>CM046352.1:4161029-4761029 GCA_025403435.1 Artocarpus heterophyllus
TCTTTCAACGTAGACCATATCAACAAACAAAGACACTTGATGTTACTACTTAAGAACATCTACAATCCCCACAATTCTACTCATACAATATATAATTTCCTCATATAACAAAACCTTAGGTAACCAAAAGATTCACTGATACACTTAAATACAATGTACGTAACAAAATATTCCAATTTTGAGATTCATGCATTCTAGACTTTACACAGTCTCAACAGACCAAAAGTCTAACATTTATCTCTCTCAAAATTCAACACCATGATTCCCAACTTATATCATATTCCTCAAATATATAGAACTTTTAAGAAAAGACATTGACACTTATGTGCTCCATCGAATCCACACATAATCATTACTTAGGTTTGAATCAATTACGAAAAATTTGACATATCTATGTCAAACTTTAAAATCAATAAGTCAAGCCTTATATTTCTTATTGTTTTTCACGAGACAAAAGGCTCTTAAATCCTCGTATCTATACGAATTTCTCATCGTTTATACGAATTAAATATGCTTATAGATCCAAATATTATACGAATCTCTCATAAGCATTCTACTTATAACTCATTCCATATAATTATCATTCCCTTATAACTATTAATACTTTCCTTCTATATAATTATTGTACTCATATAACTATTGATATTTTCATTCTATGGCCTTTCCATGTTACATCCTTCTAGACTGTATAAATCAATGTGAAGGTTCATTTTGATGATGACAATGAAAATTCAGCTTCAAAACCATCTCAAAAATATTTTTTAAAGTGGTGCTACACTCCCTAGGTTAACCGAACCTAGGCTCTGATACCAAAAATTCTGTAACGCCCCTATGTGGGGGTTAACAGTTTTTAATGAGATAAAATAAAAATAAATAATAAAAGTAAAACCTTAAAAATTAAAATTTGCCCGGGACTTAAATGAAAACTCTCAACTCAAAAATAAAAATATAAACGATAAATAAACCACAGTTTTAATGTAGCACCTTAAATTTAATAATATAAACTGTTGTCATCATCATTTTAACCCTCAACACATTGTAATACAATCACAGAAAGTAACAATTGATGCTTACATTAGCATGAAGAACATACTCAACAATTGAAGCAGTCCCAATGTAATATAGCTACATCACGTCCTCAACTATATTTCTCGTAGCCACCTCACACTTAGTGAGTCCTGAAAAGATATAAACATAAGGGTATGAGCAACACTATGCTCAGTAGAGAAAGCCATTACTCACCTTTAGGTTTTTATCATTACCACATTAAAACCTGCATGGTTAATAAGTTACATCATATTCCAGATTATGAGGTTTATTATGATCACATCTTATGGATACCGTAGTTAATCATTACCAAGTGTCATAATTACACATTTATACAAATATTAACAATCATCATTGTTCCTAGGTATCCATGTTAAATTGAGTATCACTCAACTCATCGAAACCCAAATGGGCACACTTGATCACCCTATAAACATTCCAAGGGTGTTCCGGTGAGGGGACATCAAGCCCCGAGTCCTCACCAAATCGATTCCTGTACAGTGTGTTCTGGGACTTTCAACCCAAGGAAGCGTCATCGCCTTCCCCCTACTTTACCTTTTAGGGTATTCATGCCCAAGGACGTAACCGTCGCCCTTTTCATGTCTCACAATTTCTCTATATTAAATCATTATTAATAGAGTTAATTTTCCTAACCATGCTTCTCAATTTATAACATGTGTCAATTCATTATGTTCCTCGCCGTACAATACAAGACGAGTCCATGTCATAGTTTCATATGTGATACACATATAATATCAGTTCAACATAGATATATATATATTGCGGCAAAACAATCAATTTTAATTCTATAAAAACCTCACAAAAGATGAGTAATAGAATCCCTACCTTTCAAGCTTATCAACAATCTTTTAATCCTGGAATCAGTTAACGTTAGCTCCATACTCCCTTGATCCTAAGGCGTGCATAAGGACAATTAAAACTAAAGCACAACATACAACTACATTCATAAATAAATCATGTGTAAACCTATCTTACTAGTATGCCATTAAAGCTTTTATATAAATCTCTTTTGAATACCACAGTAAACAATATTTGTCTTAACACAATATAAAATGTGAACAAGTAATCTATATGTTTTAGTCCCTAATAAGATTCATCAATCACTTAGGATAATATTGGAAAGGTTGCAAGACATTAAAGAATTAGGTGGTGAGCAAAGATGGGTTCTTGGTTCAGGTTAGCAGCTGGTATACCATAACAAACTGGCAGATTTACTAGTTTCCAATACAAAAATTGAATAATTCTTAGAAAATAAAATACAACTCCGATTTAGGTTTATGATAGCTCGTTAGAAAGCCTAGGATGCTACTTTTCAAATATGCAAACCAATTCATAAAATTCATTTTAATTTAATCTTAGAATTTCAAGAAATAACCACTGCCCATAGAGGTATTACAAAGTTTAACAATATAAATTTTCTGTCTAGGGCATATACACTTAGACTTCATACATATGCTCCAAAATAGCAACAAACATATACTTAGGTTTAAGAACGCAAATTTGAATAATCCTTTAGTATAAAAGAAAATTTATAAATGAAAGACTAAATTTGTTCATAAGATTCTAACCTCGGATTATGGTTAGTTGGAAGCTTGAAATGGCTTCAAAACAAGTTCCTTTACTTCGGTATGACTGAAATTCTTGCTCAAATGGAGGTGATGGTGGCTGATTTTTATGGCTGCCTTGAAGAAGTTCTCTAAGTATTTTGCTTCAGCAAAGAAATGAGAAGAAGAGTGTAGGAACCGTGGAAGAGAAAGGAAGAAAAGATGAAGTCTTTGAAGAGAAGTGATAGAAACAATTACAGAGGAGACATGCTTCAGCATGTCACGGAGGAAATAAAGAAAATGAGGGTCAAGAGTAGTTGGAAAAGATATCCTTATGTCTCATCTAAAGACTTTAACACACATAATGTCAATATGACATTTTTGATATTTATTAGAAGTTCTAAGGCTTTTTAGTAATCATACTAAATAAATATAGGAGAATTTTAAAAAAATTTAAAAATAGATAAAAATAAATATTATAAAATAAATTTAAATGAAGCAATTTTTTTTATACATTAAAAATTAATTTAATTACCTCAATACCCGTTAGGAGAATAACGGGTGTCACATTTCGGTGCAGTTTTAATTTTATTTTTGGGACAATTCTGAGAAACATTAAATTTGGATATGACCGAAAATATGAAGTATTCGATTCATACGAGATTGAAGACTTGAAGATGGGCATTACATGAAAAGGATACAACTTGAGGATTTAAGGATGAAGAATCGTTAATTTGTCTCGATTATTTTCTTGTAATCTTAGTTTTCTATTCTCTAGAGTGGAGCCATAATATTACGGTTATTTATTATTTTGCTTGTAGCTTTGCTTGATTGCTTTGCTTGTCTGCATTATAATATGATTTGCCATGTATATTGATAACATGTCATATAGAATAGGGAGTGCCGCTCATATTAAAATTGTTCATGCATGATCTTAAAATAAAACCTTGATTTCAAAAGATTGAGTGGGAGAAGGTTTTCGAAGAGAGGACCTAAGGCCTCTATCATTGGTCCATAGGCAGAACATGGTGGTCTTGACCCCTTGGAAGGGATTTCAATCATGTACCAGATTGGATTTCTGAGAGGATAAGGTATTTTAGCATGATTTATGGTTGCACGCCCCTAAGTGGTGATTATAAATCATGGATAAAATATTAAAACGATGGTTATACACTCATGTTAATTTTATTATTAACCTCCCCTAGGAGCTCTGTTAATAAAATTAATGGCTAAAGAAACGATTATTAATATATGCTAGATCATACGGGTCCTGGATGGCATATATTAATCAAGAGGGGATCCATGTTCCTGATTGAATTTGGCATGACTCCCCTATGAGCTTGTTGAATTCTGAGTTGGGAATTATCGTTGTAAGGTTGTGATATTTTCAAGGTTTTGACACAAACACATTTGTATTTTTATATGATTGTGTTATCTTACTAAATTGTTATTATATGTTTGCTTATGTTTGGTATATGATTCTTTATTGTAGATTAAAAATGTCTAAAAATGCTTTATCTTCGATACTTGACAAAAACCTATTAACTGGAGAGAATTATAATGATTGGAAACGGAACTTGGATATCGTCCTCTCCTTTGAGAAACTGAAATATGTACTGACAACCCTTTGTCCTCCTGAGCCCACAAGAGACTCAACTAATGAGCAATTTCAAGCGCATGATCGCTGGAAAGATGCTAATGATCAGGCCCACTACTATGTTATGGCTAGCATGAATAACATGCTACAGGCTCAACATCAGGATTATGAGACTGTGAAGCAGGTCTTGGATAATCTTGAGGATATGTTTGGAGGCCAAGCGATAACAAAGCAGCAAGAGACGCTTTAGAAACTTCTTAACTGTAAGCAGAGGCCGGGGACATCTGTAAAAGAGCACATGATGCTGGTCATTGGTTACCTCACTGAGGCTCAAACTAATGGAGTCGACATCGATGCTGAAACTCAGATGACTATGGTCTTTGAGACTCTAAGGAATTTATTCCGTTTAGAACTACTTTTAATTTAAGCAATAGACGGGATATGACCTTGACGGAATTAATGAAACAGTTACAGGAGTTCGAGCTGCTGATAAGGGAGTCTCTTGCAGGTGGTAAGGCCAACATGGTAGTTGCTTCTGGTTCCAATCTCAACTCTGGGAATGGAAAGAAGCAACGGGCCAAGAACGGGAAGTCTTCTATTCCTGCTAGCACCAAGAGCAAGAAGAATAAGAAGAAGAACCAAAAGAAGCTTAAGTGCTTCTTCTGTAGGAAGGTCGGGCATATCAAGAAGCATTGCAAGGACTTCCTTTCCAAAGGAGGTAGGTGTGATCTTCTATATTTAGAAACTTGTTTGGTTGAGGAATAAAGTGACATTTGGGTCATAGATTCTTGTGCGACTAATCATGTTTGTGTTTCTCTGTAGGGGTTCAAAGAAACGAGAAGTCTACTGCATGAAGACTTCATGCTTTGGATGGGCAATGGATCCTTGGTCTCAGCGGAAGCAGCGGGAGATGTTCATCTTTATTTTGATAATTATAAGAATTTATTTTTGCAAGATTGTTTTTATGTTCCTAAATTTAAAAGGAATTTAATTTCTGTAGCTCGTTCATTTAAAGACTCCTATTTGGTTTCTTTTAATGATAAAGTGGTGATTCGTAAAAACAAATCTTTTATCTGTTCTGGATGGATGCAAAATAATCTATATTTTATCAAACCTAAGATAGACTTATTGCTTAATGCTAAGATGAATGATAATAACTCTAAAAGACTCAAAACTTCTAACTCTAATAAGACTTATCTTCGGCATTTGCGCCTTAGTCATATTAACCTGAATAGGATTCAAAGGTTGGTAAGGGATGGACCCTTAAATCACTTAAAGGTGAAATCTATACCTCAATGTGAATCTTGTTTGGAGAGTAAAATGACCAAAAGACCATTCGGGTCTAAGGGCAATAAGGCCGAAGGAGTTCTAGAACTTATGCATAGTGATGTTTGCGGACCGATGAACATCTGGGCACGAGGAGGGTATGAGTACTTCGTCACTTTTATTGACGATTACTCAAGACATGAGTATGTGCACCTGATGCACCACAAAAGTGAAACTTTTGACAAGTTCAGAGAGTTTCGGGCTGAAGTGAAAAAGCATTTGGGTATATCCATAAACACACTTCAATTCGATCAAGGTGGAGAATACCTTTCTGATGAGTTCTTGGGACACTTATTAGAGAATGGGATTTTATCCCATTTGACTACGCTAGGCACTTCGCAGCAAAATGATGTAGCGGAGAGAAGAAATAGGACTTTATTGGGCATGATTAGGTCCATGATGAGTTATTCACCATCGCTTTTATCCTTTTGGGGATATGCACTACAAACCGTATGTTATCTTTTGAACAATGTGCCTTCAAAATCGGTCTATAAAACTCCTCACAAGTTATGGATATGTAGGAAGACATCCTTAAACTATATTCACATATGGAGATGTCTGGCTCATGTCCTATTAAAAGATCCGAATAAGTTGGAAGCACATTCGGAAGTTTGCATGTTTGTAAGATATCCAAAAGGGACTAAAGCGGGTTATTTCTATAACCCAAAGGAAAATAAAGTTGTGGTTTCAACTAATGCAACTTTCCTTGAGGAGAGTTACATGGACAACTTTAAGCCTCGAAGCAAAGTAGTGCTTGAGGAGTTAAGGTGTGATTCGATCACTCTGGAGGTTTCGAATGAAACCGTTCCGATTAGTGTAGAAAAACCAAACAAACCTGAACAACAACCTCAGGGGCTTCAGCGTAGTGGGAGGATTAGACGTCAACCTAAGAGGTATATGTTCAATGGGGAGGTCTTTTTGGCTGAACCAGATCAATATGACAGGGATCCTTATACTTACGCAGAAGCTATGAAGGATGTTGATTCAAAACTCTGGACAGAAGCCATGAACATTGAGATGAAGTCTATGGAGACTAATCAGGTCTAGGAGCTTGTGGATCTTCCCGAAGGGGTGAAATCCATAGGGTGTAAGTGGATCTACAAGAGGAAAAGAGGAGTGGATGGAAAGGTCGAAACCTTTAAGGCTAGACTGGTAGCTAAAGGTTATACACGAAAAGGAAGGAATCGATTATGAGGAAACCTTTTCACTTATAGCCATGCTTAAGTCCATCTGGATTCTCTTGTCCATAGCTGCCACTCTCGACTACGAAATTTGACAGATAGATGTCAAGACGGCTTTTCTGAATGGCTATCTTGATGAGTCCATTTATATAGAACAACCAGACGGGTTCAAGGTCACGGGTTAAGAGGGTAAGGTTTGTAAGCTGCTAAAGTCAATTTATGGACTTAAGCAGGCTTCTCGTTCTTAGAACATAAGATTTGATCAAGTGATCAAGACTTATGGGGTCTCACAAAATATGGATAAGCCATGTGTTTACAAACACATTAAGGATGGGAAGGTGGTTTTTCTACTGCTCTATGTAGATGACATTCTGCTAATTGGCAATGACATTGGGGCATTGTCATCGGTCAAATTATGGTTGACCAACCAGTTTGACATGAAGGACTTGGGTGAGGCTAATTTTGTTCTCGGTATCTAGATCTTTCAGGATAGGAAGAACAAAATGATAGCTTTGTCCCAAGCCGGCTACATAGGTAAAATTCTCAGGAGGTTTGCAATGCAGGATTCCAAGAAAGGTGGGCAACCATCTAGGTCTGGAATTACTCTTTCTAAGAAAGACTCTCCAAAGTCTTATGAAGAAAAAGAATACATGAAGAAGATGCCTTATGCTTTGGCAGTGGGTAGTCTCATGTATGCCATGCTTTGCACACGACCGGATATTAGTTATACGGTCAGGATTGTAAGTCGATTTCAGGCGGATCCAAGACCGAACCATTGGGTTGCGGTAAAGCATATTTTCAAGTACCTGAGAAGGACTCGAGGGTATATGCTTGTGTATTCAGGTGAGGACTTGACTCCTGTAGGATACACTGACTCGGATTTTCAATTTTGTCTGGATTCTAGGAAATCGACTTTGGGTTTTGTGTTTACTCTAGACGGCGGTGCCATCAGTTGGAGAAGTGCCAAGCAAGATTGCACTTCGGATTCAACGATGGAGGCCGAGTATGTGGCAGCTAGTGATGCTTCGAAAGAAGCAGTGTGGCTCCGCAAGTTCCTTAGGGATCTTGAGGTAGTTCTTGGTATGGATAAGGCAGTATCACTGTACTATGATAACAATGCGGCGGTAGCTAATGCTAAGAAACCAAGATTTCACAAGAAGAGTAAGCATATCGATCAGAAGTATCATGTGATAAAGGACTTCATTGAGGGCGCACAAGTCACGGTGTACAAGATCGCATCAGAGGGCAATTTAGCTAACCCATTTACGAAGACACTTACTGGGAGAGTCTTCGAGAGGCATGTGGAAGCTATGAGGATGCGAGATTTGTCATATTTACTCACTTAGTGCAAGTGGGAAATTGTTGGACATGTATGCCCTAAGGAATAAAAATGTAATATGTTTTTAGAGACATTTTTATCAATAAAAAATTTATTCATTGTTAATATACTAAATCTAGTTCTCTTTACATTCATATTTGTTGAATGAATGTTAAGCAAACAATAGTCTGAGACTGTCGGTCTAAACCTTAAGAATTAGGCATATGATGGACAAATTATGCGAAAGACACAATTCTTAAGGTGACAATCTAAATCATAAGATCCGCAATCGAGGGAACAAAGTTGGGCGCTTTATTCATGTAAATATTGTAATATTTTCTATATCCCAATTGGGAGATGGTTTGTCTTGGCCATCAGAGGTGGACTCCGTGAATAGAAACATTGACACGTTGTCATAGGTGACGATGTGTTGCATCGAAACATAAAGTGAATTGATTTGGATTAATAATTCTGTATTGGCAAATCGATTCACTTTAGACAATCATTTGTATTGTATCTTAATCTTGAGATGAATAGTGGGCCTGTTGTCTTAACTTGTATCTTTTGATGTACCAAAGGGTGATACCCATATCTTAATAGTGGTATGCATGCCGGTACATTGGAGGCATGACTCTTGATGGCGTAGACCTATTATTCATAGATATGGAATCCATAGCTTCTCTTCAGGAGTAATGATATCCTCTTATATGCGTTATCCTGTAATTAAAAAACTGAAGCGCTCAACCATTTAGATACATAGGTGTAACCGAATGGTATACTGTCTTTGGATGGTAAGTTTTCCGATGGTGAGATAATGGAACGTAAGATAAAAATAATAGGAAAGGTAAGACAGAACTTGTCCTTAAGCCGATTATGGATAATCATATGGGGATACAATACACTATGATATGTTATGGAGACTTAGCTATACGGGCTTCGTAATTCTATGTAGTTCGAGTGTGTAGCTCCAAGCTTTTAGTGGAGTAACGTTGGAGTTGATAATTATGAAATGTATATCTAGGATATTGGGTTTTATAATTATCAGAAGCTTGAACTATATAGGTCCATTTGGTCCCATTTGCTAGCTCACAACATCCTGTAACGATACGGCGTGCTTTTCCTATACTTTGTGACTTATGTCGGATTTATTAGATTGGTTAAAATTTAGAAGAATCGGATAATTTATGTCTGTTTATCGGTTGAATTAATTTTGTGATGAAATTGATTCAAGATAAACTTGTTGAATTATTAGGATCGGATAATTCTTGTCTGTTTATCAGTTGATTTTAATTTTAGATAAATTAGATCAAGATAAACTTGTAGAATTATTGGGAAATCATTTATTTTCTTAGAGATTATCTAGATAAAGTTGTTTTAATAAGATAAATTTTCTATTGGGTTATTTGAATTAAAACTAAGACTTTATCTTATAGAATCTTGGGTGGAAAATAAAAGATTCGTTAAGATTTTTATTCGACAGTTCGGCCTACCGATAGTCGTGTTCGGCCTATCGATGGGGCTTATTCGGCCTGCCGATGAGCGAAGGATAAGATCACATGTTTTTACACAGATCTTATCAGATATTGATCCGAATTTGATTCTGATTTGAATTTTAAGACCTAATCTAATAAGGATTGAACTTGGACCCAACCTCTATAAATAGGGAATAAGTCATATAAGTTATTTAGATCAATTGAGAGATTAAGAGTGATACTTTACTGGTGAGAATCTAAAAACTCCCTTAGAGCTTTTGTTCACAAATCACGAACACTTGCTTTGGGTTCTCTCAATTGGTTGGAAGGAGAGTCACCTAGTGGAAGAGCTGTACGTGTGAGCCCACACTCACTTCGATCGTGGACAGAGAATAACAAAGAAGACCAGTTGGTTGAGGCTCTTTTGGAATGTTACTTCTCTTCACGGATTGCGGAAGTTTTTCAGCATTCAAAGGTTACTAAGATCTGGTTAATTTATGCATATAGCATGTCAAACTTGTGTTTTAGAAAATACTCTGATGTAAAATTTTTCCAACAACAAAAGCCACCAAACCCTTCACATATGCTAATGTCCAGCAGAACATAACTATAACTAGAAGATAGGGAGACCACCTTCATTATTAAGCAAAATCCATAAATAAGCTAAACCTACATAGATTCAAAGATTGATGGGAGGAAACAAATGAAAACAAACAGAATGACCTCTTTATTACAAACAAAAGGAAGAAAAACAATAAAAACCCACACAACCTACAATCATTAGATCTGAGGTGGTAGAGCTCTTTACTAGAAGAGGTTGGAGAAGATCTGTAACAAACCGGTGACAAGATAGCAGTGTACATGTCGCCTTTGCTCCGGTGATCTCTTCCCTTCGTTAGCAACACGAACTCCATCACTGAATTGATCGTCTAATGTAAAGCATGTTGATATATTTAGGGGCCGAACGACAACGAGCTGCTGGCGGTTGACCAAACTGTTCAACTTTCCTCGTGCTCTCTCTCATAGCTTTTCTTTCTCTCATATGAGTCTAGGTTGTAACTCCATAGGAATAAAAAAGGTTTTTCTTTTAAAAAAACGCAAAAAATGAAAATGATTTTGAAAATATGTTTGGTTAAAATTTAATCCAAAAACAAAACAAAAAACAAAAAACAAATTTGAACATACCAAAAAAACCCTAAAATTGAAAACAAAAAAAAAAACCTTGTACACTCATTTTCTCCCGTTCTCCTTATTCCTTCTTAGACCCATGACCACCAAACCAGCCTCTCGTCCCAACAACCAACGCTGCCCTAGTCATCGCCATCCCTACAATCGCCCATCGCCAGCAAGTGTTCCAACCCAAGCCTCTCCTCCCAATGACCTTGCCGCCCCTCCTCCCTGCTCCTCCTGTATGGTTCCACAACTCCGTTGTCGTCGTAGGAGCTCACACGAATCTCATCGTCAACGAGATTGCGTAGATCGTCATCCAAACCCCCCACCCATCGCCAGCGTTGAATCCTGCCACCACAACTACAAGTCATTGACACAAACGACATCTATATTTTAAACCACAAACTACATGTCGTTTAGGAAATCCAGGCGTTTCAAAACTTTGATCAAAACTTCCTCCAAGAAAAAATCGATCAAAATTTTTACAAGTTAAACGACAAGGAAAAGGTGTGCTTTATTTACTTAAAGGGAGAAAAAAAAAGAAAGAGGATAATTAGTCTGATATCAGTTCACTAACAGTGAGTCGATAAAGAAGAGCAGTGAGTACTGAGCAAAGAGAGAACATTTATGGATCTGGGTTTTCATCTAAGCTCCCTAATTCCTTCATGGACCTCCGTAAGTACCAACTCTTCGCATCTCCCACCATTTCTCCTGACCCCTTTTCTTTATTTGTTCATTCATTTGTCGTTTTCATTTGGTTTTTGAGGTTGGTATTCTAGCGGCATTCTTCGTTTACTTGGCAATTTTCGGATCCATACTGCCCGGAAAAGTCGTTCACGGCGTTGTCTTACAGGACGGCACTCGTCTTCATTATCGCTGCAATGGTAAGTTTGTGTATACATGCATACATACATGTATATATGTGCATATATGTATATGTACACACATTTATGCATATATGTATATGTATACAGTACATGTTTGTCAATGTTTTTAAGTGGGAAAATATCGAAAAGTAAGTAATAATAGTGATGACCATTGATTTTTGTTTTTAGTAGTGTTTGCTTATCTATTTAACGGCGATCGTGAAATAAGAAATAATCCAATTCTCTTTCTAGAGGGCGTTTGTGAAGCCAGTTGAATCAATGACCTAAAACACTATAGTTAATTCGAATTCTACGAGAGATAATATTGTAACAAAATTGGTTTGAACAAAAGTTTTTTGGTTCAAACCAAGTCTCTAAACAAGCTCCTAATTTTTACTTAAGAATGAGAATTTTGTCAGTGTAATTAGTAGATTATTTTTTTTTTTAATCAGATAATTGTTGGCTTATAACATTGAAGTTGGTAAGGTTTATACGTAAATTTGATATTTATTCCCTTTAATGGGAAATTAATACTAAAGGATGCATAGATTGGCATTCCCTTTTATCGTTATCTCACCGCTGATTTTGTAAATAAACACATGATTAGATGAACAAGGACTCCTAGTTTTCATTTTCGCTTTCATGGGAAGTAAACACACCCTTGATGTAGAACAAGTTCTGTGCTTTTGTTTCTAAATCTGAGCTGCAAGTGGCCAGCTTACTTGTTGTGTAATTATATTCAAGAAAGTATTAATTGAAAATCTATATCTCCCCAATATTTCAACAAGTTTTGTGCTATTTGTTTCTGAATCCAAGCTGCAATTGGCCAATTTACTTGGCTTTGTAGTTATATTCAAGAAAGTAAATATTGGAAATCTTATCGATATTCTATCCGAAATATGGATTCTCAACACAGGAAACAGATAAATTATTGCGGAATGTTGATGTTTATGCGACACAATTTACGTGTGTTTTTATTTTCATAAATTTTAATCCCTGATATTTCTTCAATACTTTTTAGAGGTTATTCTTGAGTATTCATATTTTTTTTTTCTTTTCTAAATGGTAGGTTTGCTATCACTTCTTTTGCTGGTGTTAGCTCTTGGGTTTGCCGCTAAGATGGATGCTGTGTTGCCTACCGTATGTATCTCAGTACTTGGTCAACATTATTAGTCCTTGTTTTTGTGTTTATTCAGTCCTTCAGGAGAAATTGTATGTGGCCAAACATACAGATTCCTATTATTTTGATAAAGAGACCTATGTCACATGAGTTGTTTGTCGAAAAGGAGAACTGGGATAGAAATTGTTGTTGGGATAAGTATTAAAACCATTTTCAATTGCGTTATGAAAAATCAAAAGGGGAGCCAAATGGGTGGGAGATTTTCCGACTGGAAGTCTTGTGACATTGTGGTTTGGCCTATAGATTTTATGTTATGCCTGGAAATGCATTTCACTCCTCATAACTCAACCGCATATGTGCGTTTCACTATGTTGTTTTGAGTTTTTTGTAGGGTTCTCTTTGTTTTTCTGCTCCCCCTCGGATTATAGACATAGAGAAAGAGAGGAACCAAGAATGTATTTCTTCACCTGATTTTGCACTCGTTCCTCTTTTTTATTTTTTATTTTTAATTTTTATCATTTTTGCAGGCAATATCTGATAGAGGCCTTGATTTGCTTTCAACTACATTTTTGTTCAGTTTCCTAGTAAGTTACAAGTGACATCTTTACCACTTAGAATCTGTCTGAATATAGCTTCCTTTCCTCAACTTATAGAAATGCATGCCTGTTATTATGTTCCAGCTTTTGTATTTATGTTAGCTACGTGATTATAGTTTATATTTCTTTATTTTGTTTCTTAATGATAGGTCACGCTTGTCCTCTATGCCACTGGCTGCAAATCGAGGGATCAGAGTTCATCCCTAAAGCCTCATGTCACAGGAAACCTAATACATGACTGGTACTTTTTCTGACTAATATTAAACTGGGCAAAAGTTCGTGGATATTTGAAGGCCTACTTAACCTCATATAATTGTTCTTCCTGTCTTGTTAGTAGCAATAATGTCATTCAAGAGTAGGAGATCTTTAATTCTCTTTTGTTTTGTCATATATATTAAATCTCTCCTTGAAAGAGCATTGATGCTTTTTGGCTGGCTTGACCAAGAACTAATTGGTGAAACCTATCTTTACTTGTGCACATGCAATGGTGGAAACTCTTTTGTTTGGAATTATAATGTTTTGAATTAATGGCCAAGACAATGAAGGACTTGGTGTCCATATTGTTTTCTTCACTCCCTTGGAGAAGACTTTGTGGTCTGTTTCATCAACGAGGCTAACATGCATCTTGTTCACTAGGTGGTTTGGAGTACAGCTGAATCCTCAGTTTCTGGGCATTGACCTCAAGTACGTAGTCCAATATTTATTGTTTTTTACTTTTTATTTTTATTTTTTTTGAATCCTCAAATTAGTCCACTTATGACTTTAAAAGGAGCATAGATTAATCTCCTTTTTTTTTTTTTATTGCTTTCTTGCTTTCATTCGTTCCTCTTCTTTTTTTGGCTTGCCGGTCATCATTAAATTAGGGGGCCTGAGATTAATAGGATATCTATTAGAGTTTAGACATGTTTTCTGCTACCAAAAAATTTACGGTGTTTTTGTTGTGTAGATTTTTCTTTATTAGAGCGGGAATGATGGGCTGGTTACTCATAAATCTGTCAGTTCTTGCAAGAAGCATTCAAGATGCCACGTTGAATCGGTCCATGATCCTGTACCAGTTTTTTTGTGCGGTAATAAGGACTCTGTAATTTGATTTTGTCATTCTTTCCGTTTACTTTTTCTAAGTGATTGATGACATTTTTTTTTTTTGGTTTCCAGTTTTATATCCTGGACTACTTTGTTCACGAGGAGTTCATGACTTCCACGTTAGTGCATTATCATGTTATTGCAGCAATTGCATCTTCAACGAAGATGGAAGTTTGCACTTGATAACATTCTCTTTTCCTGGACTCCTTTTATCTTTTTTTTTTTTTTTTTTGACTCTTTCAGTTCCTTTCCAAATCTACGGCTAAGGAATATTGCCTTTACTTTGAACCATTTATTCATTATTGTCTTGTATAGATGGGACATAATTGCAGAGAGATTAGGCTTCATGCTAATATTTGGAGACCTTGTGTGGATTCCTTTCACGTTTAGCATCCAGGCATGTTACAATGCACCTGGTCTTTGATAATTTTCCCCTAGCATTTTTTTAATTCTGCTCTCTAGGCGTGGATCTCACTACAACATCTTTGAGTAACTTAACTATATCAGATACACCCATAATGATGTTACTAATTAGTTTATTACTGTTAATCGCCGTTGATTCTGTTACAGGGTTGGTGGCTTCTGAAGAACAACGTGGAACTAACGACAGCTGCCGTTGTAGCAAATTGTTTGGTCTTTATAATAGGGTAAATTCTGTAAGAGTATTCCTAGCATCTTGAAGCTTTATGGCCATTGTTCTTGTGAAATGTTTTGTTTATTATGTACCAAATTGGACAGGTATTTGGTGTTTAGAGGAGCTAACAAGCAAAAGCATGTATTCAAAAAGAACCCAAAAGCACTAATATGGGGAAAGCCTCCGATGGTTGTTGGGGGGAAGTTGCTTGCTTCTGGTTATTGGTATGATCTTTAACTTTATATGTCACTCTCTTACATCAACAAACACTCAATTTAGCCCGCTGAAGTTAGAATCCTTAACAATTGGGACAACAAAATTTTCCAGTGAGAACAATATGAAGATAGTTCCTGAACACCTAGCTGAAAAGGTGAGATAAAATTAAAAGGGAAGTAAAAGGGAATTGAGAAATTGTGTTACTCTGCATCTTTTCAAGTTGACATACTGGTCTTAACCCCAAGGGGTAGCTTAAGTGGCTCTGGACCTCACCCAATAAGTGGGAGCTCTTGGGTTCGACTCCCTTTGGGGTCCACCTCCCTTAGTTCGTCCTTGTGCATTTAGATAGGAGGGTATGCACACACCCTCAAGGATTAGTTAGGTGCTAAAAGAGGCCTAGACACGAGTTACCCAAAAAAAAAAAGTTGGGTGTTTCCTACTCATAGTAATGTTATTTTTGAGGAACAACCCTTGGTTTTGATAAAGAAAAGAAAGCTCGGCTTATGTGTAAAGGTGTCAATGTTGCCATAATATAGGTTCTTTGGTTTTAAAGAAACCAGAGGATATTTGAAGAGAGGGAAATGACTTGTGAAGATCTTTAATTTTTGGCTTCCCTTTGGGCGTCAACAGATTCCTCCTTTAAGGATTTTCCACCTTGTCTGATCATGCTAAGTTGGGAAGACATTTAGTTTAGGGTGCAATAATACTTTTTGTTTTGTGTCTCATTTGTACTCTCTGGATGCTGTTTACTCCAGTTCTTTCTATACTTGCTTTTTGGTGGGCCTCTCATCCATTGTCTTCTTATGTTCTATTTTATACAAGTAACAAGATTGTCTGAGTTTCTTATCGGAAAAAACAAGTTCTTGACATTTGTGAGTGTTGCTATGAAGGGCAATTGCAAGGCACTGTAATTACCTTGGAGACTTGTTGCTTGCTTTGTCTTTCAGTTTACCTTGTGGGATAAGGTATTTTTTTTTCTCTTCATCTTATTCTCCATTTAGTTGTACAAACTTAAATTAGAGAGTCTTCATTTTAGGAGTTAAATGATCTTACAGTTCTCCAATCCCATACTTCTATCCAATCTATCTTCTGATTCTACTAATATGGAGAGAAAGAAGGGACGAGGCTCGCTGCGCGGAGAAATACCGAGAGATTTGGGCCGAGTATTGTAGACTTGTTCCTTGGAGAATATTGCCTTATGTTTATTAGCATCAAAGGCTTTGCATTTTGTTAAGAGTAGCTGCTAGAGAGCTCTTATGCTCTTGATTGATTGTAGTATTGATGTATCTGAATTAAATGGATTTTGATGTTTTCTCAAGGAAAGGCTTGTTCATCTTTTTCAAAAACATGCCTGCAATTTTCTATCTTGTAGATCCCTTATTGAATACTTACGCAACTTACTTGCTCTTTTTCCTCAAATAAAGAACAAAGTCTTCAATGAGCTTTTGGCATTGTAGACTAGAATTTGTTTTTGGTTTCCTGAGTCTAAAAGTTGTTTCTAGTAGTGTTTGTATGATGTTTCAGGAGAGTTGACTGTCCATGAGCTCACACGCAAAGCCAGACTTGGCTTTCCAAGAAACATCTTGTAAATAGACTTCAAAACTTGAACTGAAGTTTCGATAAATAAAGCTCATTCCGACAATTTTATTGTTCATTGGAAAATCTATACATGCTTTTTTAAAAAACATGGTTTTAAATTCTTACTCAAAACACAAGCAAAAATACTGTCAAACTAGCTCAATCCATGATGGTTATCATTAAGATCACTAAGGAACTTTCAAACATAAACATATTCCTTAATTAGCCATTTGGTAATGTGATTCAAATCAAAAGTTTGACCCAAAATTAGTTTGAGGTTTAAATTTTGTGAGATACTATAGTAAAGTTGATTGGATCCTTAAACTCTGTAGTTTAAACTATATTTTCAAACAGCTTTTTAAATCTTCTTCCTCGTAAGCTGAACTGGGAGATTTTAAAGTCTTACCTATTTAGGGAAAAGGTGGTATCTTTTTTATTTTTTATTTTTTATTTTTTATTGTTTTGTTTTTGTAGATGCTTAAGTTTTGCAACTTAGACTAGTCTAAGTTTTAGCAAGCGACAAACTTAGATCTAAGTTCTAATGAGTAACACACTTGGGAAGTTTTGATGATAATTGGTGAGAAGAGAAAGTCATATTGGTACGACTTTGAAGTCAGTGCATCGTAACGTGTGTGGTGCTCCTCGTGGGTTCAAATGGATAAGAATGGAAAACATCCAAGTATTTTTCATAAAGCCAACATAGAAAGTCCCGAACTAAAATTCAACCTTTTCACGTGGCATTTTTCTAATATGGTTGTAGTCTTCCAATAAAAAATGCTACATGTCCCGACAGCTGACGTTGTGTCACCATTTAACATATAATAACATATAATAAGGTGTTTGATAGAATAGTTAAAACAATTGATTAGAACTGTTTTTATTATCGTATTTGAGAAATTTATATTGTAACGATTTTTTTATTGTTATTGTAGCATATGTGAGTTTTACACTATTTGTAACTGAAAAAATGGTTTAAACCGTTTTTGTCATACATCTTTTAAATTGTTTCGTAATCCGTCCTTTTAAACGTTTCAGTACTGTCACATAACAATACACGACGTAGATAAATTTTACATTACCATGATGTAACAAAACAAGACTTGATAAAATTTCACACATAGTATACGATCAATACTGCTACATAACAATACGATACCTGGTAAAAATTTATCTCAACGTAGACAATAAAAGAATGCTTGAAAATATCAAGGGTGTTTAACACTATAACTAATAGAAAATGAACTTATATATAAATATATATGTGTTCACATAGCTTTGTTTTGTGCGTTTGTCAAACGCAGAGACAAAATGAGTAAAGAAAGTGATGCGGGTGGTTCCTTTGTCTCTTTCACTCGTGACCCTAAATTCATTTCCCTCTTACCCTTTAGGAAAAGAGCAAATAAAAAAAAAATGTGTGCCTGCAAATATTTTTTTCTAGCCTGCATTGCAATAATATGAGAGAGAAGTAGTTGAGTCTTCTTTACGAAGAAAAAAAAAAATATGAGAGAGAAATTTTCCTTAAAGGACTGTTTGGCTAGAGAGTGGTCCCCTTGATATTGCATATAGCAATTGAGAATTGCTAGGAACTTTGCTTGATGGCTCCACACAGCCATGTGCCCCCATACTCCCCCAATAATGAGACGATGTATTTACCTCACATTAGACTTTTCCTTGTATCTTCCAAGTGACAAGTGAAAAAAGGCACACACTTATACCTTCTCCAAACCAATTTCAACCAATTATTTCTTACCATTCAAGAGTTGGAAGAGACTGAACATGAACATGATGTTGAGACGTGTAAAGTTGAAAGAGGACCTAAAAAGGCAATGCCACGGGCCAAGTGACATAGAATGACCATCATGTACTTTTTTTTAAAAAAAAATTTGTACCCGGTTCGGTTGTTGTTTTGTTTTGTTTTTTGAATCGTTTTTAAGGAGTGGAGAATACAACCAACCTTGGACATTTCTAGGCGGCGGATGGAGAGGGCAGCATTGGTAGGAAAGGAGAAGGTCGTGGTCCGACGAAGAAAAAACTTGGAAGATTTTGAACAACTTTTGTCTGAGAGAGAGATAGATGTTGGGGAACCGGCGGCCGACGAAGAACAATGAGAACTACTATATAAAGGTAGTTTATATTTTATCAAAATATGACCTTTTACTCTATTTTTTCAACGAAAATTGCCCCGTATAATCAAAGCATTTATTTGAATCAGTTGGTTTTAATTCAAATAGTGTAAAGTTCTCATATGTTACAATGACGCAAAAATAAGTTATAGCGTCAAGCTCTTACGTGTTACAATATTTTGAATTAATACTTTCAAACACGCTGTAAATTTGCTGCAGTGGTGGGCAATTTCGGTTTCTTAACTAGAGACTGTTGATGGCAATTTATTACTGCACCGCTAGCATTAGCGCCAATTGGTTGTCTCAGCCATACACCCGAAATAGTACATTTAAATATTGTTTGAAAAGATTAATAGAGTATTTGGCAAAGTATGATTAGAATTAAAACTTTTAAACTGAAAACTATAGTATGTGAGACCTTTATAATGTAACTCACCTTTTTTGATGACTATAACATGTAAAAACTTTACTCTGTAACAACTAAAAGTTTTAGTTAGAACTATTTTGTCAAACACTCTTTAACGATATATTTTATTTAACTATCTTTATACATTGAGATATAACACTTGAGAGACTCTTCTTTTGTGACACTTTCTTTAACAGTTCTTATAACTTGTGATTTTGCCATGCTTCAAACTTAACCTAGCTATCAAAATTTCACTCTCTTATTGTGATCGTCAAGGATTATTCCTAAATTTATATAGGTTTGAGTTTGACTTAAATTTTATGAATCAATGATCGTACTAAACCTATAGATAAGAACACCCTATAGTAGAATCTCTTTAGCCATCAAAATTTCACTCTCTTATTATGATCTTCAAAGATTATTCCTAAATTTATAGAGAGTTGAGTTTGATTTAAATTTTATCGATCAATTATCGTACTAAACCTATAGATAGGAACACCCTATAGTAGAAATCTTTTCAATTTCAGGTTGTTTGAAAACGTAGTTAGTTACAGTTGATTTAAAATATAATTTTGTAATTTGGATTAAATTGTCAAACAGCCTGCCATTGTTACGAGGTTCTTCACCTTTCTAAAGAATGAAGCAAGTTTTGTTCTCTTCCCTTTTCCGGTTTAGGATTTTCGCCATCTAAGGTGTAGTATTTTACTGCTTCGTCTAACAGCACGACGCTTGTGTTGCTCTCCCATAACCCTCATGACTAGTATCTGGATCTCTCTACGTAGTGGTCGGCCTTCTAGAAGCCTCGCCAGATACCCACATGGCCACATATGAAAAATCATAAATTATGAGAGAGAGAGAGAGGGAGAGAGATGGGAATGACAATTGCAAAGAGGCACGCAAGTGGGTACGTGTACCTGTCTTCTTTGGTTAATGGTTCCATTTGGTAAAAGCCAAAAATGATTCCTTTTGTTGACAAACACTCGCCAAACAACATATAAGTGTAAACCCCATAAAGCCCTTTGCAATATTTCCCATTTAACATTCCCCTTTTTCTTTTTTTTTGGCTAAAGTTCTCCATTTTTTTTTTTCGTACGACGAATTGTGATCCAATGCATTGTTAAGCAATATGTGCGTTTTGGGGGAGCTGAGTATATATCAAGATAACTTAGAAAAAATAATGACATTAGAAACATTTTATTAGGCGGTTTGACAAGCCAAGTTGAATACAACTAAAGTTCTAATTTTAATGACGGTAGCATGTGAGAGCTTTATATTGTAACAACTTTTTACTTTTTACTATAGTTACTGAGAGCTTTACATTATAATTAGTTAAAACTAATTAATTTTAACTAGCATGCCAAACACATGCTATATTGTCATCATAACTTTTGGCCATCTATTTCCTTAATCACTTAAGGGTATCTTCTGGATATCTCGCAAAGCTAATTTCATTAGCAGGGCATCACATTCGTAGAGAGGGCACAATATTAGGTCATAAAATTAAACTTTTTTTTACGAGGCATCGCCCGGAGCTACCTAATGTGCTAACGAGTTTTAGACTAGTATCCAAGAAATCTTCACACGACACTCGAACCTTTGATCATAGACCTAACCCAATAGTCCATTACTGTTAGAACATCTCACTCGATAATAATTGAAGGAATTTTAGATAAAATTACTTATTGTAAAATTATATTTAAAAAAAAGGACTGACTAGGTTATTGTGCTGGAGATTAACATGTCTCAGATTTGAGTGGAAAGTTAGCATGATTTGGTTACTTATAAGCCTATTGTTTGATATCAATTCTTTGTTTATTGGAGTTCAGTTTTGGGAGTATTTATGGAGGGTTTGTAATACTGGTGTTGCCTAAAGTCACAGCTGCTTTGGGCTTGTCAAGTAGTTTGGTTTAGACTGTAGAGTGATGCTCTGCCGCTTTTTATTGTGCCACTTATGCGCTTGGATTATTGGCCCGTTTGATTCTTACATTTGAATAAAAATACATGTTATATCATATTTTTAAAAGTTATGTTTATTTATGTTACACTTAGAAATAATTATTCATATTATCATTCATATTACATATTAAGTTGTACCACAAATAATTATTTTGGCATTTATAAAAAGTAAATTTTAAAAGATGGCATTTATGAAAATTCTCCAAAAAATTTAAGCAGAAATTAAAATTTTTATTATGAAAAAACACTATTGCAAAAAAGTTTCAATCTTTCTTCAAACCCTGAACCAAACATGCACTATTTTTGTTAAGTCGTTTTCTTGAATAAAACTTTTGCTTTTAAGGAAAAAATATCATAGGTTTGAATGTTGTGAAACTACCAAGATTGATATAACAGACAATTTATTCTTAAAAATAATTTATTTTTATCAAAAAAAGAATATAGAAGATTCTTCTGTACATTTTTTTTTTTTTCAATTCACGTGCACATAACTCTGCAAAGGTAATAACATGTGCTCTGCATAAATAAAATTTTTGGTTCTTTCAAAACACCAATTTTAGTGTAAGTTCTTCTAGTTTAAACCATAACAAATTTATTGTCGATTACGATTTTAATGCTACTAACATCTTTCAGATTTGACCTAGTGTAGTTCCAAATCAGACGAAATAAAAAATAAAATAAAATTACAAGTAGATGGAGATTTGAGCGGGCTTGTATACCTTAATATTACAAAATAAATGAAAAGAGATGATAAACAAGTCTTTCTCTGGTGGATATCATTACCGGTAAATGCATATTTTCAAAATAATTAGATATAATTAAAGGCATATTTTTCTATTTATCTAATGACCTACCAAAGAAATCTCCCAAAAACAAACCTACAAAACAGAGAAAATCTAGGTATGATTCTCTCTAAAGAGAAGAATACAAGGAAAGAAGTTAGTATAAAAGAAAAAAAGTCTTAAATGGACTCCCATTAGTTTTTTTTTTTTTTAAAAAAGTCTTAAACGGACTCCCGTTAGTTTTTTCTTATCTCTTAATTTTTAAATAATAAATTGAAGATTTTTTTTTTAAAAAAAAACTATTAGTATGTTTCTATTTTTTAATTGTCAAGTTTATATTAAAATATGTTTGTTTATAATACTTTTTTATTTTGATATAAGTTTGACCAGATTTTACGGTCAAAATCGTACATTACGAATGTAAGAACTTATTGTACAAAAACCCTAATAAATTATTCGAAACACAATCTCAAATATTTTTTGTTGACATCGTACATTCGCAGGTAATAATCATATGCCAATCATTGTCCATACTATAAAAGATCTAAACATCAAATCACTACTTAAAATAAAAATATTTATTTATTTTATAAATGTTTCTTTCCTTTTTAGGAATATCTTGTAAGGTTCAAATAATTGCAAATTAGGGTGTGTTTGTTTCGGTTTTCAAATCACGGTTTGAATCATTTTGCTACAGTATTTTCTCTCACAAAAATTTAAATCTTCATTCAAATACTCTACTCAAATACTCGTACCAAACGCATCCTTAATAATCCGAATACACATTCATCCCACAAACACTTGAGTCAGAAGATATTTGACAATTCCCAAGAAATTTGCAGAAAAATACCAGTTAGAAAGGCACCTAATTTATTCCCAAGAAATAAGTCGTCTAAGAATGTTAAGAAATAACCACATCAACATGTCTCTTGTTTGGTTAATATTACATGAATATCCATTTCATTAAAATTCTTTTTTTAGGGGATTTTGTAAAAATTCTTCGTTCATATACTTGAAAAATAAAAACAATTATATCATCATCCTTCTATTAATCAATCTTGATGGAAAATTCAATTTTCCTTTAAATTTTTATGTAAATACAAAATCACCCTTGAAAAATAAAACTTACATAAAGCTCCAATTATGAAAAAACACAAAGGCCTATGCGATGACGGATTACCTTTCATGGCGGCAGCTATGGTGACCATTAATGTTTACGACAACGGAGAGGGGTTCGGTCTTGCACAATAGTGGGCATTGATGTTTTCAAACTATGTGACCGAGTGGAGGGAGGGCAAGCCTAATACTTTAGTGGTTAGAGTGTTGAAGTTTGCAACTAAGTCACTGGTCCGTGTCATGGGGCCTGTTGATGCTTAAAAGTGGCACAACACCATGTGTAAGAGTACAAGGTGGTCAAACGTCCTGTTCTACCCAGCTCTGTACGGTTTGGTCTGCAAGAGCAGATAAGGCCTTGGAATAATAGAAACAATAGTGTGGCGCCAATGGCACTCTAGTACTCAAGTCACCGTTTTGATTATAAAGAGTAAGAAGAAAGGAAGGGTAGGCAAGAAAAGAATGTTTCTTACCTCAATAGTGGAGTTAATGCTCTTATTTGTAGAATTCAGCTTAGATCCGGGTGTGGATCGGGTTTGGCCTGTGACTTGGGTGTACAGTTGTATGGAGCTGTTTTGGTTAAATGGTCATGTTAGGATCTTAGAGGTGCAAGCATTGGCCTAAGTTGGGTAGTATCGTGCTCAAAGTCCAAAGATTTTGGCCAAGTCGTGGCTCAAAACGTCGTATCTTAGAACTATTTTGATTAGGTTGGTCTGCATGGTCTAGATTTTTGGATGGTTTTTTAATCATAAAAATCACCTCATATCAGGGGTTGCATATGGGGGCTCGAGCAGGTGCTCATAAGTTGGGCGACTCTAGTTGAGTGATTAGCCGAACGTTGCCCCGTCTCCCTTGCCTTTTTTTTTTTTTGACTTTGTCTCTACAATAGCATCATGTAAAATAAATAAAGGATAAATGATAGCTAAGTTAAGGTTTAAGGATTGTTTTCCAAAATTTGTGATTCAAATTCGCCAAAAAATGTTGATGTTACCATGCGTAGTGATATAAAAACACACGTGCAATATTTTACTACTTTATGTCCTGGTCTTTTTTCTTTTTTTTTTTTCCTATGTAACACTCTATTTAGGATAGCATAAAATGCAAATGAAAACGATCAATGTGCATGGAAGATCGTTTTTAAGCCTAATTCAATAACGGAAAATTGATTGTAATTCTCCTCCAAACATAACAATATTATTATGGTATGTTTGTTTCAGGCATTCTTTGAACTCATTGGACTTAAATTTGGATTCGAATATCAAGAATCCTTCGAATACGTATTTGTTTCCGTCAAAATCTGAATCATTTGAGTATCAAGAATCCAATTTTTCAGAGTTCTCATCCCCCTTAAACTTTTGATACTCGGATATTTTTGCTACAGTAAAAACTAAAATTCTCTCTCTTACATTTGAGGGAAAAAATAGTAACTTCTTCATTTGATATCCAATTGAGATGATTCTTTTTTCACTGTGTTCCTAATGAAGAGAGGAATCCATATTGCATATTTTCTAAGATCATTGATACTAAGATTTTATTAGATTTATTAATAAATCAAAAACTATATTCACTACATCTCCAAACATAAATTTCAATTTTATTCCATACTCAGATTAAAATTTAAATATATATTCAAACGTTAATTCGAATAAGAATTCAAATCACTAACTCAAATCTTAATTTAAATCACACTAACTTAAATTAAATCACTAATTAAAATTTATTTATCAAACGGACCCTTATTCTCTCTTTTTTAAAAAATAATAAAAGTTGTGCCAAGTCAAAAGTGTCAAAAGCTATCTCAAGAACTTAAACATAAAAAGGAGGTGACGTTAAAAGTGACGACAAGATTCCAACGGAGTCAGTTTAGCTTCACTGTTCTCTTGGCCAATCAGCCGATGGGAATACGACAGCAGTAAGCAGCGCGTTTGGCTGTTACATACACGTGTCAGAGATGAAACAACTGCAGATGAAACGACCCCTTCAAACAAAAATGCACTGTTAAAAGCTCAGTTTTGAGATGAAAAAAGATTCCTTCATCGGTTTCGAGATTTATCAAATCCAACTCAGTCAGTCACTGACACGCTTGTACAATCAGGGAAAATAAAACTTTTCTTTATTAAAGTTTTATTTTCTCTTTTTATTTTTAATTTTAAAAAAAATACTCAAAACATCATAATATATATATATATATATAGCCCTTATTTAAAAAAAAACTAACGTATATCAACAAAATACCACTTTTATCTTTTACATTATATAAATGTACAAAACACTTCCTGTATTTTTAAAATCACACTCCAAATATACTTGAAACAATTAAACTTAAAAAAAAATCAATCTTTCGAATCTTTACTTAATATAATTTAAGGTATTATTAAAACCAAAATACTAAAAAAGAGCAATCTCAAAAAAAGTTAAAAACTAGAGTATGTAATTAAAATATTTACTTAATAGAAAAATTACTTAAACAGTTTAAATTATTCTTATTTAGTTTTAAGTTAAATCATATTTAAAATAACATACACAAATTGAAAGGAGTAGTCTTAAAATTTTTAAAAGTTTTGTTTTAGTGGTATTTTGAGTATGATTAAAAAAACACAAAAAAATGTTTTAAGTATTTTGGATAATAGAGACAAAAGTAATTTTTTGACAAAACATTTTGATGTATTTTCTCTTTTATTTTATTATTATTATTATATTTTTTTTGCTTTTTGGTAGCTTTAATTAATCCTTCCTTCAATACATTTTGTCGTTTTCTTAATGTTTGGTTGCTTTGTTTGTTGGTTGGGCATTAAACGGCCTAAGTTACACCGTCTATCTCTCTATCTCTCTCTCATGTCTTATTTCTTATATTTATTTTTTTATTTTTTATTTTTTTATTATGCATTTATTGGGGCTTTGCAAAACACTGTCCGGCTAGGATATTTTTGGAGCAAAAAGTTTGGAGTGACTGTTGCACGTGAAAACCAACAATGTTTTAAGATTACGTAAGCTGACAAATAGATAGTTACGTCAGTTGCGATTATGATTTCATTAATCATTAGTGTGTTCTTTTTATTTACACACGTGTTGTTGCAGCTAAGTTGTAAAAGTTAGGCCAGTGTTTCATTTTTCAAGTACATTTTGTTTTATCCAACATATCATAGGCCCGTTTAACAGAGCTTTTGTTTTTTTTTAATTGGTGGAAAAAAATGAGTAAAAATTATGACTTTTATCAGCTAATTCTTTGAGAAGACATATACTCCTTTTCTCTTGTGGTTTTGACTAGGATAAATGGGGCACATTTTGCTTTTCTTCAAGGTATGAGCCTTGACTCTATCCTTAACACAATGTTTGGTAAGTGGGAGAGATATGAAATGAGAAGTCAAATCCTTTGGTCAGAGGGAGAGGAGAGTTGGAAGGATTTACTCTCCTCTATAGGCCCACCAAATTAGGTCGTTCTATAGGATCCAAGAATCCCTTCATATTAATTTTAAAAAGACTATTTTATACTCTAAATAAATTATTAACAAAAAAATAAATATATTACATAGTAATTTCACAAATAATTATTATTTATCCTCTACACTCTCTCTACATCCTGCCAAATAACATAAAATATTACTACAATTTTTTTTTTTTTATCTTTCGTATTATCTATCCCTCCAACTCTCTCATTCCTTCCTACTCCATATCCTTCTAAACAAACAAAGATTAAAGGTAGTTTTTGCCTTCTGGCTTTGCATTTAATATAATTGTGTCTCTAAAATTTTAGATTACTATTCCAAATACACTTATTGTCTGAACAAAGTCCTCAAATAAAATATGAAAATAAAAAATCTGATAAAATATGAGAGAATGTTTCTAATGGTGATGACTACCTAAATTATTAAATTTTAATGAATTCAACTTAATGTGCAACCTTCTTTTATTGATGATCAATATTTAATCGAATTTTACTGAATACGCAAGTTTTTTTTTCTTTATCAATCTGATTAAGCTAATATTATGAGACTTATAAACTTACAATATTGATAGGCACTCCTTATCATAAGATCCCTCAAGAAATTTAACCAAAATAACATATTTTTTAAAAGCATAAAATTTAAAACAATTCCAACTTTTAAATACTAAAACCTAACATCAGTATAGAAGGGGTTATAAATGATAAGACATCCCGTATCTCTTTTTAAGAAATCTACTAATCAAGAGGATGTCTCCACCAAAAAACTTTATAAGGATAGGCAATTTCTTCTCAATGTATAACTAATTAAAATACTAAAAAGGTGTTTGGCAGGCTGTGATCCGGACCACTTTTTCAGTTATAAACAATGTAAAGCTCTCACATACTACAATAATAATAATAATAAAATTTGCTACAGTATAAAATTCTCACATGCTACAGTAAAAACAGTTCTAACTAACGATTCTAACTACCATGCCAAACACCTTATAAAAATGATCAACATGATCACCAATGATAATTGATAAATAGTATTTTTCGTGTTTTTTCTTAAAAATTTTACCATCCCTTGTAACTTGACCTTAAGACCATATGCAATGCAAATGTTAATGCTATTACTATATTTGCCATTAAAAAGTGTAAGAATATCATATTTGATGTGCTATTCTATTTTGTGCTCCAATACATAATATTATTTAAAATGTCATACTTGTCTTTTGTCATAATTATTAAGCCTTGAAATTTATAAAAGCAAGCTTTTAATATTTAAATAATTGGAAAGTGAAAATGTTGTATTTATTAAAGCAAAAAAAATCAATCTAACAATCAATAAGAATCAAACGTCAAATTTGCTATCTACTAAATTTGATGGTAAATTTACTATCAAGTTTAGCACATAACAAATTTGGCATCAAAGATTGCATTGCATTGAAGAGTGTTTTTTCTTACATTGTATTGAAGAGTATTTTTACTCTTAAATGCTCAAATTTGACATTTACAGTCGACAAAACATTGCATTGGAGATGTTCTAAAAATAAAACATTAATTTTATACATCAGTATGAATTATATTTTAATTTATTATTCACATTATACTTTAAAAAACATATGTTAATACACGACTCGTTTGACTTTTAAATTGAGGTAGCTGGATTCATTCTTTATCTTATTAGTTCCAAATCTAGCTAACAAATCTAACTTCCATAATCAAATAAAGGTCTTCACATAATGTCTAAAAGGACCACAAAACTTATATTTTTATGAGTCCATCATTCTGGGAATGTGTGTACACATCAATATACATAATATATTTAAATTAAGAATCTACCAAATTTAATATTTAGAAGTCCAAGTAATTGTATATTATTTTTGAACGTGGAAAGTATTCCATAGCATAGAAAGGCAATACAATACCCACATGGCCTTTTATTATAGCAAATATGATATTCACAATTAACTGTTCCGCTAGTAAACTCAAATAAAACACTTAAAAAGAAATAGTGTGTACCGGAGACAAGCTTCACAAAGAGACAACTAAAGAGGTATATTAAGAATCTAACACACGTTTTTTTTTCCCCTTTTTGCGTCTAGTTCTTTACGCATCTTTCTCTCTCCCTTTATGAACGCTAGGTTTTCTTCCTAAAATCCTCTCCTTTGGGCTGGGGTTTGAGCCGTGGCCAACTAACCGTTGGACTCTCGGCCCTCATGACGACTTCTCTATTCCTCATGGTCTGCTGTAAGGTCGCCAAACAAAACTTGGTGCCAGGAAGAACGGAACCTTTGTGAGGTAATGGAGCAGCGACGTTGGGTGTTTGGCTTCCTTCCTTGGTTTCATCGATAGCTCGACACCACAGATCTAAGGTCTTGACCCTCCGCTACCTTGGTTATAAGATTGCAAGGCAAGCATGGTGTCACGGGCTAGGCGATGTCCATTAGTGTGAGGTGCAGGAGGCATACGAAGGGTTTGTAGCGCGAGGGTCTAATCCTCATTTGTACGATGCTTCTTCTTGGTTGGTGAACATGCTCCTTCTCTGAAGGTGCGACTTAGATTTGTGTGCTCTGATCTTTGTGCATGTCACGCCTTGAAATTCGAGAGGTAACGTAGCAGATTAATTAAGATAATTAAATCAATTTATGAGGTTAATTAAATCAAATTTTGACTAGAATACGAATTAAAGAATTTAGTTAGTTATGAAAAATGCAATGAATTTAAAATCCTTTTTAAGACTATTATCAAAAAATTAAAGCAGAATAAACATAATAAAATAATAAAAAAAAACAAATAAGTACGGGTTGCGCCTCATTGGACCCACATTAGAACACACACAATATCGACGATAATTATAGTTTACAACCACAGTTCAATGTAAGAAAAAGGAAAATTAAAATATTACATGCCTTGATTAGATGACACAAATAACCTACTCCAAATCTTCTACTACTTATGAGTCCGATCAGTAGACTCCCAGTCGATCCTAAGCTGAATTCCACCTAGAGGAGACGAGGTTTAAAAACAAATAAAATATGAGCAAAAAGCGCAGTAGGACTAAAATTTAAAATCATTTAATTTGAATAAAATTTATCATTTCAGGAAAAGATTTAGAAAACACAATAACCAAATAAATCCAGTTAAATCATTCTTACCAAAACAATTCATTATTCTTCCAGAAATGATCTCATTATCTTTTCTTGGGTAAACCATAAATGTCACCACCATAGTGGCCTAGCTGGGTTTCGAGACTGTCCCCAAAGTCATGCTCCAATCTCTGAATATGGCATCATGCCCTAATGTTTATATCATTATTCATGTCTCATTTACCAAGTGAGTTTGTTTACATTCATTATATGGTTCATTATGAATATCACATCATTCAACAATTTCTGAAAGCAAATAATAAAAATTCTTTTAGTCATTCATTGAAAACATTTTGAAAGAATTCCTTTTGAGGCCAAAACCATTTAAAAACCTGGCTACCAAAGAAGGGGTAAAAGTCTTACCTTAATGTTCTACATTGATACTTAACACCGCAATCCTAACCCGTTATACGTTACCTCCATAGAACCACGAACGACCTTAAATGTAAACTAAGTTTATCAATATCTAGCTTAGGATATTTTACACTACTAAGCTATCTCATGGTGTCTTAGTGTGCCTTTTGTAGTTACAAATCATATTACAAGGTCAAAGTTTTAATCTGGGTTTTAAACGATAAAAACGATTGAAAACAACAAAATTTTACAAAGCCCGATCGGTCTGCCGAACTGCACAGTTTGGCCTACCAACCGTACAACACCGGCCTGCCAAACTAGCCCAGGTTTGGCCTACTGACCAAATGAGTATAGCCTGCCAAACCTATGAATCCGGCCTGCCGATGATCACAATCGGCCTGCCAAACTGTCACGACCTGAAGTCCCCCAAGTCTCGGGTTTTCATCAAATCCGAGCCAAAAACCAAATCAAACTTGTTTTTCTCAATTCCCAAAGTATAGATAACATAAAAACATAGTAGAATAGCATAACAAAACGTATTTAAACACTTTCTAACTAGTTTTTATGCAAATTTAGAGTTTAAACCCAAAAATAGATAAAAATGTAAAAAAGTAGTGTAAGTCTCATTTTCATTCAAATCAAGCTAAGATTTGGGGTGCCTAAGGTCCCATAAACTTAAGGTAAGAGTTATCTAGGCTCATACAACTCAGATTGAAACATTCATGGGAGATTCAAAGCGAAAATTCAAAGATTTTTGAGAAAATGGGCCTAACCTTTTGATTAGCATTTTGGAGAGGATTTGCGGCTTGAATCTTCATTCCTTGGCATCAATCAAGCAAGAGTGAGGCTCGGGATTGAAATTTTTGCAAAGAAATTGAAAGGGGGAGTGGCAAATTTGAAGAAGAAAAGAGAGAAAAAGAGAGTTATGGGAGAGAGAGGGAGAGAGTGAACGATGAGGGGAAAATTGGGGAAAAAGTGAATAAATAGAAAAGGAGAGCAGCGGGTTTAGACAAAACTGTGGGCTGCCCCCAGTCTTCACAAACAGATCTCAAGTATTCAAGATTTTAGCAAGAGGGGACTTGTTTGAAATTTGACAAATTATTTTGTTTTCAAAATTTAAAATAACAAATAAAAATATTTAGAAGTAAGATAAATTTTGAAAATACCTCACAATAATTAAATTAAGTTCAAATTATATTAAGGCATACTAATTCACTATTAACATACTAATTATACTTAATTAAATTTCTAGATGTTACAGCGCAACAAAGGTTGGTTTGTGGCCTGCACACGTCTTTCCATGAGGCTAAAAGTTTTTTGTCTTTTGCTTTGTGTTTATTTATCTTTAATAAAGGCATCAATGTTTTTGCCTTATTGGTGGAGTGTTTTTTTATTTTATTATGATTTAAGGTCTGTAATAATGAATGTGGTTTCTCACCTTTCGGTGTTGATTTTTGTGTCCCATCACAAGAGTTTGCTTTTTCGCTATATTGGTGGTGACATTTGTGATTTGGGTTTATCTTGATTGATCAAAATTTTCTATCAATTGAAGTGATATCGTTGAAAGAGCCAATGTGTGCTTGCTTTATCTTTTTTCGATTTTCCAATGATAGATTTCGATACACTATTGGTCCCCTTGTGTATTTCATTATAACTTACTAGTAGAACCGGATTATGGTCAAGATTATATTTCCTTGTATTGTGAGATCTTGACACTATTAGTGTGTGAATTTCTTTGAATTGGAATGTAATTTACCTTCAAAAAAAAATCTATCACACATGATTTTTTAACGGGCCCTTTATAACTAATGAAAATATCATGTCCCATGGCACCAAGGCCTAGGGGTGAACAACGGATGGGTTTGGCGGATTTTAGGGATTTTTCAACTCACCCAATCAAGGTTTGGGTGGGTTGATTTTAAATCTAATCCATCTAATGAACTTAAACTTTAAAAGTAACCCATCTAATTAAAGTTCGAGTAGATTAGGTAGGTTAATCGGATATAAAGAAGGAAAAAAATTAGCAACAATTTATCAAAATAAGAAATATATAAAGAAAAAAACTAAAATTCATCACATATTTTATTTCTAGTAAAGCTCGAATATATAAGTCATACCTAACAAACAAAAATAATAAAAACTAAAAAAAAAATTATATCTTTTTAGTTAATAAACATCAACCACAACCAACATGTTACACAATTGCCAATCTCCAACTCCAAACATCTCCACTCAAACGAACAAAACAAGAGAGGGTTTTTTTTTTGGATTTTGAAATGAAAAAATAAATAAGTAGGGTTGTGAATGAAACGCAAACGGGGTTTGTATGCTAGAGTGGAAAATAGTGAAGTCTTTTTTAATTTTTATTTTTAAGGGATTGTGTAGTACAGTAGTATGTATTAGAAAGTAGAAAGTAAAAAATAGAAGTCTAGGATCAAAAAGAAAAAGTCCTTATAAACTCTGTTAATAAAAATAAAGGTTTTAAAATAAAAGATTATATCAAAATTACAATATATATAAAATAAATATTTTATATATATTTTACATTGGGTGGGTTCGAATTATTCAAATTCTTTAGATTTAGATTATCTTGGATTTTATTGGGTGGGTTAATTCAAATTCGTCGGATTGTTGGATTTTTTTGTTCACCCTTACTAAGGCCGCACAAAAAATAACTAAGAAACAAATTCAGTAAATGGAAAACATAAGCAAACACTAAAATAACAGGTTAAACACGCAAAGTTAAAAACCATAATTGTCTCTCATAAAAAAAACCATAATTATCACTAATCCAAACCAAACTAAATAGAAAAGAAAACAAAAACCACAAACAACAACAACAAAGCTTTTAACAGGGACACAATACCTGAAACAATTAGAAAAGCACACCGACGCACCAATTCTCGTGTACTACACAAACAACCCAATGTAGAATCTCAAATACCACACCTCTGAGATCGATCATATACACCATGACCAGGCACGAAACCTTAATAACATAAGATGCTAGAGAAGTAATACTCTCGAAACGCCATATCGAAACTCCAAAAATAACTAGCACCCTAGGTCTATTTTGTCTAGATTTGACATGTCTCTCAATAGCAAACATAATCTTGACCCCTAATCTGGCCTTATCGCTACGAGCTGGTATATGTATAAAAGGTGTCCCATGTTCGTAAAAGCCTCCAGTCAGAACTTATTTCTCTCTCTCTGCGAGACATATATGTGCATATATCCCAATTCAAAATATATGTATATATGTCTTTTTTCATAAAAATTATTGCTTATTAAAAGTGCAATATGTTCACATTGGACAAACGACCTCTTCTCTTCTTAACAGAGAGCTAAATCTTTTTCGAGCAGCAATTTGAATGTAATTAAAAGTCAAAAGAGTAAAAGTAAAAAAAAGAATAAGTTACGTGAGTTGTGATTGTCCTATATTTGTCAAATCGGATGAATCTTACTTTTTTCTCTTACTGTGTGGAGCACTTTTCCAACAAAAATCGAAGAAGTCACCAATTTTCTGATGCAAACAAATACATAACGACCCCACCATCATATAATACATTATTTGGAGTCCAATAAAGATTATACGTACGTGCATGCATGCAGGACGTGAATTAACCATGCGAAATTTTAAATGGGTTATGTTAATTTAGTTACAGATAATGAAAGAGTTTAGTACTTATCCTCGGTGATAACCGCCACCTGCGAAGAATCATAAATGGCGACCACCGTTTCCCACCAAACCCAATTAACGCCATCAACAACCCATCACAAAAAGCTTGAGCTTTCCGTACTGACGGACCCCTAACGCCGTGCGCGACGGCTCCGTCAACAGCGCCCTGAAACTTAAAAAATAAAAAAAGAAAAATGCTATAAAAGAAGACATTATTATAATAATTTATCCAAACCCAACAACCCATCTCGAAAGCATCGCCAACCGTAACGGCGAAGAGACGACGCCGTCGGGGAGAGGTGAAACGGAACAGAACAGAACAGAGGAGCATAATGGACTTTTTGACAGATTCCCACGTGCCAAGTGTCAAGGCAGAAGTGCCACGTAAGCATGTTTGAGCGTCAGTTGGGTCACGCGTCTCATCTCTTCTCTCGCCGCTTCACGAAGCCATGCTTCATTGGCGAGCATTCTTTTACAGCTTTAGCCTTGTCAAGGAAATTACCAAAATAGCAAATTTTGAAACCCAAAAAAAAATAAATAAAGAAAAAAGAAGAAACTATAAAGTATTATAATTATTTTTTTGCTAGTACGATAAAGTATTATTTAATTGGATTTAATTGTTTACCGGGAAAAGAAGTTATCGCTTTCAACTTGCCCTTGGGATAATGATGCTGACTGTTGGCTTAATGTTTGGTTTTTTTATTTTCATTTTCATTTTTATAATAATAATCATAATTATAATTCCTCAGTTTCCGTGAGAAAAGACTTGGTTTTTATTTTGTTGCTATCTTCGCAAGTGACTGATCAACAAATCTCCGGCATTGACCCAATCTTTTCCCGGTAACTCTCCTGAAAATCATCTAATTGTTTTATTATTGGTTTTTATTTTTTAATTTTTTTATTTCATACATACCCGGTAGAAGAGAGAGAGAGGGGTGTAGAGGGAGAAATCTAAGTGGCATCATTTGAGAGAATTACTGAGAGAGGGAGTATCTGAAGGTTTTTCTGTTTTTGCCATGTTCTCAAAGAACCGAGATTTCAGCGGTATATTTACTCAAAGAAAAATGCTATTAGAGATTACATCTAATTAGTTTTTTGATCCTTTTTGATGTACTTGCCATAATAACTCAACTGGGTTGTGTTCAGAAGATCTGGTTTCTTCAAAGATTATGCTTTTAGGTGATGTTTTATGGACTTTGGTGAACTGGGTTTTATTTGTTTCTCTCTTTCTAGCTGAGGAAAAAAAAACGGTGGTCTCTCTCTCCTGTTCACTCTCTTACCGTAGTATTTCCAACCATGTTATTGCATTTGCATTTTTTTTCCAACTTTGCAAAATTCTTGACTCTAATTTCCTTTGTTTTTTCTTCTTCTTCTTTCTTCTTCTAGGTAGAATAACACAATACAAAGGCCATCTGGAGGGAGAGGAATTACAAGGATAACGGACAGAGAGAGAGTTGAGACCAAGGGCAAAAAGGGAATTTCAAAACTCCCAAGAGTGTAGAAGGGGGTTTGCAGAGGAATGGATGATGGTGGAGATAAGACCCAAAATGAGGTGAGGAATCAAGCTTCTTGGGTTCCAATGACCCCCTTCAAGCCAAATTTGGCAGGGAATATGGCATTTCCAAGTTCATTTTCATCTCCTACCAGTAGTGTAGGACATGAAAGCCTCACCAATTGGGGATCTGCTAACAATGTGGGAATGTCCAAGAAGGCTTACTATCATACAATGAGCAGATGGAATAAATTTACTTGTCAAGAGCTCTTGTTTCAAGCAGAAGCTGGAGCTATCATCCCTCCAGCCACTGACAGTCCTGACCCTAACTGTAAGACTTGTTTTACAATACTCTTGTTTTTTTTTTTTTTTTTTTTTGGGTTTTCCCACAATCATTATGAGCTTCACATATTATTCACCACAGAAAAATATATTATTTAGATTTTATTATGAGGATAGGCGAGTAATGTATTCATAGGCCGTTTCGCAAATACGTTTTCAACTACAATTTATAGTTCAAATTTAGTTTGTTGTTAGAACTACAATTGTAGTTTAAACCAAGTTTGATCTCAAATTTTGTAAGAGAAAACACTGTAACAACAAACTAAATTTGAACTATAAATTGTAGTTCAAAACGCATTTGCCAAACGGCCTCTTAGTTAACATACCTGAAGACTAGAGAACTAAAAATCACACACCTAGATAAAAAATGACAAAAAGTGAAGATGAACTACAATAGTAAATAGAATGGTGGCTAGGAGCCGGCAGTGGTGATAAACCGAAGAGCAATGACTGATGTGGGAAAGAGAGAATTTGGATGAAAATACTAAGTTTGACAGTCATACATGACTTTATGCCAAACTCAAAAGACCACAAAAGGCGATGATGGCTTACAAGTCATTTAATATCATCCTGTCCATATTCCACATTATATTTGCTTCAGTCCCCAGCAATTCATTAAATTTTTTTCAAGTATTTGAAAAATCTTTACAAACCTCAGGAATATATATACAAAGATCATTAGAAATTTAAGTTCTATATGTAGTTTGCATCAAGTAGTGGTCTCTGGTTACTAATCTGTGATGTCCCAATCTTACTGCAGATCAAATTCCAGTCCCTCATCACCATACCTACGATCTAAATTTGACGCCTGAAGCTGCATTTAGCATTTCACATGGCAAGAGCATTCCCAGGTTTGCACCTGTAACACCAAATAAGTCCACAAGAGTAGATAAATTGGATGTAGATACAAGAGACCTGCAAACAGAGAAGCAGAAGAATGAAACCACTGCCTCAATGGAGATCATCAGCGAGCTAAATAATGATGAACGAAGCCCAAGGCCTGCCAAAGAGTCCTCGCCTACGGTAGACTCCATGAAACTCCAGGAGATTCAAAATCCTGACAAGGGAGACGGCCAAGTAATCGACCTGAATAAAACACCGCAGCAGAAACCAAGGAGGAAAAAACACAGGCCCAAGGTGATTACAGAAGGCAAGCCAAGAACCCCAAAGCCGAAGACTCCAAATCCTGCTGATTCTAAGAAAAATTCAACAGGGAAGAGAAAATATGTTAGAAAGAACGGAAATGAAATACTATCAGATACACCAACAGAAGCAGCTGGACGGCATGGCGCCTCCAGAACACGAACACCAATTAAGAGGTCATGCAGAAGGACCTTAAATTTTGACGAAACCCAACCAGAAGCTAAGGATTCAATATCTAGTTCTTTCAAAGTGAATTCAGAATTGCAGGTACCTCATTTTTGCACCAGTAGAGTTTCAGAATCAACCATTCAAGTCTGCAGTAGAATTGAAGAAAATACGACAAGAAACAGACAAACAGGGATGACTCACCATGAAAGCACCGTACAAGGTGTATTGGACTGGAACACACCACCATGGCCAGCGAGTCCAAATGATTCTAACTGCAGCACTAGTGTAAATCTGATGGGAGGACAAGAACAAGCTGAAGGCTTCATGCGAAACTACCATCATGCTCTCAAACAGGCAGATAATGGAAGCATAAGTATGAATGGTGTTTGCTATAATAGTTTACTTGAATACCTATCTTGGACGAGTAGTAGAAAAAGAACTGATAAGGGGCAGAACAATATAACATCAAGCGCAATATTTTCCAGGGCAGCAAAAGATTTTGAGGGGGAAATAACAGCAGAAGATAGTAAAGTTTCATCTCTATCAGGACAAGCTGGAAAGGGCCTTCGAGATAACCGGCAAACCAATGAATACATCATTATGGCTTTAAGCTCAAATGAGAGGCCAACCAGGAAAAGATCTCGAAGTGCTAGAAGCACTGCAAAAGCTCCTACGTGGGCTTCATTAACTAGGATAGCATTGCACAAGATGGGGATACCTTATCCTGACAAACTGTGCGACGTGGACAATAATGCAAGTGAAACTAATACATGCATACATGCCCTAATTGCACAGACAAATAGCAAACTAGCAAAAAAGAGCCGCACAAAAAAGATAAATTATCCAGCAGTCCAAAATCCTACATTGTACGGTGGCCAACAATCTCATTCCAAGCTATCAGGTACTTCAACAGTAACTTTCTGTGCACTCACATTTTTCATACTTCAATTTGCAGAGCAGTAGTATGATTTTTTAAGCTTTTATTGCAGAACAATCAAGAACGATATTTTCTGTTGATGCAATCGACAGGCAATTGAAATGCTTGGACATCAATAGAGAAAGCAGAATCTCCTATCAAGAGAGCAATGCACTTGTTCCTTTCAATAGATATCAAGAGCAAAATGCACTCTTTCTTTATAGAACAGAAGGGACTATTGTGCCATTTGCGGGTTCATTTGATCCTATCAGGAAACCCCGTCCCCGCCCTAAAGTGGACCTTGATGAAGAAACTAATCGAGTATGGAAACTTCTATTAGAGAATATAAATAGTGAAGGTATTGATGGAACGGATGAAGATAAAGCAAAATGGTGGGAGGAAGAGCGCAAAGTTTTTCGCGGACGAGCAGACTCTTTTATAGCAAGAATGCATCTAGTGCAAGGTACAGTATTCAATACCAGTCACTAGTTATCAAGATTTCTAGTGGTCAGATAGCTTGAGAATGCCATAATAATTGCAAAACTTTTAGTCCTACTTATATCCTCAATGGTCGGGGAGAAGAAACAAAACGAGTGAAAAGAAAGAAAGAAAGAAAGAGATCTTGTTTCTTAATTAACTACCATATAGAGCTACAAAAGTTTTTAAATCATGTACAAGAGCTATTCCGCAAAATGAATAATTGCAATAGAAGACACAAAGACGACAATAATAATACAATGACAAATTGGAGCTAGAATGTTTATTTACACCTATAAATGAGAGTAATCAACGAAAAGATGTATATTTATATCACCAAAAAAAAAAAAAAAAAACCTCTTGCTCATGCGTCAACTCAAAAAACTCTGTAATACCAAGCTTAATCAGCTCAAGGAACTTGTGCTTACGCAAATTGCAATTTTTTTTTTTCTTTTTGTGTATCTGTTGCATTATGCATCTACAAAATCATGATAGTAAAATGAAACTTTTGTAGGAGATAGACGCTTCTCTCAGTGGAAGGGATCGGTTCTAGATTCAGTTGTTGGTGTGTTTCTCACTCAAAATGTCTCAGACCATCTATCTAGGTAACTACAGTTTCTAAGAGAATTTCAAGATTAACTAAATGTTAATTAGATAGTTAGAAAGAAATTTTTTTTTTTCACCAATCTCTGTATGATGTTACAGCTCTGCATTCATGTCACTTGCTGCACGTTTTCCCCTCAAGTCGAGGAACCATGAAAAAGCATGTGTGGTGTCAAATGAACCAGATGTGTGCATAAGTGAGATCGCTTCAAATCAGCCAGTTTGCGACAGGACTTCCTTTACACCCCTTGATACAGATCTCAATGAAATAACAGGTGCTTCAGAATTTTGCATGGAACAAGACGGGAAAGCAAGTGGTCTAGTCTCACTGCAGAATTCTGTGGATTCTACAAGCTCTCAAAGTTGTCATAAGTCGGGATCTTTCTCAGGGAGCAACTCAGATACAGAGGATCTACCAAATAGATCGAAACATCACTGTTGTCTACACAAGGATGAATCCTCCACGCTACTAGAGGCATATCAAGGGAGTGCACAGATGCCATGTGACGAGAAGTTGAAGGATGATTGCAATGACTCTGACGCTACAAAGCATGATAACGAGAGACAAAATATAGATGAAGCTAGTCCTAAAAGTTACATGGAATCATCCATGGACCCAGCTAGCAATAATTGTTTGCATGAAGCCACTAACGAAGATGTATCGATGGTTGGGAGCTTTGAGTTTTTCAGGGAAGAAACACAAGCTTCAGATATTTCCCAGAGCCAAAATGAAAAAAGTGCAAGCGATCAGAGTACATTAACAGTCGAATATGCAAGTCAAAACGTCACTCAAGATCAGATGACAGTGACTCTGAAAAAAGCAGCAAGGCTGTGCTACAACATTCAGGTAGACCAAAATATACGCATTGAATCTCAAAGTATACACATTGAAAACCAAGATAACTTTGAAGCATCGACTGAGGAAAAAAACAATGGAATACAGAAAAATTTGCCAAATCATTCTGACAAAAACCAAGCGGTTATGAAAAAGACTACAGAATCAGGTCTTGATGATAGTGGTCATTCATTGACTAAGGAGTGCAGTGAGATGGATGATGCTACTGCAAAATCAAAAGGCAAAAGGGTCAGAAAGGAGACAAAAGATCAGGACTGGGACGAATTAAGGAAACAGGCAGAAGCCAATGGAAGAAGAGAAAGAACAGCAAACACAATGGACTCGTTGGACTGGGAAGCTGTACGATGTGCTGGGGTTGATGAAATTGCAGATACAATTAAAGAACGAGGCATGAATAACAAGCTTGCAGAACGAATCAAGGTACATATACAACATGCAACATATTTCTACAGTGGGAATAAAGTCATTCTAGATCATGCCATATTTTAAAAAAATAAAAAAATAAAAAAAATAAAAATTGGAGCAAGCTAATTCTTGTTGAAAAGTCATGCAGGATTTTCTTGACCGGCTGGTAAGAGAACATGGAAAGATCGATCTTGAGTGGTTGAGGGATGTTCCACCTGACGAAGCAAAGTAAGCTAAATGGAAATGACTCAACCCAAGTCATAAATTTAGGAACTTAATCAGATTTTACAGCTCTTTCTGCTCCATATTATATCATTGATGCATAGCATAGCTGGTTATAAACACACAATACACTTCTATGGCTTTAATGCAAACATAACCTGACTGTCCTTGTAGAGAGTATCTGCTAAGCATAAGGGGCTTAGGGCTGAAAAGTGTGGAGTGCGTGCGACTTTTGACGCTTCACCATCTTGCTTTTCCGGTTAGTTCATAGTAAAGTTCTTATTATCCAGAACAGATGAAACAGATCTCAACAACTAATGGTTGCACCTTTGGTAGGTGGACACAAATGTTGGGCGCATTGCTGTACGATTGGGATGGGTACCCCTTCAGCCGCTGCCTGAGTCACTACAGTTGCATCTTCTTGAACTGTGAGAACTCTGAGCTTAGTTTTACTCCTGCAAATTATAGGTACTTAGATGGGATCTAACATTCTGCTGCCTCATAGGTACCCGGTGTTGGAATCAATTCAAAAATATCTCTGGCCCCGACTATGCAAGCTTGACCAAAGAACACTGTAAGAGAAAAATCCCTTCTAAATTAGCATATTAATAGAAATATTTTGCCAATGCATATGATCGGGCAAAAGCAAAATAATGAAATGATTACTAACTCAAACTTTATTTACAGGTATGAGCTACATTACCAGATGATAACATTTGGAAAGGTAATCTTTGCTTGCATCAGTATCTGTTCGGACTGACTGTTTTTGCAAGGTTACAGGCTATGAATAATTGAAAGAACTTTTTCTGATGCAGGTTTTTTGCACCAAAAACAAACCGAATTGTAATGCATGTCCTATGAGAGGAGAATGTAGACACTTTGCAAGTGCATTTGCTAGGTTTGTATCCCATTGGCTCCAACATATTGCAACCATGTTGAGAAAAAAGACAGATAAATGGAGACCACACATCTGTACTGCAATCTATTAGACCCCTTTTACGTGTTCAGTTTAGCAATTCCATGATGGAAAGTATGCCGTGAAGGAAGCAATTCAAACACCAGAAAACTTATAACCAGAGACTACCAAATATATAGCATGACCACTAACAGAAGGTTTTTGAATGCAGTGCACGGCTTGCTCTGCCAGGGCCAGAGGAGAAAAGTGTTGTGGTTGCGACAAAGAAAGGAAATGAAGACATAAACTTTACCTCTATCAACGAGAAGACACCTTTACCCCTACCTCATGCAACCAAACAATCAGAAGAAGAACGATCATTGGAAGCACGCCACCAATCAGAAGCAATAGCTGGAACCAGTTATTGTGAACCAATAATTGAAGAACCAGCAACACCAGAGCCAGAGTGCACAACTACATTAGAGGACATAGAGGACGCTCTCTGTGAAGATCCTGACGAAATTCCTACAATCAAGCTGAACATTGAAGAGTTCACTCAGAATTTACAGAACTACATGCAAAGAAATATGGAACTTCAATATGGCGACATGTCAAAGGCCTTAGTTGCTCTGGGACCAGAATCTGCTTCTATTCCTACGCCCAAGCTGAAGAACGTGAGCCGCCTAAGAACAGAGCACCATGTGTAAGTAAGCATACTAGGTGTGCCAAAAAGAAAAGTAGGATCTAACTTTTGATATATAAATTTTTAAGCCTAAGGTAACCAAAAAATCACAAGCCAACCCTCAAAAAGTCTAAACTTAAAAAAAGTTCAAGATCAATATCCCAAGTTCACAAGCCTAAGTCCAGGCTAAATGAAAGTTCAAGATCAGTGTCCCTGAAAGTCCTTGCTAACTAGAACTTCACAGGAAAAAGTCCAAGACTTTAGCGTAAAACTATACAGGAAACAATGATTATAAAAAACAAAATTATCAGTATTTAGCAGAAAACTAATTTTTGCTTATAATTTAACCAATTTAGTGCATAGAGCATTTGAATAAAAATTATGCATCCCCGATCTGTAAATATCAGTTTACTAATTTTTTTTCACCTTGATACAGCTATGAGCTTCCAGATTCCCACCCTCTTTTGGAGATGGTAAGCAATATTTATGAATCTACAAAGCAAATGTAATTAAACTTGTCAAAACTTGATTTCCTTTGCCTCTTGCTTTGCATACAGCTACAATTGGACAAGAGAGAACCTGATGATCCAAGCCCTTACCTATTGGCCATATGGACACCAGGCAAGTCGATTTTATACAGCTATACATTAAAATTGATACAAAGTATTACCCTAAAACAATCTGATAGATTCCTTTGTTATGTGTGTTCTAATCAACTCGGTTTATATTCGTCTTAGGTGAAACACCGGAGTCCATTGAGCCACCAGAGAGAAGGTGTTGTTCCCAAGGTTTACACAAATTGTGCGATGAGGAGAGCTGTTTCTCATGCAACAGTGTGCGCGAGGCAAATTCCCAAACAGTCCGAGGAACAGTTTTGGTATGAACAACGATAACTAAGAAATGATACGATACAACAACAATGAGAAAGACACAAGCACACAACAACTCTAATTCTAATAAGAACAAAACAATATTAATAACCAAAAGAAAACTGACATAATAATAACGATTATGAATGATTTTGAATCATCGTCAGAGGCAATGAATATGGAATTAAGTAATGCTGAAATACGTCATGAACAGATACCTTGTAGGACTGCGATGAGAGGAAGCTTTCCGCTTAATGGGACTTACTTCCAAGTTAATGAGGTGAGATAAACTGTTCCTTTGTACATGAGGCCTTTGTTTATGGTTGGGCTGGCAAAATTGACTGCCTGAATTCCCATGCAGATGTTTGCAGACCATGATTCAAGTCTTAAGCCGATTGATGTTCCTAGGGCTTGGCTATGGAACCTACCAAGGCGAACTGTGTACTTTGGAACCTCCATCCCAACCATATTCAAGGGTAAATAGTGTAAACCATGATGAATTTAAATTCTTACCATTGACAAAGAAAAATTGTTGGCACTAACATTAAGATTCGTGTCACCAGGATTGACAACACAAGGTATTCAACAGTGCTTTTGGAGAGGTGCGTGAAAAATCTGAATTCCTATTTCTCATCCCATCACATTCTAGCTACTTAAGATCAGTTATTGCCCTCCTATCAGGCTAAGAAAAACCTATTTTCTGAAGGCAAAAGGATTTAATAACACCACAAATCCAACTCAAAATAGCAGAGTCTTCAATTCAATAGCCCAAAAACTACTAACCTGAAAAAATAAAATTTTTTTGCTTGCTAAAAGAAAAAATAAAGGTATTTATTAACAATAACATAATTTTCCTAATAATTACTAACACATAATTAGTCAATTTCCATCCAAAAGCAGTGTTGGCCGCACAAATGATATGATTTTCCTCGAAACTCCTAAAAAAATAATTAGTCACTTCAACATTGTTGAACACTGTGTGTCGTCAGCCCTAGTTTTATAAATCTTGTTCTAGACTATTTTTTTTCCTTGTTTACCTCTAAATATATTCAGTATGAAGATTTTAAAGCACACAGTTCAAAAATTTTCATGTTAGGTTCCATATCCAAGCCTTGGTAAACATCAAGTAAATCCACAAAATTACTGTTTGCTAAAAAATCTAATCTTGCTTCGTAGGTTACGTCTGCGTAAGAGGATTCGACCAGAAAACGCGAGCGCCGCGACCATTGATCGCCAGACTGCACTTCCCGGCCAGCAAGGTGAAGAGAACAAGAGACCCTAGGAACGACGAGTAGAAGACGACGTCGAGCTGAAAACGACGTCGTTCAAGCCGTCGGAGCCAGAATTTTCTCTGAAGAAACCGTGTTCTAGGAATTAGGTACATAAAAGATTTAGAGCTTTCAACAATTGTCGAACAAAATCTCCAAAAAAAGGGGGGACGAAAAGGGAAAAAAACAATGGCTGACCTAAACGAGTTGTATATCGCCGTGATTGAGGGAGCTTTGTTGTTCATGATTTAGCTTCAGCGATACCGTAGTTGCTTAGATTTGGTCTCTGCTCTGTAACTTCTTCTCTTTTCCTTCCTTTTTTTTCTGTTTGGCGTCGAAGAAAGAATCCATGGCGGGGAAATGAAAATCCGGCGAACGGAGAACGATACTTTGGTCGGACGTTTGGAGGACGTGGGGATTTGGAAAGACTTTTTCTTGCAGCTTTACCGCCATTTCCGTCTTCCCTTTCCCTCCAAATTCGATTTTCCTTTGGCCATCGTCTTATTTTCAATACTGCCGCAAAAGTCTCTAAACTTTTTTTCTATTTCTAGGTTTGTCTTCTGTCTTTCTACAGCACGATTTAAAAAGACAAACAATATTACAGGTCACCGATGACAATTAGCCTTTCTTTTTAAATATCAGCACCATATATTTTGTTTTTAAGAGTACAAGCACCACATATTAATATACCGTTTTTATTTTGTATTAATTTGGAAAAATATTACAGGATTAATCGAGAGTGAATCTTATAATTATGCTTAAGAACTTTACGGTGTAATATACCCTATTTGTAATTGAAGCTTAAAAGTTTAAATCACTTTTTTAAACAGGGACACCTTAGCATTTGGATAGGTTATTTATGTGAGGTCTATGTCTTGGTATCTATTTTTTAGGTCAATCTTGTAAATAATCCTTAAGGTTTACACTCAATCACAATAACGTTTAAAAATTTTCATTTTAATCTCTTATCTATTATTTTGTTTTAGTTTTAAATATTTTGTTAGTTAGATGTTAAATATCTAACAGATAATTTTTAAAATATCTCACTTTGTTTTCTAATTTACTATGCCTTTATTTGGCAGTTCGATTAGAACTATTAGTTCCAACCAACAAACAATATAAAACTCTCATCAACTACAACAAAAAGTAAAAAGTTAATATAATGTAAAGTTCTTGCATATTACAGTTTTCAAACTAATATTTTCAATTCCAAACACTCTCTCAAATACCCTTTGTATTGTTTCACTTTTAATCCCTTTGTTGGAATAGGTTAAAGACCTAAGTGAGATATTTTAAAAGTTTATCAAGTATTCAACAACTAGTTAACAAAAGGACTCAAACCAAAACAGTGTAATAGATTACAAACTAAAGTAAGACCTTTTAAATATTAGTAACTAAAGAAAGACTGATGGTAAACCGGGCCCTTTATGTTTTTCTAATATGTATTACATTACTTGTTTAGCCAAAATAATTATCAATAATAAATATTTTTTATTGTAATTCAATAAGCCTCAAATTTGTAACGTGGTTATACTATCTAAACTATTTGTAAATGCCACTTAAATTATCGATTTTTTTGTATCAACTTGTCCCACAATTTTAAATCAATGGCCAAATCCACAGAAAATGAATGAGTACTTTAAATTATGGTACATAATTCATGACCGTAACTATTCCTTTTAAAAATGGGCATGTTGAACTAGAATGCATGGGTGGAAACATTTATAAAATTGTCACATGTTCCAATTAAATCCCTAATGTATATTAATATATTTTAAATGACGTTATTAAAAATTTATATTTTATGCATTTAATTAACCAGTTGTTTGGCTGAGTGGTTTCCACCACAAACTTAGTTATGAACAATGTAAAGCTCTTACATACTACAATAATAAAAAAAAATTACTATAGTGTAAAGTTCTTATATACTACAATAAAAATGGTTCTAACCAATAGTTCTCACTACCTTTTCAACGTAGCGTGAGTTGAGAATGTTAAACACGCTTGCGTGGACTGTTTCTAGAATCCTTTATATTCTTCCCCAAAGTGTTGGGCTATACTTTTGCTATTGATATTGCTCAACATAATCATATCTAGTCTTGGGCTCTTTTTATGTCCTTAACGTTTTGTGGAAACACATGCGTATACCCACACCGTTAAAGAAAAATAAAAAAGCACAGTTTAACATCCAAATTTATATAAATGTATACAATAATATTTTTAATGATAATATTTAAAGTTTATTAATCAATATAAGAGATTTATTTACACTGCTTTTGACTAAAGAATTAATATGATAACTAAGAAAGACAATTTTTATGACATAAATCTGACGTAGACAAATTGTCCAACCGTTAGGTTTTTGTTAAAAGGAGTACTGCATAATTTTTATGATGTGATATATCTGGTGTATTATATATTTCTCTTACTAATGGTGTTCGACACTAGCAAGATCTCTAAGTATTTTTTTTAATTGTCGTGCAGCTTGTGTAATAAGAAACATAACTTTTATTTAATTCATGCTAGATGTTACAATTTTTTAAAAATATTTTTATATAAAAAATGTAATTTATTTTTTTAATAATTTTATTTTAAAGTAATTTTTTAATCTTTAATATATATATATATATCTCCTGTTTGAATAATTAGTTTTTTTATCTCCTCGACCAATGAGAGAGAACTTCAGCTATAACGTAATCTAAAGTTAACATGATTATTATAATGGTTGGTAGTGCTATAAAATTACATAGTAATTATTATAATGATGTTAATTTTTTATATTAATAAAATATTATAAATACCTTGCTACATTCCATTGCAATTAGTAAGATTATATTATATGTCTAAATTTTAAATTTTAAAAAGGATTTATTTTATTAACGTCTATGCTTTAGTATATTATTTGTTTAAAATAAATAATCATTTTTTTTTTTACAATTAAACATTCAAGTAGATATCGATTCTATTCTCACAATAGTAATTATTGATTTCACTTTTGACCTATAAATGATGCCACTTATCACATTTTGGCTACAAGACTTGAAAAATGTGACACAATAAGAATAATTTAGGCATGCATTTTGTAATGTTTTTCAAATTCATGAGCTAAAATGAGACAAATAATAAAATTTAGAGGCCATTAGTAAAATTAACTTTAGTTATAAATTTCCAATCTTTCCATTTCAAAATGAGCGTATTGAAGAAAAAGATTACGGATATTTCTTGGAGACAATTGCCCAAAATCCTACCAAAAAAAGATATTCATCACAATTTCTAGGGGTGTGCACCTGACTGTTTTAATGAGTTTACAAAAAAAATACAAATCAGACCTGACCTTTTGGATTAGAAGGCCGGATAGTTACAAAATGATTTGGCCTGGTTTAGAGTATGTTTGATTGAATTTATTTATTTAATTTTTGAGAGTTTTTAGTGAGTTTTTTTTTTTTTGTCCTTTTAAGCTAATTAAACTTTAAAAGTTGAATAAATAAAAAATACGATAAATTTTTTTTATATGCATATCAGATTTATATACACAGATATTACAAAAAATAAAATAAAAAAAAAACATATACATGTATAAATTTAAATGATATAGTCCGATTTGTACTGTTTCTCAAATTTCACAGACTAGACCAGACTTGTTTTAAAATGACTAGATCTGGTCTCCTGCAGTTGAAAATTTTGTTATAATATGAAACGAGACCGATGGTCTAAAAACTGCCGGATTGTCAAGCTCCGTCTTTTTTTTTTTCTCACATTCATAACAATTACAATTTATTATTTTCTGCTTTATTTTCCTTAATGAATATAATTTTCATGATATTATTTGATATGGTGCTGTACCATTCATGCCACTGACTAGACGTTCACAATAACACAAGTTCTAGAGTGTCTTGCAACAACACAAACCGTGTCTTTTATTCATGTATGATGGGGAATCGATAATTTATTAGATCAATACCAGTTGTCATTCAATATCACTATCAATAATTTTTAAGTAGCCAATTATATTTTAATAAATATTAACAAGGCAGGCAGTAATGCCGCAACCCCGCCATAATAACATAGACTAAAACACCAAAGCGGACAAATATCTACATCGAATTTATTAATCTGCTTTTTTTTTTGGCACGTTGTGACGTATATTTATTTCACATTCATAGTTGCCTATACATTATGCTTGCAATTTCAACATAATTAGCTAATTGTCTAATCTCAATTAGACATTTCTTAAAAACAATCTCAATTATATATATACATATTATAGAGAGAGAGAGAGAGAGAGAGAGAGCTCAATAAGACATACAAAAAAGTAGGATAATCATTGTGATCATTAGTCACGGCCTTAAGATTCATTGAACTGCACTCAATTTTAGTAATTAATTGATAAATTAGTTTTAATCATCTACAGGATTGGTTGGATTCCCTATGACTTTTCTTCAAAACAAGCAAACAAGTACCAATATTTTCTTGTTTTTAGCTTGATTCAAATTTCCCACTTGTGGTCTTTACCAAAATTATATACCAAAATAACTCCACTTGTTGTAGTATACTTCAAAGCATAGTTTTTTTCTCTTTAATAAGGACAATAATGTCCACAAATGGTCCTAAACTTTATATGTTTTTCAGTTTTGGTCTCTAAATTTTAAATATGTTTAGGTTTCGTCCTTGAACATTTACATTCTTTTTAGTGTTAGTCCCAAAGGCTTTTATCTCAAATTTTATTATAGTTTAATTGCTTATTATATAGACAGCACATGGTTTTTTCCATCTAAAACTTAACGGTCAACTAACGGAATTACTAAAATTGGGACAAAGTAATAGGTTAGGAACCAAAATAGGACTTTTTAAAAATAAATAGCTAAAATGGGATAAGAAATAAACCTTAGGGTCCATAAGTGAATTTACTTTTTTTTTAATGCTACAAGTGGTCAAGCATGATTATAAAATGTCAAATATTTTGAAAGAGAATTGGACTTGCACAAATGGGCAAATAAAATAGTTCCATTGTTTGTTCATTAAATATAAAAGGAAAATATTACAAATTTACAAATGTGTCTCAATCTATGACATGGCTTAATATCCTGCCGGCAGCATAGTTTGCCATTAAGAGGGATGCAAAATTCTTTCTTTGGTTACGATCAACATCATGATAGAAACGTTTTCAATGTAAGACATGATGTTAAACAAAATTCATATGATCACAAATACTTTACAACTTAAGGCTCTAGTTGAAAACATATTTGGAATTAAAGGTTGGACTGCAAGCTGCAACAATATAAAATTTATAAGAAAAAAAGCTGTAATAAAGTTGGGTTGAACCAAATTTTTTTATCTGAACCATGTTTCCCAAACACCAACATATTTGGAATTAAAGGTTGGACTACAAGCTGCAACAATATAAATTTTATAAGAGAAAAACTTGTAACAAAGTTGGGTTGAACCAAAATTTTTTATCTGAACCATGTTTTCCAAATATCTTGTAAACTTATTAACACTTCTGCTTCGGCTGTGGTTTCTAATAAAGAACTATGGGCATGATATGAGTTTGGAGGAACACAAATAAATACAAGTAAAACCACTATTTTGTTTATCTTGTAGTTGATTCGAAAGGAGTGTACCTTTTTCCATTTGTTATTAACGACCATTCATATGTTTAATTACTAATTACAAATTTAAATAAAAATTAATAATTTAGTTTTCAAAGTTTCATTCATAAAAAAAAGTTTGCAGTCTCACTTGTCATTCTATGTGTGCTTTTACGGCATTGTGTTGGTTTATAAATCTACTGTAACTTTTACAGCTTTAATATTCGAAGTTTACAAGTTTTAATATAAAATTCACAAGGTATCATATTCGTTTAAAACGTCATGACCCATCATCTTTCGGGCCGTACTTTAGTACTTTTCTTATTTACATAGCTATAGAAATTTGGGAATAATTTTTTTAAACAACAAAATAATAATATACACATGTATATATAAACCTTCTTTATATATATATATATATACTTAACATAACATTGTTCAAAAGAGTTTCATCTTGCTTGAACCATACTACACTTATTTTACAACAAGTCCAAATCAATTTAATATACATATAGAACAGAAACATTTCAATGGCAGTGTCCTTACCCTAGTCTACACATTGCCCATGCTCTGCCGCCAGCTCATTACTGGTATTACTCTGATCTTACAACTGATTTTCCTACAGCATAAAATAACTATATGAGTTAATGCTTAGTAAGTCCAAACATATGTAGGAGAATCGTGGGCGAATTAGTGGATCACTACCTCATGAGATTTCATCGGACGACGACACTACTGATTCGGCCATGATTCTCCCACATATGTTTGGACTTACTAAGTATTAGTTCTCCTAATTATTTTATGCTATAGGAAAATCAGCTGTAAGATTATATTAATACCATTGATGAGCTAGTTGCAAAGCATGGGCAATGTATAGACCAGGGTAGGGACACCGTTACTAAAATGTTTCCACTCTATATGTATGTTAAATTGATTTGGACCTGTTGTAAAATAAGTATAGTATGGTTCAAGTAACATGAAGCTCTTTTGAAAAATGTCAAGTATATATATGTGTGTGTGTGTGTTAAGAATACATATATTCGTATAAAGAAGGTTTGTATATGCATGGATATATTATTACTTTATTGTTTTAAAAAAAATTATTCCTAAATTTTTATAGCCATGTAAATAAGAAAAGTACTAAAGTATGGCCCAAAAGATGACGGATCGTCATATAAAATTCACAAGTACATCATAACTTACATTACTTAAATGTCCAAAACTTGCAAATTCTATAGTAAAGTTCACAAGCTATCGGATTTTGACATGGTGCCACGACCTTTTCTCCTGGCAACACAAATATTCCATTTTCCTTTTGCGCCTTGTTGATATTAATTAAACATAGGGGCGTTCACTAATTGAATTTTATGTATTTAAAGTTAATCCACGATCTAACCCAAAGCTTTCGGATTGAGAAACTCTCAATTCATAATTTAATCCAAAACCTTCGAATTAAAAAAATTTTAATCTGCAATCCGATCCAAAACCTTTGGATTGGATTTATGGATTCAAAGATAAAGCTATGACCTTTAAAAATAAAAATATTAAAGGCCGTTTTTTCAACATCAAAAATTCAAATAAAACATCCCTTTAACCAAATGTATCTTATATAAATGCTCGACCTTTAATTCCTTTTTATTTTTTTTGACAAGTTAAAAATTCGTAAATATCCTTAGTTGTCGATATGAATATAAATTTAATTATGACTGTTATTTTTATATAAATAACAGACCTACTTACCAAATTGTTTTACATGTAGATTTATTTTTGAAGCACAAAATAGAAGTTTTGCCAATACAAACTGATCGTAGAATTGATGAGGGTGTTTAAATCACAAATAATATAAAGCTCTGTAAGCTACAGTGTAAAGTAAAAATATGTTATAATATAAAACTCTTATATGTTACTGCATGCGGTTCAAAATTTGAAGTTATAACTTTTCTCCTAGGCACCCTATAGACCTTTTTCTCAAGGCAACTCAAAGGTGAAGCAAACTATCTTAGGCCTCACCTAGACCCAAAGGCTGTTGTGACCGGCCATCTATATAGGTTACATTTAAAACATTTTATTTAATAATATTAAATATTATTTCTTTGCATTTTTAGACTAAATAATTAAAGTATGTAACACATTTTGAAAATATTTGTAATAAATAACAGTAAATAAAATATTTACTTAGTAAATTATTTTTTACTTGTAAATAAAAAAATTTTTACATATTAATTTTTCATTACCTAGTAAATTCCTATTACTACAAATATTTTCAAGCCTATTATTTACTACAATTTTCAAAATAATTTAATTACATTTGTGCCACAAACTGGTTGGCAAAGCCTTAAAAAAACCAATTAGCAAAGTGCAATTTTTTTACGGTGTTAATATTGAGTAAGTCATGGGACAATTTTTTACGGTGTTATTATTGTGTAAACCATACGACAAGCACACAAGATTAAAAAGAAAAAAAAAAAAAAAACTAACCCCTCGTTTATAAAAGTATCAAGTTTGAGAGGATTTTATGTCATTTTGAAAGGAAGGAAGCAAAAGCAGAGAATGGTTTGTGGGTCAATTTTGAAGTTAGAATAATTTAAAGGTATTAATGGCATTGAACACTACATTAATAGAAAGTAGGACGCATAATATGAGATTTATGTTTTAGGGTATTTTTTTTTATAGAAATTCGAGGTGTCAAATTGGCCGTTCGACGAGGCTCATATGGGCTAGAAGGAAAAAATCATAAGGAAATTGAAAAAATGGAAAAAACAATTATCTAACAAAGACTGGCTTGGCTGGGTTGTGAGGGTCATGATGCGAGTCGGGTTGGTCTTGGGCCGCCGATCCATTTGACAGAACTCAAATAGACACCTCTGATGAAAATACATATAAATAGTGCATGTTTTAAGAGAAAATTATATGTTATGTTACACTTTTAAAAGCTGTGTTTATTTATGCTATACTTAAAAAAAAGTTATGTTATATAATCATTTATATTACATGTTAAGTTATGCCTTTTTTTATAAACATTTGGATCCAAAGATCTAATTAGCTAAAAATTAGAATGATACACTACATGGTTATTTTTTTTATTTTTATCCGAGATGTCTATTTGGTGTTGCTTTTAAAATATGTAAAAATGGTTTTTGTTTTAAAAAGTGAGAATTTTTTAAGAATTATATTAAAAGTATTTGTTGATGCCTGATTTCGGCACAACACCGCGTGCGGGGATGCACAGTGGTCGGGTTCCCTGTTCAGCCCGGCTCGGCCTAGTCTGGTCGGATCTGCAAGAGGAGAGAAGGCCTCGGAGTATGGGGACACCGGTTTGGTGTCTGCCAAGGGCGCTCCGACGCTCAAGTCAGTGTTCTGACCGGGAAGAGCTAAGGAAAGGCAGACTAGGCGAGGGAAGAATGCCCGTACCTTTGTGGTGGAGTTGATGCTCCTATTTATAGAGTTTAGCTTGGATCCGGGTATGGACTGGTTTGGCCCGTAACCCAGGTGTCCAGCGACAGGTGTCACGATCTCCGGAGAAGGAGGATTGCCCAACGGAGGGTTGAGATGGTGCCACGTGGTGGTCTTTGGGTAAGTCGGACAGATCCTGGTCGAACGGGTCCCTGGTTGGACAGGTCCCGGTCGGACAGGTCTCTGGTCGGACAGGTCCCTGGTCGGGCAGATCCTGGTCGGACGGGTTCCTAGTCGGACAGGTCCCTGGTCGAGCAGATCCTGGTCGGACAGGTCCCTGGTCGGACGTATCCTGGTCGGGCAGGTCCCTGGTCGGACGGATCCTGGTCAGGCAGATCCTGGTCGGACAGGTTCCTGGTCGGACAGGTCTCTGGTCGGACAGGTCTCTGGTCAGACAGATCTTGTCCTGGTCGGACGGATCCTGGTCGGGCAGGTCCCTGGTCGGACAGATCCTGGTCGGGCAGATCCTGGTCGGACAGGTCTCTGGTCAGACAGATCTTGTCCTGGTCGGACAGGTCCCTGGTCGGGCAGATCCTGGTCGGACGGGTCCCTGGTTGGACGGATCCTGGTCGGGCAGATCCTGGTCGGACGGGTCCCTGGTCGGACGGGTCCTGGTCGGATTGGTCTCTGGTCGGACAGATCTTGTTCTGGTCGGACGGGTCCCTGGTCGGACGGGTCCTGGTCGGATTGGTCATTTCAGCCAACCTGTTCGGGTGCTCGGTTTTAAGAGGGTATGAACTTCAGATGATTTTCTCATCATAAAGGTTTCCCTCAACAGTATTTTTAAAATTTTTTAAAATTTTTATTTTAAAAAATATATAATATTTTTAAAAATTCTCAAAGCAAAATGTTGGCGTCTTAAAAGGTTTGTTTTGTTTTTGTTATTTAATTAAGCCGCAATAAATTAAAAAATGAAAAAAGGGAAAGAAAAGGAAGCATGCATGAACCTGAAGGTGTAGAAGGAGGTGGTGTCAGAAAGTCGTGCAGACGCTTTGACAGTTGACATCAGCAGAAACACAAGGGGGTTTGAATTTACCAACCAATCCCAAACATTTCATTATCCTTTATGTATCCGCCTCCAACTTTAAAGGGCATGTGCTTGGAAAAAAAAAAAGAAAAAAGAAAAAAAGCAACCGCATCACCAAAAAAAAAAAAAAAACTCCCACGCTCTGAAATGATAAGGCCTGTTTGGTTCGAGTATTTAAGTAGAGTATTTGAATGAAGATTTAAATTTTTATGAGAGAAAATACTGTAGTAAAATAATTCAGACCATGATTCAAATATTCAATCAAACATACCCTAAGAACAAAACAAGCGAACTTATCTCTTAAAAAAAATATTAGTAATATCATGTTATTTTATAATATATTAACTTGAAAGATATTTGATAAATTAGTTTAAATTAAAAAATTAATTTAAATATTATAATATAAAAATATTTTATATTATAGTTATTTTATATTTTATATTATAATATATTAAAACTTTATACTGTTATTGGTTCAAACTAATTTGTTTAAATTAATGTGTCAAACACTTATTTAGTTCTAATTTAGTTTTAACTATTATAGTTAAAATAAAGATATATTAAAGTGTAAAGTTATCACATATATTTTTAGTTATAATTTGTTAGTTTTGATTACATTTTTAAAATACTTTAATAGTCTAATTTACAAGTCTTCACATTTATTATTTTTAATGTGTAATAAAATTACAAATTAGATTAATTTTTTAAATATATTATAAATTAAACAGTTGATAAGTTGATCCATGGTAAAAGCAACAGGAAGATAGTAAGAACAAAGTGCTTGTTCCGAACCTACCTCTTCAAAAAAGAAGAACCTATACACATATATTTTGACCTTACCTGTTATGTTTATAATATTTTACTTTGTAAAATGTTTAATAAACCAATTTAAATTAAAAAATTAGTATAAATATTATAGCACTCGAGAGATTTAAATTATAGTTATTTTTTTACTTTACACTATATCATACTAGAGCTTTATACTGTTATTAGTTTAAACTAATTTGTTTAAATTTATGTGCCAAACACTTATTAAGTTCTAAATTAGTTTTAACTAATATAATATAAAACAAAAATATATTACAATGAAAAATTATTACTTTTATTTACGTTAGAATTTGTTAGTTTTAACTATATTTTTAAAATATTTTATTAATTGTTAATTAACTTTTCAACATCTTGATTCACAACTCTTCGCATTAATTATTTTTAGTGTGTAATAAAATTTATCTCAATTATAAATTAGATTAATTTTTAAATAAATTATAAATTAAATGGTTGAAAGGTTGAACCCACGTAAAAATAACAGAAAGGATGGTAAGAACAAAATGCTTGCTCTATTATAACAGAACTATGTGTGAAAAACGAAAAAAGAAATTTCGGAGAATATTATTATTACGCCACGGAATAAAATCGCCACCCGCCCTTTTCTTTCTCTCTCCGACAATCGAATTCTAGAGAGAGAAACGTGAAAAAGAAAAAAAAAAAAAAAGAAAAAAGAAAAGAGAAGAGAGAGAAGAAGTGTTTGTAGAGAGGAAACTCAGACCCGCTTTCTTTCTTTTCTTCATTTTTCTTCAACAATGGCGGGTTTTAGGGTTTCTGGGTTTTTGTAACGAGCGAAATTGGAATTTCGGCGGCAATCTCGATGGAAATGCCCGGTAGGAGATCGAACTACTCGCTTCTCAGCCAAGCCGACGACGACCAGTACGGTGGCGGCGGCGGAGTTGCCGGAGCTCCGTTTTACGAGTCGGTGTCGGCGGAAGGGAAGGGGAACTATAACAAGGGGAAAGTGGAGAGAGGATTCGATTGGGAATCGACGGGAGGCGATCACAGAGGAAACAACAATAATAATCAGAGTAATCAGCAGGTGAATCGGATCGGGAGCATGTTCTCGTCGTCGTCGACGATCGGGTTGCAGAGGCAGTCGAGCGGGAGTAGCTACGGTGAGAGCTCGCTCTCCGGCGAGTATTACGCGCCGACTCTCTCGGCCTCGGCGGCGAACGAGATCGACGCGCTCGCGTATTTGCACGACGACGTGTTCAAGATTGGCGGCGGCGGAGGGGAGTTCAGGTTGAGGGGCGTGGACGGCGGAGGCGGCGGGACCGGAGCATCGTCTTCGGGGAAGAGCTGGGCGCAGCAGACGGAGGAGAGCTACCAATTGCAGCTGGCTTTGGCGCTCCGGTTGTCGTCCGATGCGACCTGCGCTGATGATCCCAATTTCTTGGATCCGGTGCCGGATGAATCCGCCATAAGGTCGGCGTCATCGAATTCCGCCGAGGCCCTCTCGCATCGGTTTTGGGTAAGGAGTTTGTTCTGCCGCTTTTTTCATGGATTTTGTGTCTTGTTTTCAGTATAACACCCTTGCAAATTCACTTTCTCCATTGTTGTGTATAGAAAAGGCTTGAACTTTATCTATAGTTTAGAATTCTATGTTCAAGGCAAATTTTAATGATTAGTTATTGTTTAAGTGAATACCTTTCATCATAAGTGGTTTAAATCTGACAAGCTGATCGATTTAGCATTGCCATAGCTAGTTCAATCCTATTCAAAGTATGTTGAATTACTTTTTTCTGAGGATGTGTCCGGGTATCAAGTAGCTGGCATTTCTGGCCGTTGGATTTGGAATGAGGCATTTCTGAAGCCTATTAAATACCTGCACCGGATAGTAAAATGAACCCAGACAACAGCAACAGTTACTAAATATTTATTCCCCTTTGCTTTGCTTGTAGAGTGCTGACTTTAGTTTAGTTAACTTTCTACACAAGAGGATTTTGAAATAGTTGCAACATGATACGTTTTTTTGGGGGAAATTTGGTTTTCATTTTTCATACCTATTGATGGGGTGCTTGTAAGATTTGATATGTTATTGTACCATTTCCATCTTGTTTATTTTACAAACCTGTGTTAGTTGATGGTTACTGTGTTTGAAAGACGTTATTAAGAGCTTGGACAGCATGGAAAAGCATATCATACAGTTAATTTAAAAAAGCAGAAGATGGTCTGTCTTTGTCATTCCATTTGTCATTTGTCGAGGTACCTAACTAAGAAAGCAAATGGTACCATCATATCTTTTGCACTTTCGCTTCTTTCCAGGATAATTGAGAGCAAGAGGTTTTTTCCCCCACAAGTAAAGCTGTTATGGATACTCCATTCAGATTCGTTTGTTATTAATTTTCTGAACATGAGTGGATCTAGCTGGTGTTTTGGAAGATATTGGAACTATCTAAGCAAGAAGATCAGTTTGAACGGGAGCAACTAACATAGCCTATCCCCTTTCATTTATGAGCAAAAAATTGTTTTTGTCTTGCTTATGCCCTATAAGATAGGTGATCAAATTTATTTGGATGATATGCGAATATACAATAATCCTATTAGAGCCCAATATTCTTATGGAGGTATTGTTAATTTGGATGTATTATGCTATTTCAAAACTGCCCTTACTAATAGTTTTTTTTATTATTGTATGAACTGAACAATTGTCCTCTCATATTACCATAAAATAATCAGGTTAGTGGCTGCCTCTCATACTTTGACAAAGTTCCTGATGGCTTTTACTTAATTCATGGAATGGATCCGTATGTATGGACTGTGTGCACTGATCTGCGAGAGAATGGTCGTATACCATCACTTGAATTGCTTAAGTCTGTTGACTCTACCATTGGCTCTTCAATTGAAGCAGTTCTTGTTGACAGACGTAGTGATCCCGGTTTGAAGGAACTGCATAATAGAGTCCTTAGCATTTCTTGTAGCTGCATAACCACCAAAGAAGTTGTAGATCAGCTTGCAAAGCTTGTATGCAATCGCATGGGGTAAGATGTTTCCAATTCTTCAACTTTTTTTCTCTGTCTTCCACTCGTTCAGACACATTTAACCAAGTCTTTTTTCTATCACAAGGGGTTTAGCTTCGGCAGGAGAAGATGACTTGGTTTCAGCTTGGAGGGAGGGTAGTGATGATCTAAAAAAGTGCCTAGGATCTGTAGTTGTTCCTGTAGGTAGTCTATCCATCGGCCTCTGCAGACATCGTGCTTTGCTATTCAAAGTAAGGCGCAAATCTATTTCATCAATCAGTCCATAATTTACTTCAGTTTATAGACATGTTGGTGTACGGTACATTGTGTGTGTGTGTGTGTGTGTTTCTTAGTGTGACTGGTTGATTAATTAATTTTGCAAGGTTGTTAGCAGGGTTATAAGCTTTTAAATTTGGTTATGCATATATACAAGTGCTATACATGAATCTGCATACAAATAAATACACAACAGACACGCACATTACATGTACACGGATCTGCCTACACCATACACACAAATCTGCTTGCAGATACATATATGTCTCCACATGTGTCTGTGTTTGCATACAAAAATGTATGAACGTTATGAATACATATATGCAACATTGGTAATGAAATTTATTCACTTTCTTGAGCTCGTTTATGCAGGTTTTAGCTGATACAATTGATTTACCGTGTCGAATTGCCAAGGGCTGTAAATATTGCAGAAGAGATGATGCTTCCTCCTGTCTTGTCCGCTTTGGGCTTGATAAGTAAGCTTCATATTGGTCTATCCATTTTTTGAACCTAGTAATGGGATTTACTTGACTTTGTTTGATGGCATAAGTAGCTAGCAATAAGTAACTAAATTGATTATGGTCGTACTTATTGTAATTGGGTAATGGATAATTATGGCACCTTCTTAGCATAATTGATTATACTGAGTACTGTGAAGTTTCTCTTTATAAACTTCTATAAAGGAGTTAATTCCAACGTTTGTCAGAAAATTCTCATACATCACTTATTTCTGCTGAATCAGTTGGTTCCACCGCTATTGAATTTCATGTTCGCTGAGTTTACATTGAATTGAATCAAGTCCCCATATCAGATCCGTCTTTGTCACTGTTGTTTAATTTTTGCTGTGTTACTAACGTGTTTTTTCTACTTTGGATATTTAATATATTCATTTGTTTTGGTGGTGGAAGGTGTCTGATACATACTGACTTATGTTTGAAAAGGTAGAAGCATCTCATATAGTTGATTCTTATCATTGCAGGGAGTATTTGGTAGATCTGGTTGGCAATCCAGGTTACTTATGTGAGCCTGATTCCTTGCTGAATGGTCCATCATCCATCACAATTTCTTCACCCTTGCGCTTTCCAAGACTGAAACCAGTTGAACCTACCATCGATTTCAGGTCACTGGCCAAACAGTATTTCTCAGACTGTCAATCACTTAATCTGGTGTTTGATGAAGTTTCCTCAGGTAAATTGATTAGTTGCAGGGATTAGTTTCAAATTAGATATGTAGGATAGATAGAAGTATGTCTCTTTTCACAAACATTTATTTTCAAAATTGGATAATTTCTAAGCATATTGATGCTATACTAGAGCATGCGATAATGCTGTATGATACAAGGTGGAATGCCTCTAGAATTGGGTGCCACTGAAGACTACCATCGAGTAATATAGTTAGCACGTAGGCATTAAGAGCAAAAAGACACTCGCTTAAGCGTAAGTTAAATGTATTTGTGAGTTCTCATAGTTTTATTGAAATTGGTTGGCATCCTGTATGCAAGAAATTTTTGAACTTATAGAGACGAGAACGAAGCACGCTTTTTCAGTCTTATTTCTGTTTCTTTTTGGCTCCTGAGTGTGTGTTTTCAGTATTCACGTACATTTATGTGGTACTTGACAACACATACTTGTTCTTTTATTTGCTTTAAATCTTTTTCTTGTTATGTTCTTCCATACCAGGACCCACCAATGATGCAGAAAACCATCGGTTTGCCATGTATTCCCAGCCATATGATAGGAATCGTGAAGATGTAAGCAACATTTTGCCAATTCCAGGCCATGGGGATATGTCTCGGCGTGACAAAGCTGGTCGGTCTAGTGGTGGAGATAGTCCTCAAAATACTGTGCAGCCAACAACTGAAGATCCACATACTGGGCATGGAGCGGGCAACCAATTGATTCCTAAGCCTAGTAACAATCTTACCCTTGAGATAGAGGATTTGGACATTCCATGGAGTGATCTGGTATTAAAAGAGAGAATTGGAGCAGGTATTTTCCGTAATCTCTTCTGTCAACAAAAAACCCTAGACCCTAGCGCTAAACTTATAGTTGTCTAATAACTGAAGCGGGTCCATACCTCTATGACTGCAATGCAATTGACAAAAACTATTTTTGAGGGATTCACTTAGGAGTACACTTTCTGAATTTTCAGGCTCCTTCGGTACTGTCCATCGCGCTGATTGGCATGGCTCGGTAAGCATCTGTTGATTTGGACTGTTCTATGATGTATTGTTACCGAAATACTTATCGTAAATATGTTTTCCTGCTGTTAATTGTAATCTGATTCACATGTTTATATATTTTATCTCACCGGCTGTTTGTTTGTGCTATTTCTTCGGGATGAATTTCCACTTTTGATATTCTCAACAGTCGTATGGTATTTTGCAATATTATTCGATCCATAGTTATTGTTTGACTTATTTTTGCTCTCATATCCATATTTGGAGGTTGTGTTCTAGATTTTCTTTAATTCTTTTGTTTGTGACATCTTGATAATATTGTGCATTACAGGATGTTGCTGTGAAGATTCTTATGGAGCAAGATTTTCATGCTGAACGCTTCAATGAATTTTTGAGGGAGGTACTGGCATGACTTCTGAAATCATTAATAAAGTTGGTTGTAAGCTTGTTTGAATTTTTTAGACCTGTTCTGATATGTGGTTATTTGCTTTATTTGCTTTCTAGGTTGCAATAATGAAGCGCCTACGACATCCAAATATCGTTCTTTTTATGGGTGCAGTGACGCAACCACCAAACTTGTCCATAGTCACAGAATATTTATCAAGGTTTTGTAATGTCCCCTCAAACTCCCGCACCCACCCATCTTGGGCCTTGTTTAGTGTGCCAAAGATGCTTGTTTGTAGCTTTAATCTGTTTAGTTCGATAACATATAAGAGTATTGTCTCTTGCAGAGGTAGCTTGTATAGGCTTTTGCATAAACCTGGTGCAAGAGAGATGCTGGATGAGAGGCGTCGATTGAATATGGCTTATGATGTGGTGTGTATATCAAGGGTTTGCTTTTTATATACGTGGTTGACCCTTTCCCTCTGTAGATTTATATGCTTCACTTTAACTCAGCAATAGTTATCCTTTTTTTTCCCTGAAAATAATTGTTTTGAGCTGAATGGTTTCTCAATTTGATTCCGCAGGCAAAGGGAATGAACTATCTTCATAAACGTAATCCCCCCATTGTTCACCGAGATCTAAAATCTCCAAATCTTCTGGTTGACAAAAAATATACTGTGAAGGTAGGGGTGACATTTTGCTTGCAACTTCCGCTGTGTGGGTGCTGTGGGCGGTTGGCTTAATTTTAATGTTTTTGACAGTGCGTAGGTGCCTAGTTAATGTTTCATTTGACTGATACATAGGCTTGATCGATTGTGTTTCCCCATCTTGGTCATTTTCCTAACTATATTTTGGCCTTGTGCTCTCCTGATGTTATGTCTGTTCTTTTAGGTTTGCGATTTTGGTCTTTCACGTTTAAAGGCGAATACATTTCTTTCATCAAAGTCAGCTGCTGGGACTGTAAGTTCTGTTAAACCGGGCTCTAGATTTTTTGGGTCTCCAATTTAAGGTAGTTTAGGGACTTTGTTGTCCAATTTATCAAAGTTTTGGCTGAAAATTTTTCTTCCTCATCTGTAGCCAGAGTGGATGGCGCCAGAAGTTCTCCGTGACGAACCATCAAATGAGAAATCAGACGTTTACAGCTTTGGTGTAATATTATGGGAAATAACCACGTTGCAACAGCCATGGAGTAATTTAAACCCAGCACAGGTACGTTACCTTATGTTGACGACTTACAGATAGAAGAAGCATATATATTACTTAAATTTGGACATAATTAAATATACATACAACAATTGTCCCGTTTGGAAACTTTTTGGTCTTGTGGATTTCCAAGGAAGCATGGATAAAACTGATGATTCTGAAGTTTTGGTATTATGCTGGTTATAATTCTGTAGAATATTAATTGTGTCAGTTAGATTTGAAGAGCTATTTAGAATGCTGTAAGGTATCTTAGGTTGCATGGTGGACAATTAACTTGAAACAGATACCTCTAGAAAATCTTATACGAGTTATTGACATTTTCAGGTCCTATCAACTCTTTTTATTTCGGTTTCCTCTCCCTTATGAAAAGACTTTTCTGTGAGCTCATTTTTCTCTTTCTTTTTATTTTTTTAAATTTTAATATACTATTTTATAGGTTGTGGCAGCTGTTGGTTTTAGGAACAAAAGGCTTGAGATTCCACACGATTTGAATCCTCACATTGCATACTTGATTGAGGCATGCTGGGCCAAGTAAGTTATAAGTCCGCAATATTTAGTTAATTCCCAAATCGCGTTAAAAGATTTTTCTTTAATCATTTTCCTTAAAACAAACTGTCATATTCTGCAGTGAGCCTTGGAAACGACCTTCATTTGCCAGTATCATGGAATCTTTGAGGCCATTGATTAAACCTACTACGCCTCTTCCTGGCCACCCAGATATGCAATTACTAAGCTGAAGGGTCGAAAAATATTCAATTAGTCTTATTCTTGCACATAGTACAGCATTCTTATCTGATTTGATAACTGGCAGGCCTTCACTGCCACTCAGATTCCTCAAATAGTCTCAGGTGCGCTCTCCTGCTTGCACGTCTGGCAGTTTTGCTGTTTTAAAACTTCTGATATTGCGTAGGCATATCTGGAAACCTATTTAAGAGAAACAACGTCGCTAGGGGTGATTGGAGAGTGATTTGAACTAGTTTAAACCGCAAAAAAATATAAAGCTCTCACATGCTACAATGGAAAGTAAAAATATGTTACAGTGTAAAACTCTCACATGTTATAACATGCGGTTCAAACTTTAGAGTTGAAACTCTTCTGCTATCCTATGTCATCATATATGGCCCGACTATTTCGACCCTGTTAGATTTAAAAGAAATCATATATATATGTATATTTTATATGACCTCATCTGTTGATTCAGTTCTCACGTTGATGAGAATTGATCTTTCTAGTATTTGAATGCAACGCTGTTGGCACCGTGTTTTGAGGTTTATAATAAGACTAATTACACCATTGAAGTTCGTTTTTACGCCATAGTGTAGCATTGTATTTAATTTTGCATATTTGAGTTGAGACATTACTGATTCTTGTCGGGCATTGTTGTTGCAGCATCATTGATGTCGTACGTTTCTGTTACTAATTACCGATTGAGAATACTGATTCTTTTTTCACAAGAAACTCTACTGCAAGTGTCCACAAGGTCTGCATTATAATCTATCCCTTCAGAAAGTATAGTTTGCCTTTTAGCCTTTTTGTCAAAGCCACCCCAGGAAAGTTGTAAAATTTATTTTCTTTTATTTTTTTGTATTTGTTTTGTTTTTTTTTTTTGGTAATTTTGTATGTAAAGAGGGACTAGAATGAGCTAATGAGAAGCAGATTTGCGGCATTTGCATTTACACCACTTGAGCCTTTTTTTTCGCTTGCAGGGACTTTATACAGACCAAGTCACAGAGTGTTAAGGGGAAGGGAAAATGAACTTAGTTAAGTTGTGATATCATTACCATTAAGAAGGCAAAACTTATGGTACGACATGCATTTTGACTGTCGGTTGGTCTTGTTATTTTAATCGTTAGATTAAATTTTTAACGGTCTAATCTATGACTAAAAATAATTTTGTGTTGCGTCTTGTAAATAAATTTTTGGCGTTGATAATCATAGTTTAAATTGTTGAAAAGTTAATTTAATTGTCAAAATAACAATACCTATGAGTAGAGTTAAAATGACCGTCCTACCTCAAGAGCTTCTTGTCAAGAAATAGTCTTTAACACATGGACTACTATTTGTAAGAGAGCAATTTAGTCAAAAGTAAGTTTTTCTCTTCTTTTCTCAATATCTATTAGCTCAATTCTTTATTGATAGAGTTTTGTTTCTGATCGTTGAATCGATCTGTTTTAAAATTATTATCAATTTTTTTAAAATTTAAAAATTAAAAGATAGATATTTACTGTTAGACGATTGTTTTTTAGTTTTTATCCTAGAAATCCCCAATGTTTTTAGATGAGACAAATATTTGGGTAGAAGTCTATTAATGAGAAAAAGTGACTCTTTGGAGGCCGAGGCAAACTTTGCTTAATCAATGAATGGAATTCAATCCCACTTGCATCAGGACAGCTTGCATATTTTGAGTGTGAGGTGGCCTTTGCCTGAAACTAGATTAAAACGTTTTCTGATTATCTTTCTACAACGTGGCAACGCAGGGTTTCTGAAGTCCCCAGTTGGTCGGTGGTCCCCAAAACCGACCTTGCCTTCTGAGATTCCAACATTCCTTGTGTCCCTTTTTTTTTAACTTATTTTTTTATAATGATCTAAATACAAGCACATAAAAAAACATTTAGATTTAATTTTTTTTTTTTTTGGTATATGATTTAGATGCATTAGGCTTTAGATACGGACTATTTATTTGTTTTGAAGGGAATACGTGCTAGTTTTTCTCTGTTATAAAACTTCCCATATCTTTAAAATGCGCACATATATAATATTTACAAAAAACAAGATAGGTGGTAGTAGGCAGTGTGACTGACCATGGCCGCTTCCGCAACCACTATTTTTTTTTAAAAAATGAAATGCCCTTTTATTAAATAATTAAGGAATTAAATCTTACAAATGAACCAATACACAGAGGCATTTAAGTCTAACCATACAAAATTATCAAGGCTAGAAATTGCATAGTTGGCTCCAAAGTGAGCTACTGTATTTTCGACAGGAAAAACATAATAAACATTGTTATGTTACTTCAACTTTAAGCTTGAGAGATGATATTTTTGTAGGGTGTTTAGAAGAGCGGTTGGAACTAAAAATATTAGTTTAAAAGCTATAACACTTGAATGTTTTATATTGCAGTAATTTTTTGTTTTTACTGTAGCTGTTGAAAGTTTAACACTGTTTTTTATTGGTTAGAGCCGCTCTAACCAAAATGTCAAACCACCTATTAGTGACATCCACCTGGTAATGCTATTAATGTAACTTAGCTCATGTTTTCTTCCTTGCCTTGTAATCACTACTGTTAACAAGAGTGAAAAATGAGAGCTAGTCATAAATAAGACCGATTAATTACAAAATACTTCCTATTCTCACTTTTTTTTTCAAAACATTCCTCGATGTGTCCTTATCCGAAACTAGAGCTTGCAATGCCCATTTTACCGCAAAACAAGACAACTAACGAGTGTTGTTGGGATTTCAATTTAGGTTTTGTAATAGTTAAACAAGCATGAAGCAACACTAATATTCTATTAACCTTCCTCAAGAAAACTAGAACACCCCTCCCTCCCTCCCCCTCCGCCCCAACAACACAAAAATAAATTAAAAAAAAAGAAATTCACATATACATCTTTGAATATAAGTATTCTCGTATTCTTATGGTTTAGAAAAGATAAATTTGGTGGCTGCAGTAGTTTATAGGTAAATTCACACCTGATTTCGTGACAAGATGAAGAGTTTAAATCCTTCGCCCTAACTTTAAAATAGTAAAGATAATTTTGATATTTAATTAATTTTCCCCTATTTTACAATTGACTTGGAATAGATTTACAAAGAAAATGAACAGATATTCATGAAAAAAAAAGTGCGGATCCAAAACTGATAATGCACCTAACTTTGCTCGAGTAAAATAATAGCTAAAATCGATTTGATCCTTTTCACATTCAATGCACATTCACCATTTCAAACTAATGATTTCAAGCAAAGAAAAAAAAGGATCACCTTTGTTCTCTTATCTTATTATTATTTTTTATTTACGTTTACTTTACCCCATTTTGAATAAAAAAGCATACCATTATAACAAAAACAAGGCATATAATAAAGTAAAATAAATAAAAAATAAAGCTAAGAAAGTTGAAAGCATCACTGCTTACGTCCTGCCCAAGTAGCATTCGACACGTGAAATTTCGTGTGAATCAATAATGTTTATCTTACATGATTAAATACTATTAGGTGATCGACAATTAAGTACTACTAACACTATGTTCGTTAGGAAGGATGAGGAGAGTTAAGGAGATGTGGAGGATTATAGTAATTTTTTGTGTTGTTTGGTATGATGAAGACATAGCTAAGAGGATAAATGATAATTATTTACAAAATTACTATATAGCACATTTATATTTTTTGTTAATAAGTTATTTAGAGGGTTTAAGGATTGCTTAGATCCTTCTATTAATAAAAGGATCTAATTTGATGGGCTAGGGGATCCTTTCAACTCTCCTCTCCCTGTAACCAAATAAAAGATTTGATGTCTCCTCTCATCTCTGTCTCTCCACCCCTCTTCCTACATCCATCTCCCCCTCATACCAAACATAATGTAACAGACTAGTGAAGAGAACCAAAAAGAAAAAGTCAACTGTGTGTTTGTTATACCGGTTTGAACTGATGTCAACTGTGTTGTTGTTATATCGGTTCAAACTCATTGATTCGAACTGTACATAACATAAAACTCTTAAAAGTTATAGTGTACAATAAAAAATAACTATAATATAAAGTTCTCATATTATATAATACTTAAACTCATTGTTGTTGTGGATTTTCTAACGCAAGTGCACGTATCGTTAACAAGTAATAAAGAGTGAGTAGAGTATCGTTCCCACGAGGATTGCGTTAATCTAGCTAAGTACCAAAATTGGTTAACCCTAAAATTATTTGAACAATCAAATATAAAATAGAAAAATAACAAAACAAAAAAATATAAATGAAAATCTAAATAATAAAAGACTAGGGCATCCGATTTCACCTAAATTAATCATATTCAAATTATCTAATTTAATCAATTGATGTTTACTCCTATGCCGATAACAAATTTCTCTTAGGTAGTCATTAATCTTTCTCAAGCATTAATAATTTATCCTCGTTAGCAAATTCTCTACATCTCAGTGGAAACTCTAAACTTACCAAGATTCATTAAGAACAAGAAATTCATAGTGTTACACAAGTCTCATAGATATCTCTATCCTATGATGATCTCATGGCATTCAATCATGGTCTAATTTAATTATCGCTTCTCAGCCTCAAATTAAATCACAAATCATGCAAAAGGTGCGCAAACTTTTACAAGCATTAAGATTAGATTAAATACTCAGCATAGATAATGAATAAACATGGAATTGAATTAAATTAAACAAAGTGAACATTCATAATCTGGCTACATCGTAGCCCTAGAACAAAGAAAGTTAGTTCATAATGAAACTACAAACAATCCTAAATAATATCTTAAACATGATGAGTAGAAGGAAAGAACTGTATGTTGGATGGGGAGATGGATTCCGTCTCTGGGTTGCACCAATCTTCTTCTTCAAAGCAATGAGTTCTTCCCTCTTGTCTGTAGTTTTTTCCTCTTAGAATTCGTGTTCTAACCCTTCATAATGTTCTATTTATAGGCTAGGGTTTAAAAGGGCAATTTTGAAACGAAATTACACTAGAATTTGAATTGGGATCGCAATGACGCCTAGGCTCGATTTTCTGGCGCCTAGGCTTCATTCCGGCGCCTAGGCGCTATACTTGCCCTTGGAAGCTTTTCTGAACTGGCGCCTAGGCGCCATGAATACGGCGCCTAGGCTTCGAAGTAGCGCCTAGGCGCTATGCTGGCCTCCTAAATGGCGCCTAGGCATCCAAATTGTGACGCCTAGGCGCTATGCTCTCGAGTTTTTTATGTGATGCTTCATCTGTAAGAGCGCCTAGGCGCCCATAAGCTGGCGTCTAGGCTCCATTTTGTTCCGAGTCTAGTTTCACTCATTTTTCGGTCCGTTTTGTCTCGCACTTTGCCAATATGCATCTTTTTTCCTCAAAACCTACAAAAGAACATATAATATTATCAAATTCTTATAACTTGCTCAAAAGTAACAAAATATTAAGTGAAAATCATCTAATTAATTAGCATAAAACTAACTTATCAAATACCCCCAAACTTAAGATTTTGCTAGTCCTCGAGCAAAAGACAAAAACGAAAAACAAAGAACATGACAAAAGAACAGGACTGACACTAGCACCTGACATAGTTTGAGCATCAATTTAATTTTTCATCATACTTGGCCTCAAAGATTGCATAAAGTTTATAACTCAAAGGAAACTCTAACCATTGCAATCATGAAAAAAAATTAATTTAAATCTCAAGTTTACCATACTCATAATTCCTTGAGTGTGTATATGTGATGTCTCTAGCACTTATGTACCTACACTCAGATTAGTTTATATCAACAAGCTTATTTTGAAAGATCTCTAGATTAGTAAAATTTATGAACTCCATAGGCTTATTTTTCAAACTCACTCTCCACTAATGTAGACTATCGCAACATCAAAGATCATTAGGATTTTATTCGGCTTGTAATGTGTGGCTAAGGTAAAAAGGTGAGATAAAAGATATAATGTGGCTCAAAATTCACCCATAAACACACAATTTGTCTTAGAACCTCATAAGAACATCATTTCTTTTTTTTAAATACACCCCCAAATTTATGTTGCACTCCCTTTGTCATTTACATTTATTGGATGTTTCTTTTTTCTTTTCTTTTTTTAATTTTTTTCTTTTTCTTTTTTTAATTTTTTCTTTTTTTCTTTTTCTCTTTTTTTGTGTTTTTTTTTTGACAATGAATAAACATAAATACATAATCCCTTGATAACAATACTCAAAACTCCACCCATGATTGAATGATAGGAAAACAAATTTCCTCAATAAGTTCTTCAAAACTCCACCCATCCTCCCATAATGCCTACTACCTTCAAATAATTTCCTAGACAAACTAATCATGCTTATGAGTGAGGGACTAAGTAGGATAAAATAATTCAAAGGCTAGGTTGATTATGTGGGTAACAAAGAAAATTGTTAATAAGGCTCAACGAGGTAACTAGTGATTAAATGATGTCAATGGTAGGCTTGAAAGGCTCAAACGGTCCAAAAATAGCCTAAATCATGTCCTTAATGATGTGTAGCCTAGGATTTCGCCTCAAGTGGTTATCAAATAGGTTCTAGCGTTCATTTGAGATAAAAAAAATCACTTAATCAACATAAAAGTCCTCTAAGTGTAGAATATTTAGGTGATCAAGGCGTGAGTGCTCAAAGTGCTCAAAGAATCACAGAATGACAAAAAAAAAAAAATAACAAGAAAAACAAGGATAGACCAACAATAATTATTATCCCCTAAAAGCCATATTCAATTTCAACCATCGTCTTATCATTGGCCTCCTATGATTCAAGTTAAACAGTGCTCAAACGGCACAACTTTACTATCCTAATTACTATCAAATGCAAAGAAAAACAAAACAAAACAAAACCTAAACTAAAACGTAATTAAACCATAATGACTAATTGACCAAAAAAAAAAAAAAACATAAAGCAACACACCACCCCCAAACTTGAACAATATATTGTCCTTAATGTAAAAAGAAAATAAAAATGAGAAAGGAAAGAACACTCCCTAAACCGAAGGTTAAGGTAGCCTATTCCTCCTCATCCTTATTCTCTTCATTATCTTCATTGAAAGCAGAGACTGTGGAAAAATTGTTCAAGTTCATGTTCAAATGCATGGCCATGTGGTTCATCATCTGTGCCAGGTTGCCGATATGGTTTCAGTTTTTGAAATTTTTTTTAGCAAGCTGAGCACCTTGATGTCCCCCAAAAACCTGGAATCACCACAAACAAGACTTACATCATGATTAAGTAGCAAAAAAGACTAAAACTAAAAGAAACAACTAATAAACTATGAAAACTAAAATTGAAAAAGATAGAGAGCTTGGGTTGCCTCCCAAGAAGCGCTTGTTTTATAGTCATCAGCCTGACTCTCAAAGAAGCGCTTGTCAAAGAGCGGCTTTCGCCCATAGTTAGTGTTAAACCGTACCACATATGGGTCTTGGTTATAGATGCCCTCAAGCTTGGCAAGATTTAGAGGTGATTCGCACGTTGCACCAACAACAAACGTCTTTAAATGATGTGCTTTTGATGGAAACTTCATTATTGGCTCGAGCTTGAACATGGTGAGATGTGATGGTTGTGATGTCCATGGCCAACAGGAATTAGTTGGTGATCAACAGTCTTATGAGCTTCTATATCCTCCAACGACCCTCGCGGCTTCTCCTCATGTAGGAATTCCTCTAATGACCCTTCTATTTGCTCTTCCTTTTCCTTTTGGCTATCCATTAGCATGCTTGTGATTTGGTCTTCATAAAAGTCAAAGTTTTGGATAGACTCCTCTTGATTTAGTAAGTGTACATCGTTGTTGATTGAGCAAGATCCCAACTCAGCAAATGGTTGAGCTAACACAACTTCAAAGGGTTCTTGTTCTTCATCTTGAGGTTCTATTTCCTCTAGAGGCTTAAATTCCTGAGGTTTCACACAATCGTCATCAAACAAAACCACATCCTTTATCATTTCATGGTCACTACAAGGATTTAATGTTGCAACTTCCTCCTCTAGATGACTATCTAAAATTGTGCTCTTTAAATGGATTTGTTCATCAAGATATCGCATAGAGTTGGAGACTTCATGACTTCCCTCAAGAGTGGCCTTTAGACTATCTAAAGCAACTTCCAAAGGTGTCTTCTCTTCTTGATATTGTCTACAGGATTGTTCCATCATGTTGGGGTGGATATTCCATGAAAGATTTTGGTGCCTCTCCCAACAGAAATTATGCATTGAAGAATTCAAATGCCAATGATGATTAAAGGCTGCCATATCCTCCAATAAGTAGTAAGCTTCATCAACAGTTCTTGAAAAGAAAGAATGACCGTCAGAAACTATGCCTTTTTCCACCCAATCTCTAGCTTCAAAATGCAATCCTTCAATAAAAATTTGGAGAAGTGCCCACTTTGGCAAGTTGTGATGTGGATACCGCTCAAGCATATCTTTAAATCGCTCCCAAGCTGCGTAAAATGGTTCCATATGTTGTTGGGCAAAACTTATAAGGAAATTCTGATGAAACATCATGAAGTTCCTTGGAAAGCAAATGACTTAAAAAAAAAAAAAGAACAAATAAAAACGAAATGAAAAGAATAAAAAATTATTCAAAGTAATCTTAGAGCTAATTGGTATCGATATTAACTAAATTAAACAACAATCCCCGGCAACGGCGCCAAAAACTTGTTGTGGATTTTCTAACGCAAGTGCACGTATCGTTAATAAGTAAAAAAGAGTGAGTAGAGTATCGTTCCTACGAGGATTGCGTTAATCTAGCTAAGTACCAAAATTGGTTAACCTTAAAATTATTTGAACAATCAAATATAAAATAGAAAAATAACAAAACAAAAAAATATAAATGAAAATCTAAATAATAAAAGACTAGGGCATCCGATTTCACCTAAATTAATCATATTCAAATTATTTAATTTAATCAATTGATGTTTACACGTATGCCGAAAACAAATTTCTCTTAGGTAATCATTAAGCTTTCTCAAGCATTAATAATTTATCCTCGTTAGCAAATTTCCTACATCTCTGTGGAAACTCTAAACTTACCAAGATTCATTAAGAACAAGAAATTCATAGTGTTACACAAGTCTCATAGATATCTCTATCCTATGATGATCTCATGGCATTCAATCATGGTCTAATTTAATTATCGCTTCTCAGCCTCAAATTAAATCACAAATCATGCAAAAGGTGCGCAAACTTTTACAAGCATTAAGATTAGATTAAATACTCAGCATAGATAATGAATAAACATGGAATTGAATTAAATTAAACAAAGTGAACATTCATAATCTGGCTACATCGTAGCCCTAGAACAAAGAAAGTTAGTTCATAATGAAACTACAAACAATCCTAAATAATATCTTAAACATGATGAGTAGAAGGAAAGAACTGTATGTTGGATGGGGAGATGGATTTCGTCTCCGGGTTGCACCAATCTTCTTCTTCAAAGCAATGAGTTCTTCCCTCTTGTCTGTAGTTTTTCCCTCTTAAAATTCGTGTTCCAACCCTTCATAATGTTCTATTTATAGGCTAGGGTTTAAAAGGACAATTTTGGAACGAAATTACACTAGAATTTAAATTGGGATCGTAATGGTGCCTAGGCTCGATTTTTTGGCGCCTAGGCTTCATTACGGCGCCTAGGCGCCATGATTGTAGCGCCTAGGCGCTATACTTGCCCTTGGAAGCTTTTCTGAACTGGCGCCTAGGCGCCATGAATACGACGCCTAGGCTTCGAAGTAGCGCCTAGGCGCTATGCTGGCCTCCTAAATGGCGCCTAGGCATCCAAATTGTGACGCCTAGGCGCTATGTTCTCGAGTTTTTTATGTGAGGCTTCATCTGTAAGAGCGCCTAAGCGCCCATAAGCTGGCGTCTATGCTGCATTTTGTCCCGAGTCTAGTTTCACTCATTTTTCGGTCTGTTTTATCTCGCATTTTGCCAATATGTATCTTTTTTCCTCAAAACCTACAAAAGAACATAGAACATTATCAAATTCTTATAAATTGCTCAAAACTAACAAAAATATTAATTGAAAATCATCTAATTAATTAGCATAAAACTAACTTATCAATTGTTTCACTTCAAACCGGTTTATCAAAAGCTTTACAAGAACCAAAAAAAGAAAAAGAAAAGAAAAAACCATGATGCGGGCACAACGGGGGTGTAATCAAATAAACAAACAAGGAGCATGGTTTTGGGAGCTGGGATAACCCAAAAAATGGCGAAATCATTCCCCTCGTCCTCAATTCTCATTGCTCAGCCTCATTACCTTCTTCGCTAAGAATTGAGACCAAACATGGCCCACTGAATCATCCAACCAGCGCAAAACCCGGCCCAGTCAAAAAAAATATCTGGCCCAAGTGGGGCCCATCTGTCTCCCTCTTTTACCACCAGAAGAGAACGAAACATCGCCGGTGCTTTCCTTAAGTCGGTGCTTCTCTGATCGACGACCTGCCTAAACAACTTTGCAAATTACAAAATGTGCCCCACAATCACAGTCCCTCTGACGAACCCTAATCCGATGGCTCGGAATCTTCAACGACGCGAAAACTGTAACAGTAGTCGCCATCTTCCACCGCCTTTCAAGATTTTTTGTCCTGTCGGCAAAAACCCTTATATACCCAGTTTCCGATTCCCCATTTTCTCACTTACCAAACAAAACCAAGAGAACCCATCAAATTTCTCGTCCATTTCAAATGAATCCCAAAGACGAATTCCCGCCTGATTTTGAACACATTTCCGACATGGCTGAGGTCGATCCGTTGTTCATGTTTCCGAGTTCGGAATCTCCCATGTTTGAGTTCAAAGCGGAGGAGGTCCCTCGGCCTCTGGAGTGCTTACAGGGGACTCCCATTCCGCCATTTCTGTCGAAGACTTTCGACCTCGTCGACGACCCGGAAATCGACGCCATAATCTCGTGGGGGTCGACTGGAGGGAGCTTCGTGGTGTGGGACCCAGTGGAGTTCGCCAGGCTTGTTCTGCCGAAGAATTTCAAGCACAACAATTTCTCAAGTTTTGTTCGGCAGCTTAATACTTATGTGCGTATTTTTCAGTTTTAACACAAGCATCAATGTAAATGGAATTCGCCGATGTCATGTTTATCCTGTATGTAAACTTCGTTGTTGCTTTTGTATTTGTTGTTTTTGTATTTTCCTTATGTTTTGTTTTTTTTTTTTTGCTGTAATTTTTCTCTTTTCTTTTTGTTCATTTGTAAATTGGGTTTGATGAAGATTGGTTAAGAGATGTAAGGGAGGTCAACTTTTGTATACTTTTTTAACTGTCAATTTGTTGTAAAGCGAGCTTTTAATTGAAGTAACTTTTTTATGTACACGATGTAGATATGTTTTGTTCATGTAATTTTCATATCATGATTGATCTTAATTTGGGTTCTCTTTTAATTGTCATGTTGAGGCCTCCTTTTCTCAGGTATGATTTTAATTTTCATTAATGTAAATGTAAGACTTTTTTCGTTCCCCGCTTTATGAAAATGAATTCTGAGGAGATGGTAGAACGGGTGGCTGCATTTTATCATTTATCATAACGCTAAGAAAGGAACATCTTTCCCCTATGTGTGCTAGAAAAAAGGGAACTTGTCCTTGTTCAGGTAGAATTTTATGTTCCTGTGGAACAACTATTCTAGCAGCTTGTCAACCTCAAGACACTTGCTGGTTTGTCTAAGTTCAGAAAATCCTTTATTTATTTATTTATTTTTTATAAATTTGCAGATTATATGATGTGTGGTTTATCTAAATTGTGTGCTTGTAATTTGTTGCTTAAATATATTTATTATCATATTTTGATTTCTATTACCACTCTCTCCCATTCATTCTTGAAATTGTTTTCGGCATCATATCCAGGGGTTTCGCAAGATTGATAGTGATAAGTGGGAGTTTGCAAATGAAGCATTCCAGAGAGGGAAGAAGCATCTCTTGAAGAACATCCAGCGGCGCAGATCTCATCAATCCCAGCAACAGATAGCGAGCTATGTTGTGCCTTCAACTGAAGCTGGAAAGTCTGTACTGGAAGGTGAGGTAGAGAGGTTGAGGAAGGAGAAGAGCGTGCTGATGCAGGAGGTTGTTGATTTGCAGCAGCAGCAGCGTGGGACAGTTCACCTTGTGGAAGCACTGAATAAGAGGCTCCAGTCCGCTGAGCAAAAACAGAAGCAGATGGTTTCTTTCTTTGCGAAGATGCTTCATAACCCGTCGTTCATAGCTAGGCTCAAGGAAAAGGCGGAACAAAAGGATATTGGCTCCTCAAGGGCAAGGAGGAAATTCGTGACACAGCAGCAACACGAAACTAATGAGCCGGATTCTTCCGTGGAAGGGCAGCTAGTGAAGTGCAGTCCTGATTTGAGAAGCCTGACAATACCTTCCGAAGGCCCAGATTTGAATCCATTTCTTGCCGAACAAGGTACCACGAACCCGGTTTTGAATGAAGAAAACATGCCATTTCAATTCGAGGATGTTGTGCCTGATGGCTTTCTTTTATCAGATGAAATAACAGCAATGCAGGTGTTTGGTAAAATTCAAGCAGGCGAAGGGGTGTCAAGCATGCGAACCGAGGATTCCCATTTCAAAGGAAAGGGCATTCTGAGCCCACAGCACGAGGTCGGTCCAGAATATTACATCTCTTTCCGGGAGGATTTGATGAAGGAGAAGAGTCTCCCAGAACTCTCTTCCACGGGCATGGAAACCATTATCAAGGAAGAGGATATATGGAACATGGGTCTTGATGCCAGTGCTGGTATGTCTGGTGGTGCCAATGAGATTGAGATGTTGGATACTTCAGTCAGCTATGAAGCCTCGGAGCTTGGAATGATGAGCGGGATGTTCGATGTCTGGGATTTAGGTTCATTGCAGGTGGGAGGAGGTTCTGGAATTGAAAAGTGGCCAGCTGATGAAGCACCATTTGATCAACCTGAAAGTCAAGCTGGTCAACCCAAAGATGATACTGTCTAAATATATAGATCATCATTGATAGGGATAGATTTTTTGCTGGTGCACTTGATGCACTTGCTGATCCTAGTTACTATGGTTTGATTGGACGATTTAATGATTATAATGATAAATATAAATCATTTGTCCTTAGGAATTTACCAGGTTCAATTATTTTCTTTATTACCTGATTTCTCCCTCTAATTGTTTTAGTTAGAGATGGTAACTCCTGTGAATATTGCCTCCATTTCATAAGGTGCAGTTGGTTGTAAGCTGAATTTTTACTTACGAGGATTTTTTTTTCTCACAAGTGCTCTGTGAAAGTTGTGGAAATTGCGGGTATGTGATAACTGTGGTGCGATACTTGGAAGAGAGCCTAATGTTTTGCTTGTTTTCTGGCAGGTACGGTTTTCATGGAGTCTTGGAATTTGACCAAGGTCTCCAGTTTTATGCCATATTTAATGCGACTTTTTTCTTTAGGCTGTTTTTATCTTAAGACTTCATTGTGATGCTGAAATTTCAGGAGACATTCTTTGGAAAGTGAATGGCTTTCAAAAGGACACTCAAAGCAGTGCAATGGAGTCAATGGTCAAACGCCTACACCAACCTTTTGGACATCAATGGTGCATCACAATCGGAGCACAATCACCGACCTTGTGTGTGTTAGTTTTTTTTTTTTTTTTTTTAATGCGCGCGTGCATGTGTGCGTGGACCCATGCTTTTTTAACATTTTGGAAGACTATTTCTGGTTCCTTTGGGAACTTGGGATCCATGACCTCGTTTGCCTGTGACAACATATGATGGTATGGTTCTTTGTTTTGAAATATATATATACGCTTTGCGAGGCAGAGTTAGTTCAAATTTATTAGTATCAATTACGTTCCTAAACACTTTAATACTCATTTTTGCTGCTCTCTAACTCCTTTGTTTAATGGTATGGTTCTCTGCTAATATGTTACAGTATTTTAGTTCAAACTTATTAGTAATAAGTACGTTTCAAAACACTTAATACTCATTTTTGCTCCTCTATAACACCTTTGTTTAACCATCTACTCGCCTTTAATGGATAAATTACCCTACTAAGCACCGCAGAGATTCTTTGTCGACCACAGAGTAAAACAAAAAGGTGGCATGGAAAACAAATTAATTGATGGAAAACTCAATTGGGTAACAATATAATGTCATATTTGGACAAAATTTAACACAAAATTGATATAATTCATCCTAACATGATATCTATTGATATATCACAGGCGCATCAATCTGTGATACAAAGAGGAAGAGATTTCATGCGTTTTACATCTCTTCCCTGTTAACTCTCTATTCAAGTGAAGCTCTATAAAGCCAATAAAGAGTCAAAAAAGATTTACTCAAAATCTTCCTTTTGCTTTTTTGATGCGTGCTCGTTGGCCTCACCATGTCTCAATTTAGCTTCACGGCGTTCCCTCTTCACTCCCTTGGCTTTGTTCGGTAAAGCCACCTCTCCGACCTAAAACGACCAAACAAAGAAAAAAAAAGGAAAAATGTTGACACATATGGATGAAATTAAACTAGCCATTCTTCTATTGTGTAACAAGAAGGAATGGCGGAACCTAGCTTGTTTGCTCATTAAGGGATCGAATTCAATGAATCTAAAATGCCCTTTTACCTTCTGATCTGGAATGTATACTTTTCCAATCTTGCCCTCTATCACATCCTTGCTAACGTTTTTCTCCTGCAATTGACAAACCAAAATCGCGTTATAGATGTGTTGCTTGGCTACGAGATAGTAAGAATTTTAAGGGAGAATTAAGCTATCAAACCTTCTTCTTAGGCTTATCTCTGGTCGTCTTCATAGCTTCTTTTCTTAGGCCTTCATTAGGCAGACGATGTCGGCGAACTACAAAATCCATGGATGGGCCAACTTCTACTAGTTCCATCCTTGGTACTATTGTGCCAGATTTTTTAAGCCGTAACGCACAGTGAGTAAAGAAAACTCTGTTTGGAGATACGGCTGTACATACGTATGCGCGGTCCACACCGGCAAGATTTAAATTTTCTACAACCTGCACATAATTGTATAAGCAACATCCCCAAATAACAGAAAGACGGCAAATAACTTCCAAAAAAAAAAGAAAGAAGGAAATGTACCTCTCCTCGTAATAGGTCAAGTAAAACTTCCTTCAAATGTTTCAACTCTTCTACACTGTCGAACCCTTCTCCGATGAAAGCAATAAAAGGTTTAGACCCTTCCTTTGGAGCAATTTTCTTATCATATGAAAATGATTCCAAGGGTTTAAAATTTTCAACCCCAACCTCTACAAGATCATATATGTGATGATCATAAGTTCTGCCAATAACAAGATTGTCAGGCCGCTTCTTTGAGTGGGAACCAAACTGCAAAACAAGGAGACATAATACATGAATTTTTCACTAGCAAAAAAAAAGAGATAATAAATTTTTCATCCCAGCTAACTAGCTACTAAATGAGAGGTTCAGTTTTTCTGAACGGGAGATTCAAGAAATGCAAAAGAAGCAAGGTATTAGAGTGTTTAACGATTGTTATAGCCTCTAAATTTGCTGCCAGGAAAAAAATAATAACAGAAAATTTTCACTTCAGCTAGCTAACTACCAAACATGAAGGGTTCATTTTTCCATATGTAATCGGTAATTAAAAAAAGATCAAAGCCCTAATCTGAACTAAAGAGATTAAAGCCCTAATTTTCTATTAAATTAAGATTAAAGCTCTTATCTTAACTAGCGAGAGCGATAATATAAAATTAAAAATAATAGCACTTAATTTATAGTAGTTCATCCTCGTACAAGAGAATTACAACCAATCTCAACCATTGCAAATTTCAAAGAGAAGTAGAAAAAAAATTGCAGTCAAAACAAGAAAAAAAAATTTCCCGAGCATGAGATGTTCATTTCAGCCGGTCGAGTCATTGCAAAAATGAAATAAGCACTCGATTCCTTCACTAACACCCAAACCCATACTCAACACAATTAGGCCCGTTTGTTTCGATACTTGAATCACGGTTTGAATCATTTTGCTACAGTATTTTCTCTCACAAAAATTTAAATCTTCGTTCAAATACTCTATTCAAATACTCGAACCAAACGGCCCTAAAACTCTCGGTTAAGAAGTTAAAAAAGCACATACAATGGCAATTAACAAAATTTCCGCTTTTGCAACAACATATTATTATCTATTATACAACAAATAAAAAATAAAAATAAAAATTGCACTTTAAAGATAATCATAAAACTGCTTGGCTTTCAACTTACTACAAACATACTACAATCAGTTTTGAGAGAGAAGAACTCTAGTGAAGCTTCGCCACCGCTTTCAAACGGCCTAACATCTTCGTTCTTCCGGCTAAATCTCACGGCGCTTTCCTTCTTCAGGTGATAAATCTGCGTCAAAACGCTGTTCAACACGGCACTAGTCTTCGTCCCGTGAAGTATAAGCGTCTTTTTCCCTGTCTCGACCTGAAAAATTACACACCCAAAAATGAAATCTTAATCCAGAAGTTAAATACACGTACAAATGGTGAAAAATTACACACCCAAAAACGAAATCTCACTCCAGAAGTTAAATACACCAAAAAAATGATGAAAAATTACACACCAAAAAATGAAATCTTAATCCAGAAGTTAAATACACGAAAAAATGGAGAAAAATTAGACACCAAAAAATCAAATCTCAACCCAGAAGTTAAATACACGAAAAAAATGGTGAAAAATTACATATCCAAAATTAAAATCTTAATCCAGAAGTTAAATACACGTAAAAATGGTGAGAAATTTGATCTTTGGGCGAATAATTTGGGGTGGGTCAAAATGCAAAAAGATTTTAGGAAATTTACTAGTTTAGGAGCGCGCTTGTCGAGCTCTCGCCTGGCCTTGCCTGTCTTGGGAGTTTTCACTTTCAACATGATTAATTAACTGAAGATAGAAGAGAAGAGAAGAGTTGTGTGTGAATGAATTGTTCATACGCCTATAGATACAGAGAGGAGAGCGAGATATATATACCTATATATATATGAATATATATACACCAGTCGGCAGCCAACTAGGGTTTTTCTGTTCGGAGCAGGTAAGGACAAAGGGTTTATGCTTTATGGCCTCTTTTTATTTGTTGGACCTGGGCCTTCAATGTTGGGCCAACAGTTCTCTGTTCGAAGAAATCAGACCCAACTAAAAAGGGCCCAAGAGTTTGCAGCCAAAATGTCGTTTATATGTCTTAAAGAAGGAAACGACATGAGATATTAAAAACACAGTTACACAGACAATGCGTCGTTTCTTGTAGCTTTTATTCTCACATAAACCACGACAAGGAGTTTTTTTAATAAAAAAATAAAAAATGCCACGGCTTCTTCTATAAATTTTGTAGGGGCAAACTAAAATGGTTTTTTTATATAAAAAATTCAAAAATGCCAAAAAAAAAAAAAGAATAAGATTAAAATTGAAAAATAAATAAAAGGAGATAGAAACTTTACAGGCTCAGGTGAGGCATGACCCTTTATTTACTAGTTATATTCTTCCCCATAAAGAAATTTGACGAAGTTACAGTAATTAAAACTTTTTTCAAAGTAGTAAATAACTTGAAGCTATTTGTATTAAATAGCAGATTTATAGTATGAATAATTTATTTATCTTATTATTTATAATATAAATAATTTTTATTTATATAATAAATAAATTTAGGATATAAATAATTTATTTTTGACCTTGTTTACAATTTAAATTTACTATTTATTATAAATATTTTTAAAATTTACTAAAACTATTATTTCTCTCCTTCTTTTAAAGGTTTGAGTTATTTTTTTTATTTTTTTAGTTATTTTAGAAATTCTTTAAAAATAAATTTAATATAAATACTTTTGAAGAATATTCCTAAAAATAATTCTAAAAAATAAAAATATCAAATTTGACTAAAATTAAAAACCGATAAGAAAATCAATATTTTTTATTTTATATGCATTAAAATTAAACACTTTTTTTAAAAAAAAAAAGATATATGCAAAGTTTCTTCTTCCAAAAAAAGAAAAAAAATCTAAAGATATACAATTTATTATTATTTTCTTTCTTTCCTTTTTTAATTAATTAATTAAAAAACTCGCTCCCTCTGGATTCATGAAAACTTGGCTGTCCAAAACGAGCTTCACTATATATCCATCTCTCACTCTTCTCCATCTTTCTTCTCAAATCCCTAATCTCTTCCCTGTCAAATCCCTAATCTTCATAGCCAATTTTCTTCAATTTCCTATTTTTTTTGGACTTCGTCTTTTCTTTTCATATCTTGTAATTAGATTAGGGTTTTTCTCCGGATTCCTCATGTACAACACATAATATTAGGGCTTTTTTTTTTTGTTAATTTGTTTTTCTTGTATTAGCGTTTCAATTTTTTCAGATTGAAATCTTGAATTTTTGATTATGTAATCGAAATATTGGATTGGATTAGAGTTTCAGGATTTTTTTTTTTTTGCGGATTTTCTTGTACGGTAATGGAAATGGAGAGCTCGCGAAGGCCTTTCGACAGATCGAGAGAACCGGGATTGAAGAAGCCCCGATTGAACGAAGAGCAGGACCGAAATCCGACCTCGAATCCGAACTCCAGACCTTTCGCACAAAGACCGATTGCGAATCAGAGCCCTCTGGTTTCGAGGTACAGAGTTGCGGAGAGGGATTCGGACAGCAATGCTTCTAGCCGAGGCGGCGGAGGTTATCAGCCTCAGCCGCCGCCGCACCAGGAGCTCGTGAGCCAGTACAAGGCGGCGCTCGCGGAGCTGACTTTCAATTCGAAGCCGATAATCACGAATTTGACGATAATTGCGGGTGAGAGCGTCCACGCCGCGAAGGCAATCGTCACCGCGGTTTGCGCCAACATTCTCGAGGTGAATTCAGCTTTTTTTTTCTTTAGGTTATTGGATTGTACAGGAAAAAAAAAAAGAAGAGAAAAAGGTTTAAACCAAATAGTGTGGACGAACGAAAGCTTAGTTTTTTATGATTCATATTCATACGGCTATATAGTTTAGTGGGAAAAGAAGAAGATTAGCTGTGTTGTACTTTTGAAGTTCAAATTAATGGAATTTTTGTGGTTTTGTGGAAAATTCTGCTGCTTTAGTGTGGAGAAGATGATTTATCTTGGACCATTTGAAATTCTATGCATTGAGAAAAGCCGTTAATTTTGGTCTTTGTGCAATACCGAAGACGTCGTTTTTAGTGTGATTACGTTACTAGTGAGCGAGTTGATCTCTGGTGAGGAGAGGATGAGGACAATGTAACGCTGATTTGATTTGATCTTTTGGGTTGCGATTAGTTTTGCTGAGGGTAATATTCCTCCAGTTGCTTAAACGGGTTCCATGTCATGACATTCTGTTAACTTATCCCAAATTTACCAGTCCATTGTATTCATATTGGTTTAGCAAATGGCTTGAATTTCGAGCAGTTCTAGAGCTAATTTCTGGCTCTTCTATTCGAAGAGTGACTATTGTGATTATTTGGGTTTATGCAAATTGGGATGTAACAGATTTGGAGCTGAAAAGTCTACCGTATGGCTTTGAACCGGATAGCTCAGTCTACTCTCTGTCTCTCTCTTCATATTACTACTGGAATGATGGATATTTGATAATATGCCGTCAATTCCAAAGATGGTGGCATCATTTTTGAAGAACATCGCGTCATAAGCATCAAATTTGCTTGGTCTTCTTATGTGTGTGTATATATATATATATATTTAAAAGAACTTTCTTGTGCTATTTTACAAATGTTTACTAGTTCCTTTTAGCACCTTAAAAGGCGACTTTAATGCTTTCTGGAGAAGCAGGAATTTGGTTTTTCTACATCCTCTACGCTGTGGTGTTACGCTTAATCACTTATTTGTTTAAAGCAATTTACTATAATGATTTATGTATCTAATTTTGAGAGGTAATTTGCAGGTCCCTAGTGAGCAAAAGCTACCATCACTTTATCTTTTAGACAGTATCGTAAAGAATATCGGAGGGGAGTACATAAAAAACTTTGCTGCCAGATTACCTGAGGTTAGATTTCCATTCTGTATGGAGTCTCTGGTTTCTCAGAGCGTTTGGATAAAAGAGTCATATATTAAACCAATTTATGGTCTGAAAGAATAACTAACAAGATTTCTTATGAACTCTTGCTACTTAACAATATCAATGTAAATGGTTTACCAAAAGCAAGCGTGGTGTGCTCTTCTATGTTCATTGCCAATCAATCAAACAACCTCTTTCCTGCCATATAAATTAACCTTGCCTATTGGCAGGCTTGTCAGTCTCTGTTGCTTGTAGTCTCCTTTTTCTTTTTTTTTTCTTTTTTTTTTTTTTCACTTGGCAGTTGCCGATTTCCCCTTTTCTATGCTTTTCTTAGGTATTCTGCAAGGCATATAGACAGGTAGAGCCTTCAGTACATCAAAGTATGCGGCATCTTTTTGGAACATGGAAGGGAGTTTTTCCTCTTCAGACGCTTAAGACGATTGAGAAAGAACTTGGTTTTGCTCGTGCAGCAAATGGTTCATCCACTGTAGCTGCAACATCAAGGCCTGAAACACAATCAAATCGTCCACTGCAGAATAGCATTCATGTGAATCCCAAGTATTTGGAGAGGCAGTGTCTTCAGCCGCCAAGTAGGGTAAGAGAGTGTTAAACCCAATTCTGTTATGGGCTCATGAGTTTGAGGTTCTATTTCAATTTCATGTATATCTTTTTGGTAACTTGGTATTCGATCCATCTTTATTTTGAATCACTGGCAGTTACGTGAAATCTTGTCACTAGTATGCTAGGATGACAAATGGAACCATTAGATACCATACCATGCTATAAACATTTATATGTGGTAATGTGATGCACACCCACCCAGACTCATGACATTATGTACGAATGCAGCCTACCACTAGTTGAAGGAACAAACTTTCTGTTTCTTTGCAAATAGAAATTTGAGTTTGAGGATTTGCTGATGTTCTATTCAGTACATTTGTCTTTTTTTACTTGCAGAAGAAATGGCTCTTTAACAACCTTATTGAAAAATAAAAATGCAGTACGCTGGCAGTTTACAGTTTATTGAATGCTCCTTTTGGTCCTTGCATCCGTTAGCTTGGTTTTTAGTGTCTAATTGATAACTGAGAGTGAAAGGATCTACTCCGTAGTCTCCTTTATAGGGGCAAATAGCAAATTCAGATAGTGGTTTTTTTTTTTTTGTTTTTGTGTGTGTGTGCGCGCGCGTGTATTGTCAATGATGTATGTTAATATCAAGGGGTATTTCGAGAACTTATTATTATTATTTTTTGGTTGGCTCTTTTTACCTCTGACAAAGGCAAAAGGACTTTCTGGCAATGTATCTGGGTCTATCGCAAATACAATCGAGGGTGCAGAGACTCTGGACAGAGGAGCAAGTATCAATACTGGACGATCATGGGTTGATCCTTCTGTTAAAATGCTTGTATGTGAAGCATTTGTATTTATTTTTGTCTTCTCTTCTTTGCGCTTTTGTTGATACAGTGAAAGCTTGCAGAATATGCAGCGCTCAACAAGAGGTACAACAAGTGAGTTTATCCACGAGAAGAACGTTGATGCAGATTATACGGGCTATGACTATAGCTCTGAACTTTCCAGGAATTCCAGCCTGGGGATTGCAAGACCTAGTGGCAGGATTGCTGAACAAGGACATGAGAAACTTTGGCATGGAGGTGGTGGCAGTTTTGCAGAATCAGTATCTGGTCAAAAGAATAGTTTCAACGTCAAGCATGGATTCCCAAATTATCCCGGACCTAAATCTACAAGTCTTAATACTCAACTACAGTCAGCACAAAGCATCGCAGGTAGGAGCGGTGGTATTTCTGGTAGCAGTTGGAAGAATTCTGAGGAAGAAGAGTTCATGTGGGATGATATGAACTCTAGATTGACAGACCATGGTGCATCTGATATTTCTAGTAACTTGAGAAGAGATCGTTCAGCTTCAGAGGATTCAGACAAATCGGTGAGTTTCCTTTAATAAAATCCTAACATGGGGTTGTTTAACTTGTATGTACCTTTATTTTGAGAAAGATTAGATGTTTCCAAATTTTTTTCTTTCTTTTTTGGTCTGGAGAGAGTTTCTTTCACGTCTACTAATGTTCTATTACACATGTGCAGGGGTTTGAAGATCACATCCATAAACCACCAAGTATGCGTGATTATGCTTCAAGGGTCAATAAAGAAGTTTCTGCTGATACATTTTCTGTTGAACCAAAAGATCTTGCTGCTCATGGGCACCGGATATCATCTCCATGGTTGTCACAAGAATCACACTCAATCGATGGGTTGTCCTGTTCTGGGACTCCAAGCTTTGGCTTCCAAGCGAATGCTGTATCAGGGACTACTGGAGCTCTAACTCAACAACGATTTCCCCCACCGTCGTTTAGACAGCGCTCACCTTCGCCTACTTTAACAGCACGCCATCCTAATCTTCAATTGCAGAATTTAACTGAGCAAGACCGTTCACAAGCCCAGTCCTCAGGTCATCCTGATCCTAAAATACCCCAATTTTCAGGGCAGTTGACCAGGGAGGTGCATAACCAGTATGCTCAGGACTCTTTGCTCCGACCTCCCCATGTTGGGCCGAGCAAGATGGTGAAATCACAACCCCTTAATTTGCCTCTGAGGCACCAATACCCCATTCTGCAGCAAGTCGAAGACTCTACAGACTCTGAACCCTTGGGTCAAATTCAGAGCCTTCCTCCACCTCAGGCTTCAAATTCTGGAACTCCACCAACATTAAGTAGTTCTGCACCAGACCGCTTGAATGCTCTTTCCGTAGAAACTTTGGGCAACTCAAGCACAAGTAGTCTATTGGCCGCTGTTATGAAGTCTGGAATTCTTTCTAACAGTTCAATTACCTCTATTAGCCTATCTAACCTCAACTTTCAGAACTCTGCACAAGTGCCATCACAGGGAGGTCAGCCTCCCCTGCCAACTGGTACTCATACAAACCTGGGGTCGAAGGTTGAGTCAACATCTTCAATAGGTGATTCTTCCAATGATGGCTTGTCAATTTCCTCAAAGATTTTCCTAAAGAAAACAGAGCCGGCACCACTCCCAAGTGGTACACCACCTTCGTCGTCTCCTTTGGGAAATGCATCAGAAAATGCTTCAAATGTTGCAAATAAAGTCCATGATCCAATTTCAAACCTTTTGAGCTCTTTAGTGGCAAAGGGTTTGATATCCGCATCAAAGAAAGAGCTACCCCCAGAAATCCCACCTGTGATTCCTACTGAAACTCAAAAGAAGAGCCCAAGCATCATTGGCCCCAGCTCTGTGCCAGCGTCTTTAGTTTCAGGTTCCACTGCTTCATCTGCCAGAGATGATTCATCTATTTCAGAACCTACCGCCGATAGCTCCATCCCGTTGCCCGCGTCGACCAAATTGGAAATAAATAACCTCATAGGCTTTGAGTTCAAGCCAGATGTGATCCGGGAATTTCATCCACCTGTTGTTAGTGATCTTCTTGATGGCTTTGAACACCGGTGTAACATATGTGGTCTTCGACTTAAACTTCGAGAACAGCTAAATAGACACTTGGAGTGGCATGATCTAAAGAAGCAAGATGCTAATGGTTCTATCAAGCCATCCAGGATGTGGTATGCTTGCTCGGCAGACTGGATTAATGGAGTAGCAGGCATTCCATCAAGATCAGAGTCTACAAAATCAGTGGACAAGCCTGGAGAGCCGATGGTTGCTGCAGATGAGAGTCAATGTGTATGTGTTCTATGTGGTGAGATTTTTGAAGATTTCTATTGTCAAGAAAGGGAGGAATGGATGTTCAAGGGAGCAATGCACATGATCATTCCATCAGCGACTGGTGAGATAGGAAGTAACGATGAGGGATTGCGAAAGGGTCCCATTGTACATGTGAGTTGTATATCGGAAAGTTCACTCCAGGATTTGGGGCTGGTCAGCAGGATTAAAACGGTAATGTTTCTTATTAGTGTTGTTATTCTTTACCTCGTTAGAATTAAATGATTCAGGACCGGAATGATATGTTTATCATCTTTGAAGCAGGAAATGGATGTTTAATGCTTCAAGGCGGAGATAACAACCTTCCTAGTTCCTATTGCTGGTCCAATTGAATACGGTGGATGAAATCCAGGTTTACTTGTGTAGTTTAAATATGCATGTTCATTAGATGCTAAATTTTTGTTGTGCCTCAGAATGATGGTGAGAGCTTTAGCCACCTGTTCTTGCTCTAGATCTTTTTTTTTTTTTTTTTGGGTTACCCTACATCTTTTTTGTTTTAATTCATAGTTTGAGAAGGAAAAATTAAACGCACAGAAGCGAGATGGTTCGTATCTTAAAGATATCTCTAACATGGTTGTTGTGTTCTTCTTCCTTGTTCTTTTTCTTTTTTCTTTTTCACTTTATGAAGCGATCACGCTTGATACCAGCATCTGATGCAAGCAAAACGAGAGAAAAGCACTTTCCGAACATGCCGTTTTCGCCTAAATTCTTGGCAAATTGGCCATTAGCATGCGTCTTGTATCACTGCAACGACTCTAATTTTATTTTTGTTCTTTTACTATTCGCTCAGTTTAGTTACCTTTTGTTAGTTGAGCATGGTCTGCTTGCAATGTTTTTTTTTTTTTTTTTTTTTTTTTTTTTTGTGTGGATATTGAGATGAAATATGTGACTGGACAATAATGAAATGTTTGGCTTTCTTGTTCTGCAGCTTTTGAGAACATTCAATAACTAAGACTTGCCCATTCCTTAATGTCAATGGTACTTTGAATTTCCTCTTCTGTCGGTTCTTTTATGTTTGTGGGTTTTCTTTTCTTTTTTTTGTTTTTTTTATGAACTTATTTATTGATCTTTTGTTCTTGTTATTTTGCATGTTATTTGTCTCGTGCTTCCAATAACTCCGAAAATATTATTGGCATATTCTTGTGACAATTTTATTTCTGAATTGTAAGTAAGATTCGGAATAAACAAATGACCTTATGTTAAGAAATGAATTTGAGATGTGTTCTTGTGAGATGTGTTCATAAATACCGTTGTATGTGAACGCTTTGGAAATGAATTTGAACTAAAATGATTGTCACAACGGAGGCCCTACAAAAACGAACACACTCTTATATCTTACATTGATATGGAAATTTACCTTGTGTTGCAAGAAAATACAGATCAAAGTTTTATTTTTTTTTAAATCACATAATTTATTCTTGATGCGAATTTTAATGCAAATGACTGGTGCAAAAAAAAAAAAATAATAAAAAGCATTTTTACGAGAGAAAAAAAGGGCAATAAATTTGATTTTTTTCCATGCATTTAATTAAATCTGGTTTTTCAAAACAGAACCAAAAAAAAAAAATTTCACATGCTAGGCAAAGTTTGTTGTCTCAAGATCAAGTACCTTTTAATGCATGGTGAAAACGTTTTTGTAATAAAAAAAAAATATGTAGACATTATTCGGATACCAAAGCAAATGTTAAAAGTATGACAAAAACAATAAAGGGAAAATGCTGCAAAATTATTACCCAAAAAAAAAAACAAAAGAGGCTATAGACCATAGCATAATAAGTCGTGTATAATTGGTTTCCAACAAACTTGGAAATGGATGAATTGTGGTGGTCATTCTAATTTCTAACTCTCTAAAGACGATTGCATGCCTCAAAAGTGTCCCCTTCTTGTACCCGAATATTTTATTACCCATAAATTTGTACACCTTGAGGTGTTTTACGTAACCAAAATTTCTGCTAGAAATAATTTCCCTTTTGTTTTCTTTTGCAATTTTGCGGTTTTGACATACATCAATAGTTAAAATTGGCTTGCATAATATATATATATTTCTTTTAACAAATATATATATATATATATATATATATATATTTCTTTTAACAAATATGAGCCTCATGTGACATATAAAATTAGTTTGCGCGTTCTATTCTTTTTTTATCTAATTATAATTATATGCAGCAGTAGTAGAACTATAAAGAGCTTAAAGGTCAAAAGGCAGCAATTCATAGATAGGTCACAAGACACCTATATGTATTTTTCACTAATTGTATGCAATAGTAATTACATGCTTTTTCTTTTACTAGTCCTTTTCCCCTAACATATATATATATATATATATATATATATACATATGTATATAAAACAAAATCTTCAAAATTTTTGCTAGAAATTCCTGCACACCCACGTTTCTATCTTCTTAGCTAGTATGCCACATACATATATTTTATTGTGCATATATATATATAGTTATATAAATATAGTAGATATCCAAGGCTTATGGCTTATGGTGTTGGGTGTAAATGTAATCCAAGTGAGCCTCTGCAATCATCCTTCTCTTGAGGCATTCTTTGTCTTCCTCATTGCATTCCTCTCCTTGGGATCCCATCAGCTGAAAAAAAAAAATAATAATAATAACAGAAAAGTAAAAAAAAATAAATAAATATATACATGATGTTACACACACATATACATACATATACATATACATCTACAAATAAAAAAACACGCACATATATACATATACATATGCATACACATCCACATATACATATATACATATATAATATGTATAGACACAGAGAGGAGAGAGGGGGGCTGGCTTTACGTCTGAAAGATCATCTATTATGCCTATAAATGAGCCTTCATGTTGTATAATCTCGTCATGATTCACCTTTTCTTCAACTGTTAACCATATTTTGGAAGAAAAAAATTAGAGAAATAATTTCAAGTAAAGAATAACATGATGATGAAAAGGATATTATTGATCAACAAAAATTAATATTAATGTCATTTACATACATAATACAAAGATAATATGTGTGTGTGTCTATATATATATATATATAGAGAGAGAGAGAGAGAGAGAGAGAGAGAGAGGTATAACATACCATGTTGAGCATCAAGGAAACGAGCTTCTGACTGGTGGCAAAGAAGAAAAGCAAAGAGGAAAAAGATGAGAAACACATGAGAATTCAGCTTCATCTTTGTGTTAATTATAATATTTTTTTAGTTGGTGAAAGACCAAGGAAGATTAAGGAAAGAGAATGAGTACTATGAAGAGGAGGAGGAATAAGAGACTTGTGAGTGTATAAATAAGAAGTTTAAAGAAGACTTCACTGACTCACATAAAAAAAACTCCAAAACCCCCACTTACCACTTACCAACCAAATGTCAAACATGTGGACCCTACCCACTTACCAAAACTGTGTTCATTGGTATTCTCCTCAGCTCTCACCTCTTTAAAAAAAAAAATACAACAGCTTCCTCCAATACATAGTACTCTTTTTCTCACACCTTGTTATGTGTTGTACATGAGTACTTCTCTGAGGGTACAACATCCCATTTAGAGATGTTTGTTTATTTTATGCACACAATATAAATGATAGCTCTTGAAAGTTACTAAGAGATTACCTTTTCTTTATTTCTTTATTTATTTATTTTTTGTGCCACTTGTATTAGTTAGGCAATTACTATATGGTTAAAAAAATAAATTCACAACAAAAACCATTGAGTAGGGTAGCCTAGCGGTAATATACGAATTATTATAGTGAGTTAATAGTCAAAGGTTTGAGTGTTGGGTGAAAGGTCATTAATGTAAAGGTTTATGCTTACTAATCTAATACTTGATTTAAAGGGCCTTTGAATATGCTCTTACATAATATTACTATTAACATATTCAATAAGGTTAGGGTGATACACTCTTAGTTGAGAGCAGTTGAGTGAAATAGGTCGATGGGCCGCCTTTCGGCACACATTTTCATCAATGTCCGAAGAGCCCCTTTAGTAACGTCAAGGAAAGTGCTCAAGCCGGTCGCCCGATGTAGACTTTTATTTTTAGCCAAAAAAAAAAGCCTACACAAAAAAAAGCAAGGAGGGCTTTCCTGCATGTTTCCCGACTACTTGTCCATTAAAAATACAAGAGATATGGTTAATTTATCATGCTGATCATGCATGTTGTAAAAAGCACCAGACCACAACATAGTGTCTATATGTGTGTATCATATATTCATATTATTATCATGAGAGAGAGAGAGATTATTATTGTGGTTATGTCTTTGTCATGTCATGGGCCACATGTGGTGGCCTTTAATTTTCTAGCCAAAACAAAAGGTACTTGCAGAATTAGGGAAGGAAGGAACGTCACGTTTCTTCCTTTTTTTTTTTCTTCCCTGTAGAAATGGAATATTTTTCTTTTCTCTTCAAAGTCCTTGTAAGTTGCAGATGCAGTGTTGGATGTAGAACTAGAAAGAAATTCAATGGTGGATGTTTACAAAGCGTCAACAAGTCAACCTGTGGACTGGCCATGGCAGACAGCTGTTTCCCATTTGGACTCTTAATTTGCTTGATTTCCACGAATTTGGATTTGACAAAGATAAATTCTTTTTTTATTCTGTATACTTTCGAGTCTCTTTCTTTTACAGTTAAGCCCGATGTCTTTTAACTTTGAGAAAAATTAACTATAATGCAGACGAAAAATCATTTTAGGATTAAATTCTCATTATTTACAAAATTATAAATCATAGTCTAGCATATAGTGTACTTTTTAGATTGAGCCTCACTATTTTATTAGAAGTGAGATTATAACCCGAGGTTAAATAGGATTGCTCAATGCAGACTATTAATAGGCAATTATGTACTTTACACTCCATTAGTTTTTGTTCACTCTATGAAATTGGCATTCTACTTAACATGCATGTGTGGCGTGTTATCCTCCAAAAATGGGAACAATTGATGATGTAGCAACTTTTAATTTATCAACTTTCCTTTGTCTACTAAGAAATATAATGATAAGATATGACATGTTATATATTCTTGTTGTTATGAATTAGGGGTGAACAAAAAATTTGACAACTCAACGAATCTAATTAACCCACTCAATCCAACCTAACATAACCCGAACCTGACTAATCCGATGAGTAATTCAACATAACATAACCCAACCTGAGATTTCGTCGGGTTTTGGGTTAGGATTTTCCCCAACTCACATTAGCCCTAATCCACACAAACTACATGTATATTTTTGCAGTTTGAATACACAAATTACACATACTCAAAATCAAAAAATACATTTTGATGTGTATTATTTTAGTTCTTTTTACTTTTTAATTTTTTTGATAAATGCTCTTATATTCATCCGTGAGAAGTCAGCAAATGTATTTTGACAAAAAGTAAATATGTATTTTTTGTTTATGCTTACTTTAATAAATGGAAGCTTATCATGTTTTATGTCACGTGATGGATCTTGCAATACAAACATAGATATGTTTGAGTGGAGATGCTTGGCATTGAAGATTGACAGTTATACACTATATTGGTTGATGTTTCTTACTATTTTTTTTGTATTGGTTTCTATTATGATTTATTTGTTAGTTTATGACTTAATGTATTTTATTTGAATTTGTATTGCAAAGCCTTTATCTTTATTTTGTTTCAACTTGTTGAGACAATTTTGGACCTTTATAAGACATATATCTTATGAATTTTAGATTTTTTTATTTATTTTGGGTTAGATTGTTAGTTTTGATTATATATATATATATATATATATATATATATATATTACTCAACATGGCCAACCCATCCAAACTTTAATTGGGTGGGTTGGTTTTAAACTTTAGGTTAATTGAGTGAGTTAAATTTAAATCAATCCACCCAAACTTTGATTAGGTGAAGATTTTCAAAAAATCCACCAAACTCGCCCAATGTTTACCCCTATTATTACGTGCAGTAATCTTTTACTATCAATTGTAATAAAATGGGAGCAGCCAAAAAAATAAAATAAAATGGTAAATATGCATTTGTTGGGAAAAAAAAAAGTCATCTCTTTATCTCTATCTTGTTGTGATAGGGTTTTTTTTTTTTTTTTTATTGGTGCCTTCCTCTTAGGGTAGCGATGCTATGTCATCCTGATTCCAACCCTAGAGATGTAACTTTGAGTTCCACGGTAAAGAATCTAGGGATAGACATGATCGCATAGTCAGAGAGGTTGGGTTTTAGTAAAGTGGAAGAAGGGGGTCGATGGTTTTTCAGTGGCTTTGCGACCCTTGTGGTTAGACTCATGCACCAATATAGTGATGCTCCATCAAATGTGGTTCAAGCTCTTTATGGCTCTAAGTTTCTCGGTCTCTTTGGTGACATGGATTGGATTGTCTTTGATGGTTCTTCCTGTGTTGTAAGGATTTCATTTCTATTTTATAGTAGATGGTTGCATCGAATATTGACAATGTTGTTTCCGCCTTTTACTTTTTCGGTTTTGAGATTTTTTTTATTGTTTCAAGTTTGTAACAATGGAGGTGGTCTTCCAACCTTTTGAGTTTGCTTGTAGCCTATCAAATTTGTGTTATAATAGAGCCTTGGTTTCACTGGACTCTTTGGCGTTGGTGATGACTATAATACTACAAGTTACTGGCTCTCAATTGATTAGAGGACTTTATCGATTGTAGAGGTCTTATCCAAACTAGTGTTATGCATGCTCAATTATTAGTGTATAGAGAAACTCTTCCATTGTTGGGCATTGGTGTATATTTTTCTCCCTAAGCTTTATTGGATTCTACTAATGGATCCAGTCTCAATTGAGAGCTTTGGATCGTGTACCACATGGTCAATTACATTGTTGCTTATGTTTTTTGTTTAGCTAAATACAATTCTCTCTTAAAAATTATTAATAAATGTCAAAAAATAAAAATAAAAATAAAAATAGAAAAGTATATAAGATTTATGATAGTGACTCATTCTCAATGTTAGAACTACATTCACTTTTAGTTGTCATAACATTTCAGTGTGATGAAGAAGAATATTTCAAGAAAAGTCACATTGTTTAGACTTCATATATTTATCTTTCTAACTTGACCCCTTGAATCAACGACCCAAACATAAGAAAACTAGCTATAGAAATAGGAAAATACCAGCGTTAAAACCTTAACATCAATCCTCATGCTAATTCTGCATAAGGATAATCATTAGGCTTCACATACGTAACACTTCTCAATTGGCCTCATCTTTTGAAATAAGGTTGGTATGTGAAAATAATTTATGGAAAATTATAGCAAATAATACTTTTTCAAAACTAGTTGTAGCAAATACCATGTTTTGAAAATATTTGTAATAAATATTAATTTTATGATCCAAATAATTGATTTTTCCTCTTAATTATAATGTAAATAATTCTTATTTACACAGTCAATAAATTTTGGGTGCGAATAATTTATTGACCACTTGTCTACAATGTAAATAATTCTTTTTTATGAATAAATAAGTTATTTATTTTGTAAATCTGATATTTACTATAAATATTTTCATAACCTGTTATCTACTTTTAAAAGTTTCAAAAATCTGCTATTTCCTTCTTTCCTTCTCTCTTTATTTAACATATATATATATATATATCATATCATATATCCAAAAAGAAGACATTAATTACCATCGTTAATAGTTTGTATGTAAAACCCCAGAAAAAAAAAGTAAAACAAACAATGCCATTTAAGAAAAAAAAACCATTAACAGGTTGTTTGGGATCATACTTCAAACCAAGAGTTTGAATTAAAATTGGTTTTAAATTTAAATTTTGTAAAAGAAAACACTATAATAAAAATAGTTTAAACTACGTTTGTAAATGATGTATTAGTGATGTAAGAAATAGATGACCTATTAGTGATGTAAGAAGTGGAAAGACAATCTTCATGTTACTAAACTAGGAAATACAATGCAAGGGCTCGTGATCTTGCTCCAACATGTTAATTAAAGTCATTGCCTTCTAAGCCTATAAGCTAAAAAGGCATCAGAGGACCTAGAGATTCCCTTTCTTGACTATATATTGAAAGAAGACAAGATAGAAAGAAATTATTGTCCTTAATTTTTGCATATATATATATATTTAATGATGTATAATTGGTCCCAGAAAAAAATGAAAAAAAAAATTACAATCAGCCAATCACCTAGACTTTGGCTCCTAGGAAGGGCCCCGCACCCAAGTTGTCAACTGTATTATAGTTGAGGTTGGGTTTATTTGTCTTTGAATATAAAAGAATTTCTCATTTTTGTCAATACTCCACTTAAACTTTGGACCATTTTTATTTTGACACATGTATATGTGTATTGTTTATATTCCACCGATAAAAGATAAGAAAGAGGTCAAATATTGTCATGTCCTTTTGATGTCTTTAGTGGCCAAGTCATATGCTTTAATTTTCTTAATGGGATGTGATATTTTATTTATGATTGAAGTTTTAGCAACCGGAACGGTAAACATAATCACTACTTGAAATTCGCTTTGCTTTCATCTTTTGGATCTTTTTTTTTTTTTTTTTTTGGGACCTCACGGGTAGTGTGTATTTTTAAACTTTTAGATTAGATTTTTTTTTATAATTTTTATAATAGACAAGGTAATTTTACTCTATTAATAAAACATAGACGTTTTAATCATCGGATTAATTTTTTAATGATTTGATCAACGACTAAAAACTGTTTTATATAACACAATACAAATTTTTAATATAAACTATCATAAATCAAACTGTTAAAATTTTAGTCTAATAGTTAAAACATTATGCTCTACAAATGAAAAAAAAATTGTGTTTTCTATTATAAGAATTGTACTGCAACGATGAAATAATTGCATGGACTTCTCTAAATTAAATCCAATGTCAGTTGCATGACATTCTTAAAAAAAAAAAAAAATGTCAGCTTGGTTTATTAGTATAGTGCATGAACTTGTCACTGTCTTTTCAGCAATCCATTTAATGTCAATATCAATTTTGAAATTTTGAAAATGATGGAAACGTTTTTTGTTAATTTCCATGGGATTGAAATTGTACGTAAACTTCATATAGCTATACTAATGACTTTTTTCTGCCCCAGCATTGAAGAGAACAGCATACAACAATGACAAGGATGTAAGGGCGCAAGAATCAACTTATATGGACATTTGGATAGCGTTTTGAATTTTTAAATTGAAAATACTATAACGATTTAAAAATTTTATCAAATTTTTTATAATAAAAAATATTATAGTAAAACCGGTTTAAACATATTTTTAGACTCAAATCTGGAATCAATCATATAGTTAATAGCTTCTTGATCGGAAAACTAAAGTGCCTGGGTAAAAACTTAATTAAGAATTTCGTTGCTCTACATATGTATGTGTAGGAGATTTATTGATTGATGATTCAAATTATACATTAACATGGGGTAATGAAATTATAGCCAGAGAAGTTTATTTGACTTGCATAGAATCAAATATTGTAGTATTTCACCCTTTCTTACATCTCTTATGGAGCCTTAACTAGTGGAAAAATTGTCAAAGAGAGCAGCACGATTTTTTTAAGGGTATAAATTGAACTAGAACTTTAAAATAAGAAAATATTACAATAAATTTAATCATGTTTAACACATTTTATAAAGTCTATGGCTCACAAAATTGTTAATAATATTTTGTTTAATATGTATATGGATGGAAATATTAATTGAAAATTTATATATATTAAAAAATTCAAAACTACCAGCAAAAGTTGAGATGGCCGAGTTGGTCTAAGGCGCCAGATTAAGGTTCTGGTCCGAAAGGGCGTGGGTTCAAATCCCACTCTCAACAGAATTCTTTTTTTTCCCAAAAAAAAATATATTTATTTATAATAACCTCCCTTTTTCTTTTCATTACAAAAACGTATAAAAAATTTCTTTTCATAAAAAAACATATTTCAAATCCCACTCTCAACAGAATTCTCTTTTTTTTTTCCACAAAAAAACATATATTTATTTATAATAACCTCCCTTTTTCTTTTCATAAAAAAACATATATTTATTTATAATAACCTCCCTTTTTTTGATAAAAAATATATATTTATCTATAATAACCTCCATCCTTTGTGACAGAGGTATTTTTATTTTATTATCATATATCAAAAATAAGTATTAATTAGCTAAACATTTTTCAATTAAATAGTTGGTAAAAAACATGTATTTATTCATAATAACCTCTATCCTTTGTGATAGAGGTATTTTTATCATATATCAAAAATAGGTATTAATTGGCCAGGTGTTGCCTTTAAATATTTTTCAATTAAATAGCTCATTGGTTATATTTATTTATAATAACCTCTATCCTTTGTGATAGAAGCACGTATAAAAAATTTCTTTTCATAAAAAAACGTATTTCAAATCCCACTCTCAACAGAATTCTCTTTTTTTTTCCACAAAAAAACATATATTTATTTATAATAACCTCCCTTTTTCTTTTCATAAAAAAACATATATTTATTTATAATAACCTCCCTTTTTTTGATAAAAATATATATATTTATCTATAATAACCTCCATCCTTTGTGACAGAGGTATTTTTATTTTATTATCATATATCAAAAATAAGTATTAATTAGCTAAACATTTTTCAATTAAATAGTTGGTAAAAAACATGTATTTATTCATAATAACCTCTATCCTTTGTGATAGAGGTATTTTTATCATATATCAAAAATAGGTATTAATTGGCCAGTTGTTGCCTTTAAATATTTTTCAATTAAATAGCTCATTGGTTATATTTATTTATAATAACCTCTATCCTTTGTGATAGAAGCATTTTTATCATATATCAAAAATAAGTATTAATTGGCCAAGTGCTGCCTCTAAATATTTTTCAATTAAATAGCTCATTGGTTAATAAAATGACTAATATGCCTTAATGCTGCCAATATTACGATAACATGTCTATTTCCGTACAGCACAATATTCTGATCAAAAAAATTTTCCTTTCATTATTTCTTATTACTAATATTAATTATTCTTATTAATATTATTTGTCAATTTTGGGGTTTAATCCTTAAAAAAAATAGCCATTTTTACTCTATTTCGTGTAGTAAAAATTAATAGTTAATAATCTAAACATTAAAAAGAGCAAAACAGCTAAAGTTTGACTAAATGGGCTCAATTAAAGCCCAAAATGTACCTTAATGGGCTCAATGAAAGCCCAAAATGTTAATATCAGTTTTGTGGGTGCGCCAGGCCCGTGCTATACTGCAAGGCATAGGCGAGCTTGAAAAAAATTTTCTTTCTTTATTTCTTATTACTAATATTAATTATTCTTATTAATATTATTTGTCAATTTTGGGGTTTAATCCTTGCAAAAAAAAAAAAGCCATTTTTACTCTATTTCGTGTAGTAAAAATTAATAGCTAATAATCTAAACATAAAAAAAAAAAAAGCAAAACAGCTAAAAGTTGACTAAATGGGCTCAATTAAAGCCCAAAATGTTACCTTAATGTGGTGGGGTGCACGAGGTCCGTGCTATACTGCAATCAAAGGCCAAAATGTTAATACTAGTTTGGTGTGGTGCGCCAGGCCCGTGCTATACTGCAACGAATAGGCGACGCTTGAGGGCTCCCGTAGCAAGCTATTATAGTGGGCCCATCCCCTAAAAAATTAATTTAATATCATATGGGCCAATGGCCCACGTATCAGATATTAAACTGATAAGAACAGACACTACACTTGATCTTAGCCAAAAGCCGAGAAAGGTATGATTTGTTCATTATTCAATCCGCCTCTTATAACCAGCTCTATTGCTGCTTTTCTTTTCGTAAGTAGTCGACGTGGGCTTTGTAAAACAGTAAAGCTAAAAGGGTGTTTGATAAAATCAATTTTAATTAAAATTTTTAGTTGCTATAATATAAACTATCACATGTTATAGCTTTTAGTTTAAAAGTTTCAATTCAAACCACGTTTTTCAAACACCATATAAGTGCATGAACTCTCGCCTGTCATTTTTATTTTTCCTTGGAACTTCCTAACCCAAGAAGTTGATTACGTAAAATACATATATATATATACACACACATACATATACATATCAAGTCAATCTAAGTTAGATATATAAGTATTACGTTTTAGATATATCAAAGTATATACTAACATAGCTTAAGTAACTTCTCTTAACTCTCCATAAATGAACTTAATGAAGGCACAACAATCAGTTAAAAAGTGTTTATTGTCTATAATAACATGAATGACGGTTTAGAACGCATCTTGGAGTTCAATTTGAACTAATAGTTATAACTAAAATACTATAGCGATTTAAATTTTATAAGTAAAAACACTATAACAAAAAGCTTGGTTTGAACTGTAGTTTCAAACTATTTATATTATCTCGTTTACACACTAATGCAGGAGAAGATTTTGATTTCTTTTCTAACTTTGCTTTTTTCCCCTTAAGCTAAATAAACATTTGGCATCATGTGTGTCTGGTTAAATGTTTAAATTAGGACCTGAAAACATTGACTAAAACTAGAAGAAATCCTAAAACTTTGAGTGAGCATAGCAACATATAAATCATCGTTTCCATTCCTTGCAACCACATAAAAGATCACTCAAAGGAATTTCAAATCCCGCTCTCAACAAAATTCCCTTGTTCTTTTTATTGAAAAAACTTTAAACCATTGACCGTAATATACTATAATAACCAAAATGAGTTAAAAATTGAAGACGACTTTGATGATTGTGTGACTAGCAACATGGTTTGAGTAAAAATGGAGTCCTGACTAAGAAGGTAGTTTTAAACTTCAATAGAAAACTGGTTATAATAGATAGAGGATGTTGCCAATATTGCGATAATATGTCTATTTCCGTACAACACAAGAGTCTGATAAACAAAATTTTCCTTTCATTATTTCTTATTACTAATATTAATTATTCTTATTAATATTATTTGTCAATTTTGGGGTTTAATCCTTTCAAAAAAATAAACAAAAAAATTACGCATTTTTTACTCTATTTTGTGTAGTAAAAATTAATAGCTAAACTGATAAGAACAGATTCTTCACTTCATCTTAGCCAAAAGGCCGAGAGAGAAAGGTAATGATTTGGTCATTATTCAGTCTACCTCTTATAACTAGCTCTGTTGTTCTTTCTTTTCTTTTCCTAAGTAGTGGATGTGGGACTTTGTAAAACACTAAAGCTAAAAGGGTGTTTAACAAATTTAACTAAAACTTTTGGTTGCTACCGTATAAAATTTTCACATAATACAATTTTTAGTTTAAAAGTTTCAGTTGTAACTATATTTTTCAAACACCTATAATTGCACGAACTCTTGCCTGTCACCTTTATTTTTCCTAAAACTTCCTAATAACTCAAGAAGTTGATTACGTAAAATATATATACGTATAGATATCAAAGTCAATCTAAGTTAGATATATCAAGTATTAAGTAATAGACATATCAAAGTATATACTAACATGGCTTAAGCAACTTCTCTTAACTCTCCATAAATGAACTTAATGGAGGCAAAACAATCAGTTAAAAAAATGTTTATTGTCTCTAATTACACGATGGACAGTTTGGAAGGCATCTGGAAGCGTAGTTTGAACTAATATTTAGAACAAAAAATACTATAGTGACTTAAATTTTGTAAGTAAAAACACCATAACAAAATTAGTTTGAACCTCAGAATTGGTTTGAACCTTGAACCTGGTTTGAACCGTGGTTTCAAACTATTTACATTATCTCGTATACACACTAATACAGGAGAAGATTTTGATTTCTTTTCTAACTTTGCTTCTTCTTTTTTTTCCCATAAGCTAAATAAACATTTGGCATCATATGTGTCTGGTTAAATGTTTGAATTAGAAAATGAAAAAGATTGAATAAAATTAGAAGAAATCCTAATACTTTGAGAGAGCATAGCAACATATAAAGCTGTTAGACATGTATGCCCTAAGGAGTAAAAATGTAATACGTTTTTGGAGACATTTTTATCAATAAAGAATTTATTCTTTTATATATACCAAATTTTGTCCTCTTTACGTTCATATTTGTTGAATGTATGATAAGCAAACAGTAGTCTGAGACTGTCAGTCTAAACCTTAAGAATTGGGCATATGATGGACTGATTATGCAGAAGACACGATTCTTAAGGTGATGGTCTAAAACATATGATCCGCAATCGAGGGAATAAAGTTGGGCGCTTTATTCATGTAAAGATTGTTATGTTGTCTATATCCCTTTTGAGAGATGGTTTGTCTTGACCATCGGAGTTGGACTCCGTGAATAGAAACATTGGCACGTTGTCATAGGTGACGATGTGTTGGATCGGGACATAAGGTAAATTGATTTGGATTAATAATTCTGTCTTGGCAAATCGATTCACTTTAGACAATCATTTGTATTGTATCTTAATCTTGAGATGAATAGTGGGCCCGTTATCTCGACTTGTGTCTTTTGATGTACCAATGGGTGACTCCCACATCTCTATAGTGGTATGCATGCCGGTACGTTGGAGGCATGACTCTTGATAGCATAGACTTGTTATTCATAGATATGAAATCCATAGCTCCTCTTTAGGAGTAATGATATCTTCTTATATGCGTTGTCCTGTAATTGAAAAACTAGAGCGCTCAACCATTTGGATACATAGGTGTAACCGAATGGTATACTATCTTTGGATGGTAAGTTTTCTAATGGTGAGACAATGGAACGTAAGATAAAAATAATCGGGAAGGTAAGACAGAACTTGTCCTTAAGCCGATTATGGATGATCATATGGGGACGCGATACACTATGATATGTCATGGAGACTTAGCTACGCGAGCTTCGTAATTCTATAAAGTTCGAGAGTGCAGCTCAAAGCTTTTAGTGGAGTAGCGTTGGAGTTGATAATTGTGAAATGTATATCTGGGATATTGGGTTTCATAATTATCATGAGCTTGAATTTTATAGGTCCATTTTGGTCCCTTTTGCTCACAAAATCCTGTAACAATACGGCGTGCTTTTCCAATAATTAGTGACTTATGTCGGATTTATCAGATTGGTTTAAAATTTATAAGAATCAAATAATTCATGTCTATTTATCGGTTGAATTAATTTTGTAAGAAATTAGTTCAAGATAAACTTGTTGAATTATTGCGATCAGATAATTCTTGTCTGTTTATCGGTTGATTTAATTTTGGATAAATTAGATCAAGATAAACTTGTAGAATTATTGTGAATTGATTTATTTTCTTAGAGATTATCTTGATAAAGTTTGTTTTGATCAGATATCTTCTCTATTGGGTTGTTTGAATCAAAACTGAGACTCTATCCTTTAGAATCTCGAGTGAAAAATAAAAGATTCGCGGAGATTTTTCTCGGGAGTTCGGCCTGCCGATTAGCGAGAGATAAGATTACGCATTTTCACGCGGATCTTATCAGATATTGATCCGAACTTGATTCTGTTTTGAGTTTTTGAGACCTAATCTGATATGGACTGACCCCAGGACCAATAGCTATAAAAAGGGAGTGAGTCTCATGATTTACTTAGATCAATTTGAGAGATTAAGAGTGATACTCTTCTAGTGAGCATCTGAAAACTCCCTGAGAGCTTTTGTTCACAAATCACGAACACTAGCTTTGGGTTCTCTCTATTGGTTGGAAAGAGTCACCGGTGGAAGAGCTGAACGTGTGAGCCCACACTCACTCCAGTTGTGGATAGAGAATAGCAAAGAAGACCAGTTGGTTGAGGCTCTTCTGGAACGTTACTTCTCTACACTGGTTGCGGAGGTTCTTCGGCACACTAAGGTTAGTAAGATCTGTCTAATTTATACATATAACATGTCAAACTTGTGTTTTGGAAATTACTCTGATGAAAAATTTTAAAAATTCTGCTACGCACTTTGTTTCCAACAAAAGCATCATTTCCAATCCTTGCATCCACATAAGCTTCCCTTACAAATGAAGCTTTCTTTCGAGTAAAGGAAATTTTTATTGTTCTTGTTCTTTTTTTTTTCCCTTTTAAACCAACAAGAAAAGAACTTTTATCTTATGCATAAATAAATGACTCAATGGTAAAAATACAAATATTATATACCATGTTTTGTACTGTCAAAAAAAAATCTGTATGCTTCAAGGTGTTCTCACTTAAAAGAATTTCAAATTTTGAAGCTTTCAGTCAAAGACAGACATATTTGGTTAGGTCTTTCATCTTCTATTATAGCATGTATTTTCCACAAAAGTTTTAAAATTGTAAGATAATATATAACAGTAAGGATGATTAGAAGTTAATTCCAACTAGCTAGTTTAGCTTTCATGAAGCAGAAAATGTTCTTTAAAATATGCATTCAAGATGTTCTAAGAATTGCATGAAGCAAATATGTTATTTATTACCTATAGCATTATTGATTATCACCTATAGGTGTTCTAGCAAATCACCTATATAATCAATAGTACCGTTGATTTGCTATTGGTTATAGTCACCTATAGTACCATTGATTATAAGCAGAAAATGGAAATGCTATTAATTCATCGAACATATCTAGGGTGCAAATCTTAAACAAACCTCATTTCCAGCTCAAAATAAAGGACCTTTGACTTTTTGAACGAGAAAATTGAAATTGGATTTGAAACAAGATTTTGAGAACAAGGCCATGAATATATATATATATATATATATATATATATATATATTTGCAAAGGAAAGTGTTTGCACTTGGTTTTATATAATTTATTTCATTTAAAAATATAAGATTAATGATAAGAAACAGACAATATTTGTCGCTTGGTTCCATGCCATGGAGAGTTTTACTCTAGATTTTTGTATTGAGTATAATTTTGTATTTTATTTTTTTTGGTTTTAATGTAGATATGTCTAAATTTAATCGGTTTCAATTAGATAAACAAAAACGTTGACTAAGGTCACTTTGTAGGATACTTTTATCCTTTTTTTTTTTTTGGAAAGTGGTCGGGATACAAGACATAAATATTAGTATTCAATAATTTATATTCATTTCGGAAAAAAGATCTATTATCATCAATAAATTGGCAAAATATTCACGGATTTTTTAATGGGCTTCTATGCAGTTCCGTATAGAATTAATCTAAATTGAATCTAATTTATAGTGAGGCAAATCACAAATCTCGACCAAAACAGTTCGTTTTAATTAATGTCCCCTTTATTTTATTTTTAAGTCCCTATTTTATATTTCTTTTCATTTTCTTACCCTCAAATTTCATTCTAGTTATTATGTTCCTTTTTTGGTCTTTTTCCCTTCCTACTTTTTTTAAAATTATTTTTCTTCCTCAAAATTTTATCAATTCATTTTTTTCTTTTTTTTTCTTTTGATAAAGTTATATCTTTTTCATTTATTATTTTTCTTCCTTAAAATTTTATCAATTCATTTTGTTCTTTTTTTTTCTTTTGATAAAGTTATATCTTTTTCATTTATTATTTTTCTTCCTTAAAATTTTATCTATTCATTTTGTTATTTTTTTTCCCTTTGCTAATGTTATATCTTTTTCAGCATGGCCCATCTAAATAACCTAATAATCTGATTGACAAGCGAACAAAAGAGCTTGTGCACAACGTAATGGGCTGAATTACAACCCAAATAGGCGAACAAAAGATCTTATGCACAAGTTTCTGGGCACAACTTAGTGGGCTAAATTAGATCCCCAGATCCTAGACACAACTTAATGGGCTCAATTGGAGCCCAAATGTTATCTTCATACTAGTTTTGGGGGGGTGCGCCAGGCCCGTGCTGCAGTGCAACGCATGGGCGACGCTCGAGGACCCCAGTAGCAAGCTACTGAAGTGGGCCCTCCCCCTTAAAAAATTAATTTAATATCATGTGGGCCATTGGCCCACGTATCAGATATTAAACTGATAAGAACAGATACTACACTTGATCTTAGCCAAAAGGCCGAGAAAGGTATGATTTGTTCCTTGTTAAGCCTGCCTTTTATAGCTAGCTGTACTGCTCGTTTCTTTCATAAGCAGTCAATGTGGGACTTTGAAAAACACTAAAGCCAAAAACACTTGCCTTTATCATTTTTACTTTTTCTTATGCACGTACGATTGAAAAGTGAAGGGAAAAAAATATTAGAAGGCTTTTAGATAAAAATTAATATGGTAAAATATTTGGTAGAAAAAAAATTAAAATGGAAAGAAAAAATAAGCGAAAGAAATGATATATAGGTCTCATTAAAATTGATCTCTTTAAATATGAGTGAATTTTATAGGGGAAGAGTTTGACAACAATGTAAATAAAATAAAGTTACCAATTTATCCTTTTCCGATAAAATTCCAAAAAACAAATTTGTGCCAAATTAGGGAAATAACTAAATAATATTCAGGCAAAATAGTAATTGGTTTGAACCTTAAACTTGATTTGAATCATGGTTTCAAACTATTTATATTATCTCGTATACACACTAATATAGGAGAAAATTTTGGTTTCTTTTCTAACTTTGTTGTTTTTCCCCTTAAGCTAAATAAACATTTGGCATGTCTGGTTAAATGTTGAACTTGAAAAAGATTGAATAAAATTAGAAGAAATCCTAATACTTTGAGTGAGCATAGCAACATATAAAGCATCATTTCCATTCCTTGAATCCACATAAGCTTCCCTTAGAAATAAAGCTTTTTTTTCGAGTAAAGAAAATTTTTATTGTTCTTGTTCTTTTTTTCCCTTTTAAACCAACAAGAAAAGAACTTTCATCTTATGCGTAAACAAATGACTCAAAGGTAAAAATACAAACATTATATACCTTGTTTTGTACTGTCCAAAAAAATATCTATATGCTTCAAGGTGTCCTCACTTAAAAGAATTTCAAATTTTAAAACATTCAGTCAAAGACAAACATATTTGGTTAGATCTTTCATCTTCTGCTATCGTATGTATTTTCCACAAAAGTTTAAAAATTATAAGATAACATATAATAGTAAGGATGATCAGAACTTAATCCCAACTAGCTAGTTTAGCTTTCATGAAGCAAAAAATGTTCTTTAAGATATGCATTCAAGATGTTCTAAGAATTGCATGAAGCAAATATGTTATTTATTAATATAGGATTATTGATTATCTATAGGTGTTGTAGCAAATCACCTTTATAATCAATAGGACCGTTGATTTGCTATTGGTTATAGTCACCTATAGCACCATTGATTATAAGCGGAAAATGGAAATGCTATTAATTCATTGAACATATCTAGGGTGCATATCTTAAACAAACCTCATTTCCAGCTCAAAATAAATGAGTTTTGACTTTTTGAAGGAGAATATTGAAATTGGATTTGAAACAAGATTTTGAGAACAAGGCCGTGAATATATATATATATATATATATATATATATATATATATTTGCAAAGGAAAGTGTTTGCACTTAGTTTTATATAATTTATTTTATTTAAAAACATAAGATTAATGATAAGAAACAGACAATATTTGTCGCATGGATCTATGCCACGGAGAGTTTTACTATAGATTTTTATATTGAGTATAATTTTTTTTTTTTTTTTTTTGTTTTAATGTGGATATGCCTAAATTTGGTCGGTTTCAATAAAATAAACAAAGACGTTGACTAGAGTTACTTTGTAGGATACTTTATCTTTTTTTTTTTTTGGAAAGTGAGTCGGGATACAAGACATAAATATTAATATTCAATAATTTATATTCATTTCAAAAAAAGATCTATTATCATCAATAAATTGGCAAAATATTCACGGATTTTTTAATGGACTTCTATGCAGTTTCGTATAGAATTAATCTAAATCGAATCTAATTTATAGTAAGGCGAATCACACTTCTCAAATCTCAGCCAAAACAGTTCGTTTTAATTAATTTCCCTTTTATTTTATTTTTAAGTCGTTCTTTTATATTTCTTTTCATTTTCTTACCCTTAAATTTTATTCTACTTATTATGGTCCTTTTTTGGTCTTTTTCTCCTCTACTTTTTTTTTGTTAATTATTTTTCTTCCTCAAAATTTTATCTAACTCAATTTTGTTCTTTTTTTTTTTTCTTTTGTTGAAGTTATATCTTTTTCATTTATTGTTTTTCTTCCTTAAACTTTTATCTATTCATTTTGTTATTTTTTTTCCCTTTCCTAAAGTTATATCTTTTTCATTATGGCCCATCCAACCGCTCATTTTTCCCTTTTAAATAACCTAATAATCTGATCGATAAGCACACAAAAGAGCTTATGCACAATTTAATGGGCTATTTTACAACCCAAATAACCGCACAAAAGAGCTTATGCACAAGTTAATGGGCTAGATTAGATCCGGCGCAACTTAATGGACTATGTTAGAGCCCAGATGCAATCTTGATAGTAGTTTTGTTGGGGTGCGCCGGGCCCGTGCTGTATTGCAGCGCATGGGCAACGCTCGAGGACACCAGCAGCAAGCTACTAAAGTGGGCCCTCCCCTTAAAAAATTAATTTAATATCATGTGGGCCAATGGCCCACGTATCAGATATTAAACTGATAAGAACAGATACTACACTTGATCTTAGCCAAAAGGCCGAGAAAGGTATGACTTGTTCATTTTTCAGCCTGCCTTTTGTAACTAGCCGTACCGCTCGTTTCTTTCGTAAGTAGTCAATGTGGGACTTTGTAAAACACTAGAGCTAAGAAAACTAAAATTTTGAGATAGAAATTAATATGATAGAATGTTTCGTATAAAAAAAATTAGAATGGAAAGAAAAAGTAAGCGAAAGAAATGACATGTAGGTCTCATTAAAATTAATTTTTTTTAAATATGGGTGAATTTTGTGAAGGAAAAGTTTGATAACAATGCAAAGAAAATAAAATTACCAATTTGTCATCTTCCAATCAAAATTTCAAAAAAAAAATTGCCAAATTAGGGAAATGGCTAAATAATATTTGAGTAAAATGGTAATTGTATTAATAATAATTTTTCTATTCCTTTGTTTTTTTTTACAATACCAAAGAAGAGAAGATAAAATCATTTTGTTTCCACATTTACATACCAAACAAGCAAATGAAAAATCACAATCTTTTTTTTCCATACAATTTTTTTCTTCATAGTTTTCTTTTTCTTCCTATTTTCTTTCCTTCTTAACAAACGGGGCATTAAACTTCTGAGAAGTAGTTGACGGTTCAAATGTCTTGAAAACTAACGAGTGGCAAGTAATACGTGATGCGGTTAGTAATATATCTCAACTCTATGTTAGTATATCACGTATTAAGTAATATATATACACACACACACAAACTCAACAAAAAAGTAATATATATGTATATATATTTGAACTTAAAAGCAGATGAATTTCAACTTTTCACTTATTAGTAGTGTCGGATATGAATTTACCGGTTGGCTGTACATTCAACTACTCAATTAGCATACACATTAGTCTGTCCTAATCTGGTCAAGCAACCTCCCTTTAACTTTCGAGAAATTTACACTGAATGGAGAAAAAACAATCAATTAAAAAAATGTTTATTATCTTTGACAGTATAAAGGATGGTTTGGATTTAACTAGATTATCTCGTATATATACTGATACATGAGAAGATTTTGATTTCTTTTTTTTTTTTAACTTTTTTTTTCTTCTTTGACTAACATAAACGTTTGACATCATGAGTGTATCCAGTTAAATAGCTAAATGTAGAATTAGAACTTGAAAAAGATTGAATAAAACTTGAAATTCAAACTTTGAGTGAGTATAGCAACATAAATAAACATCATTTTCATTCCTTGCACATAAAACCAACTAACAGAACTTTCATTTTATGTCTAAGTAAATTATTCGGGGGTAACAATACAAAATATTATATGCTATGTTTTATATTTGTATATGTTATCACGTTGAAAGTACTTCAATTTCTGAAATGTTCATTCAAATGCGGACATCTCAAGTTAGATCTTTCATTGTAATGCCCTAAGTAGGACTTAGCAGTTTTTAATAAATTAAATAAAAAATAAAAAATAAAAATGAAACATAAAAAAAAATTTACCCAAGACTTAAATGAAAACTCTCAAATTAAAATAAAAATATAAACAACAAACAAACCACAATTTAATGTAGCACTTTTAATTTAATAATATAATACTGTCATCATCATCATTCTAACCCTCAATACATCTTAATATAGTCATAGATAGTAACATATGATGCTTACATCATGATGAAGAACATTCTTAACACACGAAGTGATTCCAAGTGAATACAATTACATAGCTTCCTCAACTATTTTTTTCGTAGCCACCTCACACTTTGTAAGTCCTAGAAAGATGAAAAGATAGAAAAATGAGCGACAACATGCTCAAAAGTAAAAACAATTACTCACATATAGGTTTTTATCATTTATCACATTAACACCTGCATAGTTAGTTATTCAATAACATTATTCATTTTATGAAGTTCATTATGATCATATCTCGTAGAGACCTTACGTTAATCATTACCAAGTTTCTTACATAAACATATATACATATATTATGATCAATCAATGTTCTTAGATATCCACAATGCAATGGTGTATCGCATCACTCTACTTAACGAAACCCAAACGGGCGTGTTTAACTACTTTATCAATCATTCCAAGAGTGTGTGAAGGGACATCAAACCCGATTCCTCATTAAGTTGATTTCTGTACAGTGCGTTCTGGGACTTTTGACCCAAGGGAGTGTCATCATCTCCCCTAATTTACCTTTTAGAGTATTCGTGTCCAAGAATGTAACCGTCACCCTCTTCATGTTTTACCATGTCTCTCACAACCTTCAGTTATGTTTAGAGTCAGTATTTCTAAATCATGCTTCTCAATTTATATCAACACATGTCAAATTAGTTTAACCTCGTTGTAGATTACAAGATGAGTTTTCATTACTGTATTATCAATGATATTCATATTATAACAATTCAACATAAATATATCTTGCAATGCAAAAGAACCAATATTAATTTCACGAAACCTCACAAAAAATGAGTAATAGAATCCCTACCTTTTGGCAAATAATTCGCTAATAACTTTTGGCTCACGAAACCAGGTTCAACACGTAAACTCCAAGTAAGTCGTTATCCTGAGACATATAAAATAACCATACTTTAACTTAAATCCTACTCTATAATCATACCAATTTACCATCTATTTTTGTTAGTATGCCATAATTATTAATATGAAATCCGTGGAATATTTTGTAACACAAAACAACAAAAAACAAAGGAGTTTGGACTGCACGACTGGCTAGCCGATTAGTTACTTCCGGCTTGCCGATCAAACTGTACATTTTAGACCGTCTCTGCCAGCTTACCGACCTACAAGGTTCAACTTACCGGTTTGGTAGGGTTTAGTCTGCCGGTTGGAAAGGTTCAGCCTGTCGAACCTGTCGACTAGTCTGGCTTGCTGAGTGACAAGTTTAGTATGCCGATAGAGCAACTCAAGAAAACCCATTTTTTTCATTTTTGAAGATCTCGAGCTTTAAAACTTAATCCAACCTTTTTTATTAATTTTGAAGACATAAAAAATGCACATAAACTATGGAATATCATATTTAAATACATGTAGATCATTTTTCTCAAAATTTTCATGCTCAACATATAAATCTAAACTAAAAATCAAAACTTTTCAAAACTAACTCAAAAACTCATTTTAAAAAAAGATCTACATATGTCAATCTTCAAAAACCTTGTATAATTATCCACAAACATTAAAAACACATTTATGATAATTTTTATGCTAAAACACAAATTTAAATCAAAGATTTAGTTTAGAAAATCTCACCTCAAGCTTGAAGAAAATGGTGATTTTGCTTGCAAAATCCTTGGTCATTGTTTTATGATTATAGAAGATCTAAGAAAATAACTTCGAATCTTTCTCTTGATTACCTTGAAGCTGGATTTATGCTCTTTGATCTTAGAGCAAACAAAGAAAAAGGAGAAGAGGGAAATGAGAGAGAGAGAGTTGACATGAGAGAAGAAGAAGAAAAAGAAAAAGAAAGAAGGAGGAGGGGACAAGGGAATGGGAGAGGTATCAAATTTAGTCTCCTTCTGAGACTTTAGAGCATATAATACCAAATGATAGTTTTGAAATAATTTAGAAGTTTCAAGGATATTTTGGTCAATGTACTAAATATGGTAGAAAAATTGAAAATAGGTATAGTAAATAATATGGATTAGATTTTAGATGAAACAAAGTTTTACAAAGTTTTGATTAACATACTAATAATTAATTTAGTCATAATTATAACCCATTAGAAAAATAACAAGTATCACATTCATCTTTCCTTCATTGTAGGTAATTGCATAAAATTTAGAGGTTAAAATATAATATTTAGACCGTTAAACTAGTGTAACAAGATCTAAATCGATAAAATAACAATAACTACTTCTAGAGTACGTCAGGTAGAGTTTGGAGAATCAAACTTCACTTTGCTTTGGACCATTAAGATTAATCTGAACAACTGAATATCTTTCATGCTACTTCACTTAGGGGTAACTTGTGTCTGATGAGCGGTCATATACATTGGTATTTAAGATCATTTTTAACAAGAGCTGCTAATAGGCTCTCTATTTTGAGGGAGCAAAAGCTTATTTAGCCTTATAGGATTATAACCCTGTTATTGATAAAATAATAAGACCAAGATTAAAAAAATACACTATATAATAAACTAGGATTCATAATTTTATAAGTAGCAGGGTTATACTTGTACGAGAATTTTTGTTTTGAAAATTGCTTCAGGACTAGGAACCATTCTCTGCTACTACTCTATACTAAGACCCATTCCCTGTCACTACTCTACCGGAAAATTTGAAGTATTAGCGTTTCTTCCCTTCACCAGCCGCCATGGAAATACTTTCACGAAACAACAAGACTTACCTTATTGAACTGGTCTAGAATTCCATGATCAATACACGTTCCTTTCTCTCAAAATTTGTCCCCAAACGCCCCTCCCCCCACACCAATAATAATAATAATAAATAAAAGATTTTTCTTAGTTTTGGTGTTAGAAATTCATAGAAAAAAGAAAAATTAAATCCCATTTTTGACTGTCTTGGCCTAAGCATTTGAAAATCAAAGACAAAAAGAAAAGGGGAAACACAAATAAATTATTGCTCTGCAACAAGAGTTATCTTCTTCTTCTTCAACCTCTAAAAATCCGGAGAATTCAACTTTTAGAACGTTCTTTGTTCTTATCATCATTTTCAGATATTCAATCTATAATTAATGATCGGCAAAGCACAACAGCTAGCACAAATAAAAATACATAGAGAAATAAAACATCTCCTTGTATATGTAACAAAGTTCCATGCGGAGAGCACTGAATTGATTCCCTTGGGTAAAACTATAATCAAATACAATTTCATTTTTTTATATTCAAAACATAATTTCAAAAATAACCCAACACCATTTTCAAAAATTTCTTATTTTTCTTTTAGAAAAAGTTACATGAAAAGTGATCCAATAATTAAGTACATCCTTTCGATTTAAATTAATAATAGAAAATGATGAAACATTAACAGCACATTTGGTTCGAATATTTGAGTAAAGTATTTGAATGAAGATTTAAATTTTTGTGAGAGAAAATACTGTAACAAAATGATTCAAATCGTGATTCGAATATCCAACCAAACGAGCCCTAACTTAAAGTAAAACCTACCACATATGATTCTATACTCAATTACAACCTTTATTTTTTCGCTCAATTATAACTTTCATTCTTTCCCCACCATCTCCAAATCAGACCGATCCCTTTCTCCTTTGACCCATCGCCGCCATCCCCCCGGCCTGCCTCCTTCGTGGCTCCCAGATCCCTGGCGAGTCCAGTCTAGCCCTGCGCTGCAAACCTCCTTCAAAATTCGTGACATTCCATGCTTATTAACTTCATAGCTGAGCCATAAGAATGAAACCAAAGTACATAGCCAGATTTTTGTTTTTCATGGAAGTAGAGAGAAGAAGGTAAACCAATAATCGAATTAATAAAATTCCAAAATACATATGTAGAAAAGTAAAATTAATAATTTCTCTTGGGCAAAGAGCTCTGCTTGAAGAGCGGACTTGGGCCAAGAGGCCTCGATGCCGGAGACGACGAGGCTGTCGATGATAACAGAGAGGTCATGCAGCTTGGCATCACTGTCACGTCGTCGTCGGAGAGGGTGTTCGGAGGTGGTAAGATGGAGGTTTTTTTGCTCTGTTTTATCATTTTTTTTATGATTTCTCTTTTATTATACCCAACAACCATGCCTATTGTTAAGTTGTGAGCCTATTCAATGGTATCCATTCGATCTCAATCTAATGGTCTAAAAACCGCACTCCGCCAGTGAGGAATAAAAATGCCCCACCACTGTTTTTCTCTTTTATTTTTCATGCTCAGAATAAAATTATTTCGAAAACATTTTAAGTAGGTCCCAAAAGAAATGACGTGATGACGTGTAAAAGATAAGGAAGGCAAAATAAATTTTTTTCGGTTGTCATTTTCTTATACCATGTTAACAAAAAAAAAAAGGTAAAAAATTAAAGAGTAGAAAACAAATATGTATAAAAAAAAAGGACAAAAATGTGAAAAAATAGGGGGAAAGAGAAAGAAGAAAAGGTATAAAAAAACCTAAAAAGTAGAAAAGAAAAGAAAAAAAAAAAAGAAAAAGAAAGTGCAGGAAACGTTTTGGCGTTGGAGAGAATCTGTGAATTTTAGAATTAGAGAGACAAGATTTAAATATCTATTGCCATAGAAGCTTCTCTCTTTTTTTTTTCCCTTACTTTTGCACCATATGTCACCATATATATATATATATATCAATCATCTATCTAATCTTCTTAAATCTCTTTCTCATAGAGAAGATGCTATATTTGTGTAACCTAATTGCTATATCATGTCAAATCTACAATATTAAACAATATGGACAAAAAATAGCGAAAATTTGTTTTTGTTACAAGAATTTTAACAATGTCGTGTAGCATGATCCTTTTTTTATTTTTTTTTATCAGATTATCTAGTGGTTTTCGCGTTCTCCTTTCTACTCATCCGATATTGAGGCCACAATTTTGACTACATGACAACACATATATAGGTATAAACATATAAAATTAACATCCTCCAATGCATGTCGAGCTATTAAAATCTATGATCTAAATCTTTGCACATGTACTATTCAAAAAGAAAATCTTTGCACGTGTATGGAGAGGAGAGAGAGAGGGCAAGGAAAATCAAGATCTAGAAACTTAGACACAATAATAACAATAATATTAATAATAATAATATACAATATTATGCAAGGTCAAAACCTATTATCAGAGCCAATATACATCAATTGGAGGAGGCAAGTATCTTTAAATAGGGTTGAAGTCAAATCTTAGAGTAGAAAAAGAACGACAAACAATTAAAAAGTTAATCTATACAAAGTCAAAATCTTGTAAAAGCAATGAGAAAGGGTGGAGGAAAATGGCATCAAAATAAATAGGTGAAGGTTCTTGAAAGAAAAAGTATGGAGTAGAGTGGCTTGGAATTTGGATAATGAATATAAATATCTCAATGTCAAACGACATACATATTGCTGTGTCTACTATAAACGGCAATTAAATGAATGGCAACCACCTTCACTCAAGTTGGTCTGCTGCTCTAAAAGTCAACTCTCCTACATTTTTTCCTCAAAATTTGTCATAAAAGTAAAACGAGAAGGGAATGGTTCATTGGGATTGGACCACCGGGATTCTTTGACTTGTGATTGTGGCTGTTGGATATAGTGTGGGGATATATATTTATAGATTGTCGTATATAGGTTGTTTTATCTTCAAAGCGCTGGCCTAACCCCAACAAACACACCTACATTTCTCTTAATTTCATTTTTGTGTGTATCTTTTTGTCACGCCCCGGAGTACGGAAGATGACGTAGCGGATTATTTAAATTAATTAAAAGGAGAATTTAATTAAAATCAAGAGGTTTAGGGGTTAAATTAAATATAAAAATATGAAAGTTTCAAAAAGACCACTTTGTAAAAGAATTCATATTCTTTGAACAGATAAATTCATTAAGCAGGAAATAAATAATAAACATAGTGAGTATGAGTCTCGCTGACCCACAACTTGTGCACACACATTGTACTGACAATATAATAATACAATCACAGTCCAAGCACAAAGAAAGTTAAAACATTACATGCCTTGTTCAATTATTACAAATAATTTACTAGTTCTCTACTGCTCCTGAGTTCTGTCCGTTGAGTCCTCTCTGAACTTAAGTGGAAATCCACCTAGAGGGGGAAGTTTGAAAACAAATAAAATGTGAGCGAAAGGCTCAGTAGGACTATATTAAAAAAATAATTTAACGTAAAAAGAAATATCATTATTCAAGAAATTATTTAAAAGAAAACTTGAATAAATAAATTTCAGTAAAACCATTCTTACCTAAAACAGTTTGTTCGGTCGACCAGAAATATCATCATTCTCTTTTTCCTAGGCAAACTACATGAATATCACCACCGTAGTGGCCCAGCTGGGTTTCGGGACCTACTCCCAAGGTCGATCGCTACACGACCCGATCTCTGATATGACATCATGCCTTTATATTCATTTCTGACATTATTCAAAATTCATTTACCGGATGTTTTTATTATCATTCATTATGAAGTTAATCTCAGTCCACGGTTTACAAAAATACAACTGATAAGTTCCATTTGCAATCAACCGTTGAAGACATTTTTTTTATAAAAACCTTTTTCAAAGCCAAATCACTTGAAACTAGGCTACCAAAGGAAGGGTAGAAGTCCTACCTCGATACTCGTGCCGGTGCCCCATACCGTAACCTTGGTCTGCTATACGTTAGCTCCGTGGAACCACAAACGATCCTAGATACAAGCTAAGTTGATCAATATATAGTTTGAGACATCCCATATTACTAAACCATTTCATGATATCCTAGTGTGCCATTTGTATCTTTAAAATCATTTTATAAGGTTGGAATTTAAATCAGGGTTCAAAACAGTGAAAACAGATGAAAGTTAGAAAATTGCCCTAGTTCGGTCGACCTGTCGGTTTTCCTGGTTCGGCAGGTCAAACAGCACAGTTCGGCCTGTCGAAGGACAAGTCCGGTTGGCCAAACATTCTCCAGGTTCGGCCTGTCAAACGGATGAATCCGGCCTGCCAAACTGGAAAATTTTCAAAAATCTCAAGCACGGGTTTTGGGTCTCCCAAAACTCAAATCTTCATTTTAACTTGTTTTTCTCAAATCCCATGCATAGAAAACAATTATAGATGATAGAAAAACATACTAGGACACTTTTGAACTCATTTAAACAAGATTTAAACACAAAATCCCAAAAATCCAAAAATAGAAAAAAATGAGAAAAAATAAAAAATCTTGAATCTAATATGTTTTTCTTCAAACCAAGCATAGATCCTAGTTGTTCTAAGTTCTTTTAACTCAAATCATGGCTTTTCTAAGCTCAAATGAACTTAGATTTCAAAAATGCATGAAAAATTAAAAATTTTGAAAAAGTTTAGAAATTTCAAAACTAACCTCGAATCGAAGCTTTAAATCACGTTCTTGGTTGCCAAATCACGTTCTCGAGCTTTCTACTCGCTAACCAAAAGCTTGGATTCAAATTTTGTTTCAAAAATTTGAGAGAAAAATGGGAGAGAAGGAGAGAAACCGAAAGGGAGAGTGAGAGAGAGAGTGTGTCACGGGGAGAGAGAGAGTGTGAGAATGAGAGAAAGAGTGAGAGAGAGAGAGAGATTAAATAGAGAGAAAAGTGGATGATTTTACTGTGCGAAAACTATGTGCCGTCTACGGTTTTGTAAAACCAAATGTATTTGACATTTTACAATTTGTTTTGTCTTAAGAACCCAAAATAACATTTTAAGACAATAAAGAGTTATTAGAATTCATTAAAATAACAAACAACTTAAAACTCAAAATTTAACCAAATAATCAAATTAATTTAGAAACATTAGTTATGGCACACTAATTCATCATTTTACATTACAATATCATTAAACAAATTTCGGGGCGTTACACTTTTCCTACTCTAAAGGTAGTTTCCAAAAGAAAAGGATTGTAATTAGATGATCTTGTTAACTAATTCAAGTTTGGGTTACTGTCAAAAACTAATTCAAGTTTAGGACTGTATTAGTAGGATTCAAATCACTTATTTTATTTTTAGTGTCTTAAATAGTGCCTAAAATAAATATTATTCAATAGACTCAGATGTTAAAACACAAAAAAACAATTAAAAAGTTATTCGAACTTTCTTAAAAAAAAAAAAGCATTACAAACTTTTAAATAATGTCATGATATAGTTAATTAGACACTCTTTAATGCGAGTATGTGTTATAAGTGTACAATAAAATTGGTTAAATCTTTTCTCTATAAGAGTCCCAACAAAAAAAAAATAAATAAATAAATAATTTTCACAAAAGGGTTCTTTTATTTATAGCTCCATGAACTTGGCGCTCATTTCACAGTCTAAAGTCAAGCTGCAAGCTGTAAGTACTTTTAGCCAAAAGAAGAAAACCGTGCAACACAAGTAGTGACTTCATGTGGGACATTTAATTTGAATCTGCTTTTTTGTCGAATGAGATCACATGTGTAAATTTTATGGAAAACTATATACATATATGAATAGATCACATCAGCAAACTAGATCACAGAATCACAAAATATTCATATTCGTTTAGAGGAAGAATATGTTGAATGGAGTTGGTCTGCTGTCTGATATTCCCTTTAAGTTTTTCCATCGAACATTATCATTACATGTGTACGTGCCGTCCATACACACACACACACAAACACATCTATAATATGCCAGTCTTTCTAAAAATTTTATCATATCCCTTATGTAGCAATGACAATAACAACAATATGTCTTTATAAGCATCTCTTTAATATTAAGCAATACTGTAATAAGCAGACAATAACAGAAAGACTTTCTTTCTATAATATTCCATTTATATATTCACTTTCGGTGATCCGCATGATACTTTTTTTAACTTATACTTCCTATCTTCTCACATTTACGTTTAATTATTCCAAACATAACTTTCATTTCCAATTACTAAAATTCAAAACCAAAAGAACCACGTATCCTTTAAATTAAATAACAAGAAAGACCCCACACACACTACTTTTTACCCTCCATACAATCGTAGTAGTTTAGTATAAAGATACAAAAGTTATTTTGCTAATTTTACTTACATAGCAGTTGTTTTAATTAGCCAACTTTCTATATTATATATTGCTTCTAATCACGTTGTACGTATACATGTTAGTTCATTAAAATTATCATATATTTTTAGAAGAAACATAATAATATACTTGTGTGTCAATTTTTAAATCAATTATTATACATGTACGTACTAGCTTAGTTCAATTATTTTACTATATGAAAATGGTTGGTTCTTCAATTTTAAAAACCACAATTGTTTGCTTTTATTTTACACTCATATATATATATATATATATATATATATATATGTATATAATCACAATCAAAATAGTAATATGCTAGTCGTTGCTATCCCTTTGTATCATTGCCCCCAGCTACTTCCAACTCTCTCTCCTCTCTCTCTCTTTCTCTCTTATCACTTCCAACATGATCACAGGCTCGTCCAACTCGGTGACTCAGTTACGTGCAACTCATCTCCTCCTTCTCCTCCTGCTCACAATCAAAACCTCTCTCACCGAATCCAAAACCCAAGAGCTTCTCCTCGGCTTCAAAACCCGACCCGATACGTCTTCAACGGAGTCGTTTCTGCCGCTCCTCCACGACCCAACCGGCAACCTCTCCCTTGGCTTCCTCCGTACCAACCGGTCCTACCTCTCCCTCACCGTTCTCCACCTCCCCTCCTCCTTCCCCCTCTGGTCCGCACCCGAGCCGGCCCGTTTCATCCCCTGGTCCGACAAAACCGAGCTCTCCTTCACTAATGGCAGCCTCGTCATTACGTCCCCTGACTCAAGGATACTTTGGTCAAGCTCAAATTCCCAACCCGGCGACAAAATAATCCTCCTCAACAACTCCAACCTCCAAATACAAAAACACACCCAAGATGTCGTTTGGCAGAGTTTCGACTTTCCCGGAAATACCCTCGTCGAGGGACAGAATTTCACGGATGCCATGAGGCTTGTTTCGTGGAACGGGCTTTATTCGATGCGATTGGGGGAAAACTTCATGGGATTATATGCACTGTCGTTTAAGAGAGGATCCGAGCAGATATATTGGAAGCACACGGCTATGCAAGCCAAAGCGGAGATAGTAGAAGGAAAAGGACCGCTATACGCTAGGGTCGAACCGGATGGGTATTTGGGCATGTACCAAACCGGGACTGAACCGCCGGTCGACGTACAACCCTTTACGAATTTTCAAAAACCTGTCAATGGTCTTATCCGGGTCGGGTTAGAACCGGACGGGAATCTCAAAGGGTATTATTGGGATGGGTCGAAATGGGTTTTGATTTATCAGGCTATTAGTGAGACTTGTGAGCTACCTAGTCCCTGCGGTTCGTACGGTTTGTGCAAGCCCGGGTCCGGTTGTTTTTGTCTTGATACCCGGACGGAGTATGTCTCCGGCAGAGGGTGTTCTCCGGCGGCGGACGATTCCAGCGACTTTTGCGGGGGGGTGGTGGCGGGGAAAGGATTTTGGGTTTTGAGTAAAAAAGCGGTTGAGCTGCCGTACAAGGAGTTGATGGGGTATGAAACGACGTCGTCTTTGGAGGAGTGTGAGGGCATATGTGAAAAGAATTGTACTTGTTGGGGTGCGGTGTATAATAATGCATCGGGTTTTTGCTACACCGTTGAGTATCCGATCCAAACTCTGGTTAGCGTCGGGGATGAGAGCAAGGTGGGGTATTTTAAGGTGAGGGAGGGTGCACATAAGAGTAGAGTGGGGATGCTTAGAGCTTTGATTGGTGTATTGATTGGTGTCGTTCTGGTGCTTGTGGGGTTCATCGGGTTTGTCGTTTACAAGAAATGGTGGAAGAGGAAGAATTTCTTGGATGGTGATGAAATTTGTGGGGTTTCACCTGGCCCGTATAAGGATCTCGGATCCGCAAGCTTTAGGTCCCTTGAGATGTGCAATAGATAAACATTTAGGGAGAGAGAGAGAGAGAGAGTGAGAGAGAATTGAGAGTGACGCAAGGGATGACATTTTTGGGGGGACTTTGGGAGTTGGAAGATTTGTTTTCATGTTTGACTGACAACGATGTTGGCCAGTGTATCCCTAATTTAAGGAGTTAATGGTTTTGTGGGGCCAAGTTAACCCTTGTTTTACTTGTGCTTTGGGGAGGTGGGACCCAATTTGAGCTAATTGGATTGTTTGTTTCTTTGTTGTCTGGTTGAGTTTTTGTACATTACATGCCCCAATCTGCAATTGCATTACATATATAGTGTATAACCAACCTAATTATATGTATGCGAAAGTCTTATCTTTATAATATTGAATGTTATGGTTGAAGTTCTTTTCCGCAAGTGGAAGGCCATTTCTATTCTCATGTGATAGATCTTACGACAGCTGTTAATGTTGGGAAAATTCTATGATAGTCAACCCAGGATGTACCAAATATTCCCATGCTTTACATTTTTCTTTGAATTAATTACAAAAATTTCCTTCGAATTATAGTTTTTATAACATTTTATTTCCTGAATTTCAAAACCTAACACCTGTTATAAACTGTTAACAAAAATAGTCATTTTGTTAAAATTTAAACGATAAATTGACAAATAATTTTAAAATTAGGAGTATTTTAGCAATCCTAGTTATAACAATAAAAAAAATAAATTAGTTATAATAAAAATAGTTTTTATTGATGATTAAAGACAAAAAAAAAAATTAAAAAAAACTATTTTTTGAATCCTTCTTTTTTCGATATACCAAATTTTTCTTTACAATTTTATTGACTTTTTTTTTTCACATTCAAAAAAGTACTTTGAAATTTTAAAAGGTATAAATATCAATAAAAACTTCAAAAATATGAAAGAAATTTTATTAATACTGTCAAAGTTTTTTCTCTTTAAAAATTTTGTGTTATATTGAATATATTTATGTTATATTCTTTATCATTTCACTAATATATATAGCTTTTAAAATTTTAAAATACGTTTTAGGCATAAAAAAATAAAATTTTGAAGAAAATTTTAGTATATCAAAAAAGAAGATTCTAATAGTATAATGGTTTTAATTCTTTTTTTTTGTTTTTAGTCATTAATAAAGAATTATTAATTATAATTGTAATTTTATGGTTATTTTTATAATCAAAATTACTAAAATATATCTAATTTTATAATCATTTGTTAATTTTCTCTTAAAAATTTAATAGAAGGACTATTGTTGTTAATAATTTATACTTCAGGGAGAACAGATGTTACGTTTTAAAGTCCGAAAAATAAAGTGTTACAAAGGTTTTTTCATAGTTGATACAATTTTTTACAATAATAAATATATGTGTTCAAGGTTGCTTTATAGTCCATACAGCTTTTTTATCCTTTATTGAATCATTGATAAATTCATCTTTTTATATATATATATAAGAGGCTAAGAATAGTAACTCTAATCTTAACTTGTGAGTCGTCATATTTTTATAATATAATAGGTGTTTAAAAACTTATCATATCATAAACTATATCTACTAGTACATTAATACATTAATGATAACTCATGAGTAAATATAAAATTGAGGTGGAAGGTTATATTCCTATTATTACTCTTTTTTAACAGTTTTAATCGTTCTCCATGGCATGAAGTCTGGCCAGAAAGTTTTAAGATTTTATGTTGTAATATTTTAGCACAGTAGAGATGGTCAAAAGTGAGATCAAAGGGAAGTTTGTTTTGCCGAGCTTAGGTTCCTCAATCCGCGATGCAACCGCAAGAGATTTTCCGGCAGGCAAATCTCATTCATCGGCGTCAAATTGTGGCTAGATCGATGACATCAACAAGCATCATTTCAATTGAATGGGTGATGGTGCGAGGAAGAGGGCCAGCGACAAAACTCGGGGACGATGACGGAATCTGGCGAAGAGGAGGAGAACGAAGACAAAAATAAAGGAGGAGAACGAAGAAGATACAAGCTAATGAATTGAAGGGTAAAATAGTCAATGCAATAAATAAAACTAAACTAACGTGGCATTTTCTTATAGGAGTTTGTCTGTTGTTGGCATAAGTCGATCCACAACCCCTTTGTGTGGCACTGACCGAACTTATCTCTAACTACAAGGCTATTGAAATCATAGGATCAACATCTAAAAGCTTTCTGACTTCAAATTTAAAGCAAACAAAAAAGTTTGTGACACTCGTTATTCTCCTAACGGGTATTGAGGTAATTAAATTAATTTTTAGTGTATAAAAAAAATTGCTTCATTTAAATTTATTTTATAATATTTATTTTTATCTATTTTTAAATTTTCTAAAATTCTCCTATATTTATTTAGTATGATTACTAAAAAGCCTTAGAACTTCTAATAAATCTCAAAAATGTCATATTGGCATTATATGTGTTAAAGTCTTTAGATGAGACATAAGGATATCTTTTCCAACTACTCTTGACCCTCATTTTCTTTATTTCCTCCGTGACATGCTTCAACATGTCTCCTCCATAATTGTTTTTATCACTTCTCTTCAAAGACTTCATCTTTTCTTCCTTTCTCTTCCACGGTTCCCACACTCTTCTTCTCATTTCTTTGCTGAAGCAAAATACTTAGAGAACTTCTTCAAGGCAGCCATAAAAATCAGCCACCATCACCTCCATTTGAGCAAGAATTTCAGTCATACCGAAGTAAAGGAACCTATTTTGAAGCCATTTCAAGCTTCCAACTAACCATAATCCGAGGTTAGAATCTTATGAACAAATTTAGTCTTTCATTTATAAATTTTCTTTTATACTAAAGGATTATTCAAATTTGCGTTCTTAAACCTAAGTATATGTTTGTTGCTATTTTGGAGCATATGTATGAAGTCTAAGTGTATATGCCCTAGACAGAAAATTTATATTGTTAAACTTTGTAATACCCCTATGGGCAGTGGTTATTTCTTGAAATTCTAAGATTAAATTAAAATGAATTTTATGAATTGGTTTGCATATTTGAAAAGTAGCATCCTAGGCTTTCTAACGAGCTATCATAAACCTAAATCGGAGTTGTATTTTATTTTCTAAGAATTATTCAATTTTTGTATTGGAAACTAGTAAATCTGCCAGTTTGTTATGGTATACCAGCTGCTAACCTGAACCAAGAACCCATCTTTGCTCACCACCTAATTCTTTAATGTCTTGCAACCTTTCCAATATTATCCTAAGTGATTGATGAATCTTATTAGGGACTAAAACATATAGATTACTTGTTCACATTTTATATTGTGTTAAGACAAAAATTGTTTACTGTGGTATTCAAAAGAGATTTATATAAAAGCTTTAATGGCATACTAGTAAGATAGGTTTACACATGATTTATTTATGAATGTAGTTGTATGTTGTGCTTTAGTTTTAATTGTCCTTATGCACGCCTTAGGATCAAGGGAGTATGGAGCTAACGTTAATTGATTCCAGGATTAAGAGACTGTTGATAAGCTTGAAAGGTAGGGATTCTATTACTCATCTTTTGTGAGGTTTTTATAGAATTAAAATTGATTGTTTTGCCGCAATATATATATATCTATGTTGAACTGATATTATATGTGTATCACATATGAAACTATGACATGGACTCGTCTTGTATTGTACGGCGAGGAACATAATGAATTGACACATGTTATAAATTGAGAAGCATGGTTAGGAAAATTAACTCTATTAATAATGATTTAATATAGAGAAATTGTGAGACATGAAAAGGGCGACGGTTACGTCCTTGGGCATGAATACCCTAAAAGGTAAAGTAGGGGGAAGGCGATGACGCTTCCTTGGGTTGAAAGTCCCAGAACACACTGTACAGGAATTGATTTGGTGAGGACTCGGGGCTTGATGTCCCCTCACCGGAACACCCTTGGAATGTTTATAGGGTGATCAAGTGCGCCCATTTGGGTTTCGATGAGTTGAGTGATACTCAATTTAACATGGATACCTAGGAACAATGATGATTGTTAATATTTGTATAAATGTGTAATTATGACACTTGGTAATGATTAACTACGGTATCCATAAGATGTGATCATAATAAACCTCATAATCTGGAATATGATGTAACTTACTAACCATGCAGATTTTAATGTGGTAATGATAAAGGTGAGTAATGGCTTTCTCTACTGAGCATAGTGTTGCTCATACCCTTATGTTTATATCTTTTCAGGACTCACTAAGTGTGAGGTGGCTACGAGAAATATAGTTGAGGAAGTGATGTAACTATATTACATTGGGACTGCTCAATTGTAAAGAATGTTCTTCATGATAATGTAAGCATCAATTGTTACTTTCTGTGACTGTATTATAATGTGTTGAGGGTTAAAATGATGATGACAACAGTTTATATTATTAAATTTAAGGTGCTACATTAAAACTGTGGTTTATTTGTCGTTTATATTTTTATTTTTGAGTTGAGAGTTTTCATTTAAGTCCCGGGCAAATTTTATTTTTAAGGTTTTACTTTTATTATTTATTTTTATTTTATCTCATTAAAAACTGTTAACCCCCACATAGGGGCGTTACAGAATTTTTGGTATCAGAGCCTAGGTTCGGTTAACCTAGGGAGTGTAGCACCACTTTAAAAAAATATATTTTTGAGATGGTTTTGAAGCTGAATTTTCATTGTCATCATCAAAATGAACCTTCACATTGATTTATACAGTCTAGAAGGATGTAACATGGAAAGGCCATAGAATGAAAATATCAATAGTTATATGAGTACAATAATTATATAGAAGGAAAGTATTAATAGTTATGAGGGAATGATAATTATATGAAATGAGTTTATAAGTAGAATGCTTATGAGAGATTCGTATAATATTAGGATCTATAAGCATATTTAATTCGTATAAACGATGAGAAATTCGTATAGATACGAGGATTTAAGAGCCTTTTGTCTCGTGAAAAACAATAAGAAATATAAGGCTTGATTTATTGATTTTAAAGTTTGACATAGATATGCCAAATTTTTCGTAATTGATTCAAACCTAAGTAATGATTATGTGTGGATTCGATGGAGCACATAAGTGTCAATGTCTTTTCTTAAAAGTTCTATATATTTGAGGAATATGATATAAGTTGGGAATCATGGTATTGAATCTTGAGAGAGATAAATGTTAGACTTTTGGTCTGTTGAGACTGTGTAAAGTCTAGAATGCATGAATCTCAAAATTGGAATATTTCGTTACGTACATTGTATTTAAGTGTATCAGTGAATCTTTTGGTTACCTAAGATTTTGTTATATGAGGAAATTCGATATTGTGTAAGTAGAATTGTGGGGATTGTAGATGTTCTTAAGTAGTAACATCAAGTGTCTTTGTTCGTTGATATGGTCTACGTTGAAAGACGTAAATCGTATTGATTTCAAGGTTAGTCGCATTCTAAACCCTTGGTAGCAATGATGATGAATCCATTTATAGATGTTGAGTATTATGAATAACATATGGGTGTATGTATTGTTCAATAAGATTTTGATTAAAACAAAATTATTTGAGTTGCTGGAAGATTATGTTGTTATGAAATGATTTTAAATATCATTCAGGAAGATCCTTGTTGTCGTTAAATTAGATTTGTTGTTCATACTTAACTTATCTATAGTGGACTTTGAATTGGGTTTAAGATTTATACAAATTGGTTTTCAATTTTATGTTTGTTATTTAACTCGTTCTAAATGTGTTAAGGCCCGAAACAACCTGACCATTTTCAACTAAGAACATTTGGGCCTAGTTTAAATCCTAAATCAGTTTGATTCACACTGTCTCTCCCACGTGGTCTCTATACGTGTCATATACAGTGGTTTAATTATTGATTACATATACGTTTACTGTGCATAGGAGCTTATTTCTCCGAGTTCACTTTTTCTCTCTTAATTTGTTATTTTCTCTCTAAATCGCAAATCCTCTTCTTTCTCATTAAAAATTCTTCTTTTTCTCTAAAAGAAGAAGGAATTCTAGGATTCTGCAATTTACTATCTTAATTTTTCCTTTCTATTTACTCTTCTTTCATCTCATCATGGACCCAAAGTACCAACACCTGAGAAAGTATTTCCCATCACTCTCCCAAAAGATTCTTAGAAAGAAATACAAGGCTAGAATTACTCGGTTGTGGATTCTTATGCGTTTTGGCATCCCTTGTGATGTGAGAATGTTAATAGAGGGGAAAATCCGTCCGAGTGACTTTAGTCAAGATGTCGGTTTACCAGGAACAGGTACCAGTCGTAGTGCAATGAAAAGAAGAGCTCGTGCCATCGTGATCACTTGTAACAAATGTGGAAGACAAAATTGTAACGGTAAATGTACTTCACCTGGTTATATGTCTACGAATAGAGAGGATAAAATAAGGTTTTGTAGGGATGGACTTTCAAAGGAGAACTTGGATAGCATCCATCCTCCTCTCCACGGTCACCCTAGTGGATATGTTCAAGGAGCTATTTTTAAACTCTGGCCTAAATTTTATACAGAAAGACAACGCCTCAGGAATATGGTATTTCTAGATCCTGTTTGCCAAGCCATAAGAAAACTGGATGGGGAATAAGTTATCGCTCTATAAAGGTTATTTAGTCTTTACTTATTTGAAGCAGTTTTAGCTGATGTTCAACAGTTTGTGTTTTTCTTTTACTCAGAATATTTGCTTTTGTGTTTGAAATAATTGTGATTATTAGATTGATACAGTAAGTGTTAATATCTTATTTAATTTATGATTTTCTTAAATATATATATAATAAAATATATTATCTTATCAGACACGTTACATACGGTACAGTAATATGTTTGAATTTTGAAAAACTTATCCAGATATTTCAAGATTTGTGTCTCAAATTTCAAAAGTTTTACAGTATTTGTCGTTTATATTAAATTTCTAGACTTGGTGTATATTTGTCAAAAAGTCTACAGTTGTGTCATGAGGGTCTTCTGTCAAATTGTTCTCAATTGTCAAAAGTTATACAATTAGAGTCTAATCTTTTTCAAAAAGTGAATCAGATTTTCTGTAAACTATCAATCACCTTATCTTACTTTCTTATCCGCACAAGATTTTGTTTAAATCTTTGGATTACCTTTTCATTACCTACTCGTCTATCTCTTTGGCCCTTTTTGTATATTTCTCATCTTTAAAATCTCATGTAGAACCCGAAGTCTAAGTGGAGCAGACATTAAGCAACCACTTCTATAAACCAAATATGTCTACCTCCCAGTCCACGAAGAAAATAAAGAATGTTGTCTTTTGTGGTTCCAGCCTTGGAAAAGATAAAGCTTATTTAGAAGCTGCAAATCACTTAGGGCAAGTCCTAGCACGCAAGAAGATTAACATAATCTATGGGGGTGGTAGTATAAAAATGATGGTAAATATGGCACTAGCAGCTAGGTCTAGTGACGCTACTGATGTAAGAATTTGGCCTCATATTCCAGTTGAAGGAAACCTTTGTAAGGAAGCCATAGGTAAGGGAGAAGGAGTCAGGAGTATCCCTAAAAATTTTAAAGACATAATCTATAATTCTGATGCTTTTATAGCATTACCTGGTGGTCTAGGTACTCTTGAGGAAATATTTATAGTTGCTTGTGGGCAATTGTTGGGCTTTTATTCCAAACCTTTGGGTCTGCTGAACGTAAAGGGTTTTTATGACGGTCTTTTGAAATTTCTAGATTACGCTGTGGAAGAAAACATCACTACAGAATCGGAGAGACAAATCTTTGTTACTGCTTCAACAGCTGAGGAATTGATAGATAAAATGCAAATAATACATCCAGAATCCGACACTGCAACATCCAAGCTTGAATGGGAAAGGGAAAGCCGGGAGCGGCCAATTGATTTGAATCTCCATCTGTAATCTTTTTGTTTTATCTTTGGCATGTAGGCATGTGTGTCCGTATTTCGTGTGTTACGAATAACCGTTTGCCTTGTATTCTGCGTTTCTTGTGGTACGTCGTTGTTCAATCTTTTAGATTCATTGAGCCTAATGCCGGGATGGCTGGATACGGAGTACTTGATGCTCTCGAAACGCATCCTTCTTAAGGTCCGATCTTTTGTTTATCGATGTTTTTGTATCCTCTAAGCATGCATGATATGGATAGCTGGTATACGGAGTGCCTTGTACTCTCGAAACGTATCCGTATTATGTTTGTAATGTGTAATATTCTGTTAATATTATGTGGAAGTACCAGAGTCAGTTATGGGGATATTCCATATGAAATATGAGTATATTATTTGGATTGAATGTTTGTGTCATGAGGATAGCTGTTTAATGAAAAATATGTCGGGTTTGTCTGCAACTCTGAGATTCTGTTTAATATCTCTATGAGTAAGCTTAATGTATGGTTTTGAATAGAAGTGTTTGTGATATATGTTTTATGATTATGTTTTAGTTTATTAGTTGAGGTATGAAATCAAATATATTTGACTTTTCCTTACTCAAAAAGGAAAAGGAAGCTAAAGATGAAGTATATAAAATTTCTCTAGCAATCTCCTTAAATGTGATTGTAAATCACAGTCCATGGACAATGAAGGACTGGAATCATGGTATGGTCAATATGTATGCCTGATCAGATTCTTAGACTATTATACGGTGTTATAAGTTGAAACTTGTCAGAAATACTCTCATTGAGGGATTTAGGAGTAAGATTTATTATGCAAGTAAATAAGTGGAGATACGATAACTTAAATTTGGAGGACAAACAACATTAACGGTTTAGACTCGGAATTGGAATCATAATGAAATTAAAATTTTTACTAGTATTGCTAGAATTGAAATTTCGAGGACGAAATTTCTTTAAGGGGGGTAGAGCTGTGACACTCGTTATTCTCCTAACGGGTATTGAGGTAATTAAATTAATTTTTAGTGTATAAAAAAAAATTGCTTCATTTAAATTTATTTTATAATATTTATTTTTATCTATTTTTAAATTTTCTAAAATTCTCCTATATTTATTTAGTATGATTACTAAAAAGCCTTAGAACTTCTAATAAATCTCAAAAATGTCATATTGGCATTATATGTGTTAAAGTCTTTAGATGAGACATAAGGATATCTTTTCCAACTACTCTTGACCCTCATTTTCTTTATTTCCTCCGTGACATGCTTCAACATGTCTCCTCCATAATTGTTTCTATCACTTCTCTTCAAAGACTTCATCTTTTCTTCCTTTCTCTTCCACGGTTCCCACACTCTTCTTCTCATTTCTTTGCTGAAGCAAAATACTTAGAGAACTTCTTCAAGGCAGCCATAAAAATCAGCCACCATCACCTCCATTTGAGCAAGAATTTCAGTCATACCGAAGTAAAGGAACCTATTTTGAAGCCATTTCAAGCTTCCAACTAACCATAATCCGAGGTTAGAATCTTATGAACAAATTTAGTCTTTCATTTATAAATTTTCTTTTATACTAAAGGATTATTCAAATTTGCGTTCTTAAACCTAAGTATATGTTTGTTGCTATTTTGGAGCATATGTATGAAGTCTAAGTGTATATGCCCTAGACAGAAAATTTATATTGTTAAACTTTGTAATACCCCTATGGGCAGTGGTTATTTCTTGAAATTCTAAGATTAAATTAAAATGAATTTTATGAATTGGTTTGCATATTTGAAAAGTAGCATCCTAGGCTTTCTAACGAGCTATCATAAACCTAAATCGGAGTTGTATTTTATTTTCTAAGAATTATTCAATTTTTGTATTGGAAACTAGTAAATCTGCCAGTTTGTTATGGTATACCAGCTGCTAACCTGAACCAAGAACCCATCTTTGCTCACCACCTAATTCTTTAATGTCTTGCAACCTTTCCAATATTATCCTAAGTGATTGATGAATCTTATTAGGGACTAAAACATATAGATTACTTGTTCACATTTTATATTGTGTTAAGACAAAAATTGTTTACTGTGGTATTCAAAAGAGATTTATATAAAAGCTTTAATGGCATACTAGTAAGATAGGTTTACACATGATTTATTTATGAATGTAGTTGTATGTTGTGCTTTAGTTTTAATTGTCCTTATGCACGCCTTAGGATCAAGGGAGTATGGAGCTAACGTTAATTGATTCCAGGATTAAGAGACTGTTGATAAGCTTGAAAGGTAGGGATTCTATTACTCATCTTTTGTGAGGTTTTTATAGAATTAAAATTGATTGTTTTGCCGCAATATATATATATCTATGTTGAACTGATATTATATGTGTATCACATATGAAACTATGACATGGACTCGTCTTGTATTGTACGGCGAGGAACATAATGAATTGACACATGTTATAAATTGAGAAGCATGGTTAGGAAAATTAACTCTATTAATAATGATTTAATATAGAGAAATTGTGAGACATGAAAAGGGCGACGGTTACGTCCTTGGGCATGAATACCCTAAAAGGTAAAGTAGGGGGAAGGCGATGACGCTTCCTTGGGTTGAAAGTCCCAGAACACACTGTACAGGAATTGATTTGGTGAGGACTCGGGGCTTGATGTCCCCTCACCGGAACACCCTTGGAATGTTTATAGGGTGATCAAGTGCGCCCATTTGGGTTTCGATGAGTTGAGTGATACTCAATTTAACATGGATACCTAGGAACAATGATGATTGTTAATATTTGTATAAATGTGTAATTATGACACTTGGTAATGATTAACTACGGTATCCATAAGATGTGATCATAATAAACCTCATAATCTGGAATATGATGTAACTTACTAACCATGCAGATTTTAATGTGGTAATGATAAAGGTGGGTAATGGCTTTCTCTACTGAGCATAGTGTTGCTCATACCCTTATGTTTATATCTTTTCAGGACTCACTAAGTGTGAGGTGGCTACGAGAAATATAGTTGAGGAAGTGATGTAACTATATTACATTGGGACTGCTTCAATTGTAAGAATGTTCTTCATGATAATGTAAGCATCAATTGTTACTTTCTGTGACTGTATTATAATGTGTTGAGGGTTAAAATGATGATGACAACAGTTTATATTATTAAATTTAAGGTGCTACATTAAAACTGTGGTTTATTTGTCGTTTATATTTTTATTTTTGAGTTGAGAGTTTTCATTTAAGTCCCGGGCAAATTTTATTTTTAAGGTTTTACTTTTATTATTTATTTTTATTTTATCTCATTAAAAACTGTTAACCCCCACATAGGGGCGTTACAAAGTTCGACTTAAATAATTTTAATATTGTTAATTTCAATTAAAACTGTTAGTTGTTATAATGTAAATTTTTTAATATTATAATATTAAAAAAATATATACTATAATATAAAGTTTTTATATATTATAATATTTTTAATCAATTAGTTTAAATTAATTGATTCTAAACAATACACCAAAATACCTTACAAGTATGTCATAAGAAATCGGGAAAGCACAAAAGGATAAATTGGAGATAAACATCTCATTGAGTTTAAATATTTTGTAATTTGTATTTGTTGTATAGGAGGCTATAAATAGCGGATTAACCCTCCTAGCAATTTCTAAGTCCAATTTTTTGGCATACACGCTAGTGCACTCTTGTAATTCTCTGTACATTGTGAAAACTTTCTCTTTCTAAAAAAACCCCAATGGACCCACCTTTAAAAGGGCAAACACTTTAAAATTCATGTTTTTTTTTCTTTTTTATTTTATTTTATTAGTTATTTTCTTGTTCATACCTGTGAGTTGATTCCCAGTGACGTGATCGTGAAAGTATTCTTTCTTAGACCAAACAATCATTATAACTACAACCAGTAACTTTAATGCACATGATTCTCAGTGTTTCAAAAAGAAAAAATATTTTTTAAAATGGTAATTAAAAAAAACTAAGTCCTCAGGCATGAATAGTCAAAGCAAGTTCACCAATTCAGGCCGTCCTTTGAATAATTATAATTTTACCAAGCCAAACTCATGTTCACCTCCCACTACCCTCCTCCGAATGAATTATTGCTTTTAAATGAGCGTGAGAGAAGTCTCGTCACACGATTTATTCATGCACGAAATAAGGGATATCAATTTGGGGACAAGTAGCAGATAACAATAATGTTACATATCACTGTTGAAGAATTAGCCTGACTCTTAATTTCAAAAGCTGGAAGAACAAATAATTGCAGAAAAAAAATAAAAAAAAAAAGAGAGATATCAAATTTTTATACAGGTTCGTCTAAATTTAAGACTACGTCTTGTTTTTGCCTGCTGTAGATTCCACTATAATGAAGGAGATTACAGATTACAAGAAAAGTTTCTCACACACTCTGAAATTGTGTTTAACAAAACTCTCTTCTACCTAGCACCATGTGGAAATTTTCTCTCTTAACAATGGAGCTCTCACAAAATATGCATCGCACAAAAATAATGCCACTCACACTCAACCCTAACCACCTTCTGTCTATTTATACATCAAAAGAGAAAAAAAATAGCAACTAATAAGAAAACCTAATAGTTTCTTATTTTTGGGGCTTTTTAAGTCGACTCTAACTCAAAATCTTGTTAGAAACCAGATTGCGGGTGCTGCGGCTCTCATTTTGAACGTCGCGGCACTACTTGAATTTGAGCGAACGCCATAGTGCTGCGTCTCTGCCCCCCACGTTTCTCTTTTTTTTTTTTTTGGTTGCTAGATTGATTCGGCTACGTTATTTAACAATCACAAGTATGCTTTCATTACTAAAACAATGAGAGTTAATTTTATGCAACCGCTAAAGCTTTACCAACCATCACTTATTTTTATTTTGATTTATTTTCTATTTCGTTTATATATATTGGGCTTTTCTAGAGTCCATTGAAAGATTCGGCTCCATTATTTAACAATCACAAGTATGCTTTCATTACTAAAACAATGAGAGTTAATTTTATGCAACCGCTAAAGCTTTACCAACCATCATGTATTTTTATTTTGATTTATTTTCTATTTCGTTTATATATATTGGGCTTTTCTAGAGTCCATTGAAAGAGACCATCCATCAAATATTGTAACATATAGAAGTAAAAATCATGGTAAAATTGTCGTTAAATATAACATCAATGTACAATGGACGTAAAAAATTTAGTCATTTAAAATTATGTTTATGCGTCTTCAACATTCATTGATATTGCATTGGTGTAAAAACAAGAAATTTAGTCATTCAAAAACTATATTAACACACAACTTCAACATTAATATTACGTTTAATTACTAGCATATTGTGATTTTTATTTTTATGTGTTATGTTTGAGGGATAGCTCCTCTGAAAAAAAAATACAAAAGCCTTATACATATGTTGGTTCCTAGTAGTTGCCTTTTTTATGCCCAATTCCTCTTCAATTTGTAGGAAAGAGGCAAACGACAGTTTAACATCACAACCAAGTAATAATCTAGGTGTGACGATGATACATTTTTTACTATTGGGTTTTTGAGAACTTTAGAGCCACAACTTGACTCAATAGTGTAGTGGAGTAACTAGCTAGCTTCAAAGAGGGTGTTTTTTCTTTTCTTTTTTTTTTTTTTCACGTGTTTGACTATTATAATTACCACCCAAGTGTTTCTTTTACTTTCAGAATCAGATCATTAGTATTCTTTAAAGAAATAAGATATTGAAATGAATTACTATATATGCATTCAAGTTTGTCTTCTTTAGATTATTTTCGAAGCATTACATTTTGGCAGACTTTTCATCATTATAACGAGTACAAATCTTTCAAAGCCGATGCCACTGTTTGCAGTTGAAATACTTGGGTCAGATTGGGACTCCAAAATCCTCAGTAATATCTATGCAAAATGTTAAGAAAAATATTGTATAACCTAACAGGGTTGTTATTAGACATGGTCTCTTAAAGAATAAAATGTTGTAATATTTGTTTAGAGACATTTTATCAATAAAAAGTTTATATATTATTCATATACCAAATGTTGTCCTCTTTATGTTTATTTTTGTTTTACGTTTATTTTTGTTGAATGTATGATAAGTAAACAAAAATTTGAGACTGTTGAGGGTAAGCTCGGCGCCGCCACCGAGGACACTAACTTTGGTGGTCGGCAACTCAGTTCGGCAGACATAGGCTACCGCCCGACCCGACGACTTATGCTTCTTCCCGAGGTGCCTTCCATTTATCTGAGGGCATGCCCCCAAGAAGGCTGCCACCTCGGGGATGTACAGTAGCTCGGGCCGGGCCACATTATTCATCATAATACGTCACTACCCATCCTTGTAGGCCAACACCAGGCAAACGTGCTGCCGTCCGATAGAGTCCAATCCATTGGACAATGGACGCGACACTTGTCACTTACTGCTTGATACACTTTGATGTGACACTTGGGTAATGGGCAAAACCCATCTTGTACCCGATCCAGCTGATGGCTTATAAATAGGATGCATTTATGACGTTTTAGGGAGAGAGACTTCCTCACACCTAATTAGCTGCCGACCTCTGCCGAGCAATACTTGCCTTGAGCATCGGAGAGCCCTTGTCTATTGACTAACCTCATTTCTCCTAATCATCCCTCTCGTAGGTACACACTCCCAGCCAGGGGCGAGCTTAAGAGGAGGTCAGAACGTGTTCAGTCACACGTGGGTGTTGATCCGACGCCGGACAGCGGTAAGCATCAACATTTTGGCGCTAGAAGGAGGGCCGAACGTGCCCCAATCCAAAGTTATTATACCTCGGATTTCTGAAATGACAACACGAGGTAACGCAAGAGATAGTACCGCCCGACGTCAGGAGTCGGGCGATGCCAGGCATAAGCAACCGGCTGCAGAACGGCCCAGCGGTCGTCCTCGAACCGCCAGATCTCGGTCCGGAGGGCAAGGAAGCGCGGCAAGAGCCGAGTCGGTGCAGGCCCGAGCTGCACAAGATCCGATCCGGGAGCTCACAGATGCAGTTCGGATCTTAACTCGGTAGCTTGCACAAGCTCAACAGCAAGCTGCACCGGAACCGCCACCCCCCGCCCAGGTTGACCAGGCAGGGGGTCGGCATGAGCAGAGCGCCACCAATTGGGAGGATCGGTCAGAGAAGTCTCCGGGATCCACCAAAGGCCCCCTGCTTGACAATAGACTGGTTCATGAACATCAGATGGGACGTCAACCACACCGTGTCCCATCACCACAAGGTTCCAGAGCCTCGGTGTTTGATCGGCTCGGGTACCGAGGGATTAACAGAAATCGTCAAGGCGGAGCTGGAGGCCGTGCTGAGGGCGGAGTACCCTATCGGGTCGAACTGCCCGAAGACACGAATAGTCGCCAGTTCCGGGTGCTGCAGCGACAGATCGATGAGATCCGCAATTGCAGGTTTGGTTTGGATGAGATCGGGGCTCAGGATCCGCCCTTCCCGGATCACATAATGCGGGCACCCATGCCGCCGAAGTTTAAGGTCCCACAAATCAAGTCTTACGATGGGGCCACCGACGCGGATGAGCATGACGAACTCTTTCGCGGGCACATGTGTTGCACAATGCCAGTGATGCTGCAATGTGCAAAGCTTTCTCGCTCACCCTTACAGGCTCTGCTCGGCAGTGGTTCCGACGACTCGAACCAGGGTCGATTTCTTCTTTTGGGCATTTAACTGACGCCTTCTCCGCCGCATTCTCTACAACCAGGACGCGGAGGAAAGAAATAACTTCCTTGTACGCCGTCAAGCAGGGAGACGGTAGTGTCAAGGACTATGTCAACCGATTTACCCGGGCTGCTCTTGAGGTCAAGCACGTCGAAGACGAGACCCTCAAACATATTTTTGTAGGGGGCCTCCGAGACGAGAAGCTGACCTGGTCCCTGGCCTTGGAGCAGCCAAACACGTTTCCACAAATGCTCGGGTACTCCCAAAGACATGCGGACGCTGCCGAGTACATGAAAAGCCGCCGGGAGGAGGCTGGCCCGAGCGGGACAAAAAAGGAAAAGAAGCAGAAAAAAAGCCGAAGCAGGGCAGCGCTGAGCATGCGAAGAAGCAGAAGAAGAGAAAGCTGATAAGCCGAAGGGGCCGACCGGCAAGTTCCAAAACTACACGCCCATGGTGGCAACTATCGATGAGGTGCTCGCCCAGGTCGGCGACAAGAATCTGTTGACACCGCTGCCCAAGCTTCGAGGCTTTAGGGCGAAGCGTGACCAATCAAAGTTTTGTAAATTCCACCAAGATGTGGGTCATACTACCCGAGAATGCATCCAGCTCAAGGACCAAATAGAAAGGTTGGTCCGAGAAGATCTATTGCAGGAGTTTGTGGAGAAGGCCATAAACCTGAGGGCAACCATTGGAAGGAACGACTCGTCAGGCCGAGACGTACAAAGCCGACCCAGGACCGATAATGTGAACGTCCCGGAACCCCCAAATATCGTACACACGATACTTGGCGGGCCTATCGCTGGGGACACATCGAGTGGGCGGCGATCCTACGTCAGAGAAGCTCGACGGGTCGAACGAGGTGACTTCATGAATGTGTCCGAGCACATCAATAAGATATGCCGTCAAGAAGACACCCCGATCACCTTCACTGAGGAGGAAGCAGACCGATTAATGCATCCCCACAACGATGCCTTGGTTTGCGAACTGCCTATCGCCAACAATGTTGTACGGCGTGTCTTAATTGACAATGGCAGTTCGGCGGACATCCTTTTTAAACAGGCATTCGACAGGCTGAAGATCAGCAACGCGCCTTTAGTCTCGGTCCGGACCCCACTTTTCGGCTTCGCGGGTGAGTGTGTCCGAGCAACCGGGAAGGTAAGTCTCTCGGTAACTTTTGGAGAAGGTGCTGCCAGGGTCACTCAGGTGGTCGATTTTTTGGTCGTCGATAAACCCTCTCAGTATAACATCATCATCGGCCGGCCGACGCTGAACGGATTAAAGGCCGTGGTTTCGACATATCACTTGGCAATGAAGTTCCCGACCGATGGTGGTGTTGGAGTAATCCGCTCGTCCTAGGCGGACTCTCGGGCTTGCTATGCAAACGCAGTCTGAGCAGCCTCAGCTCAGCAACAGGGAGTCCTGGCCGTGTATTCGGTCGACGAGACCGACCTCCCAACCAATCCGACGCCGAAGATGCTCGCGGATCTAGACCCCAAGTTTCCCGAGGAAGAGGTAAGGGGTACCCCGGTCGAAGACCTAGTGCCGTTCTCCCTGGACCCCAAAAGGCCAGAACGCACTGTCCAACTCGGGTCACAGTTACAACCTGAGATCCAGGCCGACCTGGAATCCCTTCTTTTCGAGTACCGCGACGTTTTTGTATGGTCTCATGAGGACATGCCCGGCATAGATCCGAGCGTCATCAGCCATCGGCTTAACGTCCAACCTGGTCACAGGCTGGTGATACAAAAACGAAGAGCCTTCAACCCGGAGAGATATGCCGCGATAAACGATGAAGTCCAGAAACTACTGAAGGTTGGATTTATTAGAGAGGTCAAATATCCGGAATGGTTAGCAAATGTCGTCCTCGTCAAAAACCCGAACGGCAAGTGGCGGGTCTGTATCGACTATACCGATCTTAACAAGACCTGCCCGAAGGACTGCTTCCCACTTCCTCAGATAGACCAGCTCGTCGATGCCACAGCCGGACACGAGCTACTGAGCTTTATGGACGCCTACTCCGGATATAATCAGATAAGAATGGCCGAAGAGGATCAGATCAAAACCTCATTTGTCACCGACCAGGGCTTGTATTGCTACGTTGTCATGCCGTTTGGTCTCAAGAACACCAGAGCTACCTATCAACGCCTCGTCAACAAAATGTTCGCTCGGCTGATCGGGAAAACTATGGAGGTCTACGTGGACGACATGTTAGTAAAATCTGTCCAAGCGAAGGACCACATAGCCGACCTCCGAGCTAGCTTTGACATTCTCCGGGAGTATGGGATGAAACTCAACCCGGCAAAATACGCTTTTGTCGTCGGCTCAGGCAAATTCCTCGGATTTTTGGTTAACCGACGAGGAATCGAAGTGAACCTGGCAAAAGCCCAGGCAATCATAGACATGCGTTCTCCTCGGACAATGAAAGACGTGCAAAGGCTTACTGGCATGGTGGCCGCCTTATCAAGATTTGTCTCCCGGGCTACCGACAAGTGTCACCCTTTCTTTAAGGCACTTAAGGGGAGGTTTGAGTGGAGCAGGGAGTGTGAGGATGCTTTCCAAAGCTTAAAAACTTACCTAGCCACACCCCCGCTCTTGTCCAAACCTTCGCCCGGTGAGGTTTTAACTGCCTATTTAGCCGTCTCGGAGAAGGCTGTCAGCTCGATGTTGGTCCGAGATGAAAACGGGATCCAGAGACCCGTTTACTACACCATTCATGCATTCCAAGGTGTCGAGGAGCGCTATTCATCATTGGAAAAGCTAGCCTTCACCTTAATAACATCGGTCCGGAAGCTGCGGCCGTATTACCAGGGCCATACTGTCAAGATTTCGACCAAGTTTCCTCTCCGGCAAGTTTTGCAGAGCCCGAAAATATCAGAGCGGATGGCCAAGTGGTCGGTCGAGTTGGGCCAGTATGATGTACATTTTGTGCCGAGAACAGCAATAAAAGCTCAAGTCTTAGCTGATTTCCTTGCTGAGTTTACAGAGGCCGAAAAAGTGGCTCCCTTAGTGGAGAAATCACCCGTTGAGGAGCCGGATACAGCTGGCTGCAGTGAGCAAGGCCTTTCCCCGGAGCTGAACTGAAAACTACACGTCGATGGCTCAACCTGCGTCGACGGGTCAGGGGCAGGCTTGATTTTAACAAGCCCCGACGGATATAAGGTCATTTATGCCCTTCGTTTCGACTTCAAGACCTCTAACAACGAAGCGGAGTATGAAGCCTTGCTGGCCGGACTACGAATTGCCCTAGACCTCGAAGTCGATCGCCTGACCATCTATAGTGACTCAATGCTAGTGGTGCAACAAGTCATAGGAGGGTTCCAGGCCCGAGCAGAATCGATGACGGCATATTTAAAAGAAGCGAAACGGTTGCTTGGACAATTCAAGTCCTACACTTTTAGGCAAATCTCCCGGTCCAAAAACGTGGAAGCCGATGTCCTTGCCCGACTAGCCTCTGGGATAGGAGGAATAGACTCGATGTCTGTTCCCATCGAAAGAATCTCTGGACCAAGTATCACTAAGGAGGTCATAAGCCTGGCTGCCGAGCCGACATCCACATGGATAGACCCGATCATCCGATACCTGACCATAGCCGAATTACCCGACGACCGGGAAGAAGCACGTCGGATACGTAACAGTTCGGCCCGGTATTCGATGATTGGGGAAAAGCTGTACCGACGCGGCTACACGACGCCATGCCTAAGATGTTTGGATCCCCAGGAGGCCGAGTACTTAATGAAAGAGATTCATGAAGGCCTTTGTGGCAATCACTCCGGTGGACGCTCCTTGGCCCAGAAATGCCTACGACAAGGTTACTACTGGCCCACCATGCAGCAAGACTGTGAGAGCTTTGCACGGAAATGCTTCAAATGCTAGCAATTTGCTAGGATGCTAGGTTCGCACGCCGAGCCTCTAAATCCAGTAACTTCGGCATGGCCATTTGCAAAATGGGCCATTGACTTGATCGGACCACTCCCTCCGGCTCGTTTGCAATTCAGATATTGTATCGTCGCCATAGACTATCTGACGAAATGGATCGAAGTTGAGCCTTGCACCAACATGACTGAAGCTAAGTGCACCAACTTTGTATGGAAAAACATCGTCTGTCGGTTTGGAATCCTGCACACTATCGTCACCGATAATGCCAAGCAGTTTGACTCCTCGGGTCTACAACATCTGTGCGAGCAGCTCGGCGTTAAGAAAGTCTTCTCTTCTCTAAGCTATCCGCAGAGTAACGGCCAAGTGGAGGCCGTGAACAAGACCATTAAAGACAATCTAAAGAAGAAACTCGAGGGGCTTAAGGGTGCGTGGATTGATGAACTGCCCCAAGTACTCTGGGCATACCGAACAACTACACGAGCTGCAACCGGCGAGACACCGTTCTCCCTGGTTTATGGGGCAGAAGTCGTCATCCCAGCCGAAGTTGGATTACCAAGCTTGAGGGTTGAGCAATACAAAGAAATTTTGAATGAAAAGCTCATGATGACCGAGCTCGACCTACTTGAAGAAAAAAGGAACCGGGCATCCATTCGTAATGCAGCCCGGAATCAGGTTGTAGCTCGGTATTACAACAAACGGGTTCAGCCGAGAAGCTTTAAAGTTGGTGACTTAGTGATAAAAAAGGTCACGGTTCAACAACCCGGTCTCGGGTCCTTTGGTCCGAAATGGGAAGGTCCATTTAAAGTCAAAGGTATCGTGCGGCCAGGCACTTACAGGCTGACCGATACGGAGGGGAATCAGCTCGGGCATCCATGGAATGCCAAGCTTTTAAAAAGATTCTATTCTTGAAAAAAAAAAAAAAAAAAAAAAAAAGAAAAGAACAGAAATCAGAGCCAGATTCCTCTTTTGATCTCTGGCCACAATTCTTTTGTAACTAGACCTGCTGAGCAGGGCTGGAAAAATCAATGTAAATATTACATTAATGGAGCACAACTTCCCTAAACTCATTCCACCTGAGCAATGTCTTTAAGGGAGGACTATGCCTAAGACGCCAGAACCCCAGCTCGGAAGACAGGATGTTGACTCCCCATCAAGGAAGTCATCCTCGTCAAACTGGACAGGGGGGCTAGTCAGTATATGTATCATGTCTGTCATGCAAACACCCTTAAGTTGTTCGGCACATCTATGTGCCCGATTAGTCCTATACTTGTAAAGTTTCTTTAAAACTTCAACAAGTCTATGGGGAGCAACAGGGTAAGGGTAGATATACGCCGTTTATATTCTGCCCGACCGAGACCAGAAACCTAAACTTGCTTGGATAACTAAGCAAAAATGGATAACTACTCAGAACAACCGAACAAAAGTCCTCGGATTAACTGAGGACAGAGGTACTCGGCTTAACCGAGTAGAATTGTACCCTTTACCTCTGCTCGGATAACTGGTTCCCAGCTTGGGAACTCCCGAGAAGTATCTAACTTCAAAATTACGTGGGTTGTAAAATAAAACTACACGTAAGAAAAAGTGGATGCAAAACGGGAAAATATAAAATGTTTTAACTTTATTTACTAGGGAGGTACAAGAAAGTCGGGCACCTCCCAAGCCCAAATACAAAAAGGAAGAGAAAGAGAGGATCAATTGGCCTGGGTCTCGTCACCGGCCTGGGTCTCGTTCCCCGTCGCGTTGTCATCTTGGCCTCCCTCGGCAGCTTGCACATCCCCGTTGTCATCACCGTCCACAACGACGACCTCCTCCTCAACATCCCGTAGTTGCTCGGCCCCGCCCTGGTCTGGCTCGGCAATGACCGACCAGTCGAAAGCAGCCGCCTCGGGATGCTTTTCAATCAGATGGTCGTGGAGGTCTGCCATTCTGTCAAAGTAGAGGTCGGTGTATTCAGGGGATATCTTAAACTCCTCGACCGCAGCGGCTAGACGGTCGGGGAGCCCAGCTACAAATTGATGGTGCTCGGCTTGCAGAGTTGCCAGCAGACCCTCTAGCTGTGCAGCTTTATCTTCCTGTCGAGCGGCCTTATCCTCCGCTTCCTTGAGGCGCCTCGACATGTCCTCGACCTCAGACTTCGCCTTTCGAGCTTCCTCCTTAGCTTGATCTAGCTCAATCTTCTTATCATTGAGCTCTTTGTCGGAGTCCAACTTCATCAGGAGGGTCTTCTTGTGCCTCTCTTTCTCCTTGTGGATCTCCCTCATCCCGATAGAGTGCACCATGGCGCTTGATTGTGAGAAACACAAGGGGTTAGTCCTCGGCAATATTATTACAAGCCCTAAACTATTGATCAGCTCGGATACTTACTGAGGCAGTCGCTCGGAGGGTCATGTTGCACAAGTCCTGGAAGTCCTCACCCCGGATGTTCATAAAGAAATCATCCGGGGGAGCTACGTCCCTGAGACGTTCGAGGAGCATGCCACGGTAGTCCGGGCGCCTTCTTTGCTGGTCCTCGGAAGAGCCGCGAGACACCTCGTCTGCTCGGTCGACCTCTGACGAGGTCCTCATCGGTTGTGGCGGTGGTAGAACTTGGACTGATGCCGAGGTTTGCCCGGTGCGTGTCGGGGGCTCGGGCGCCGACGTCTGCTTACGCTTTTTTCTGGCCTCGACGGCCTTGCCCTTGCCCTTCCTCTGTGTTGTCATCTGGGCAAGCCTGCCAGTGCGGGAGGTCGGTGCGGTCATTTTTGCGCAAAGAAAATCGAAGTCAAACGAAGGTCGGAATAAAAAACGGGGGAAAGGGCGACTACAAATAAAGTTCTGGGCTGACCTCCGATCCGGAGTTGGCCCGACGGGTACAGGAGCCTAATCACGCCCTCGAGGCCCTCGTCGGCTACAGGTGGCCCCGCATCGAGGGAGCCACTGGATGAGTCCTCGGTACTGGACGATGAAGGCTCCCTCGTCTGCCACCCGGACCGGGAAGTACTTGGCCCTGGAAGATCCGCATCACTCAGACGGGCAACAGTAACATGCCCGGTTTCTCGGGCAGGACGCCTAGCTCGGGGAAGACTGCTGGACTCCCCAAACCAACCGTATCTGGACAGAGTGTCCTTTCTCAGAAGAAAGGACTGTTGTCTGGACGACTCGGGCTTTTCGAACAGTTCGCCCACGGCCCTTATTACGTGGCTCGGTGCCCAAGGGCGCTTGGTCCAAACGTGCCCCTGCTCAAATGACCTCGACACATGTTCATCCTCAGGGATAACTTCACCGGCTCGGGCTAAAAAGTTTCCCCCAACGTAAAACCATTCGTACTTCCACAGCTTGTCCGAGTCGGGGTTGCCCAGAATAAAGTCCTTTTTGAAGCCGATGAAGTAGTACCAGCTAGACTGCCGAGGAAGCTTCTTCATCTTGAACACTTGCTTGAAAGCCTCCAACGGCATCTCAGTGCTCCGGTGGTACTTTCACAAAATGTACATCCCGATCAGCGACCTATAGCTGTTCGGGTTTAATTGCGCCGGGCACACGTTAAAATCATTAAGTGCCCGGCGAAGATAACAGTGCAGTGGCAGACGCAGCCTGGCCTTGAAGAACTCGGCGTAAAGCGTTATGAACCCCTCTGGCGTCTCTAAAGGTGAATCTCCCTCGCCGGGGACGACGAGATCCACATCGGCCGGAATACCATATTCGGCGCGTAGGGTCTCTAACCTCGACTCTGTAATCGCGCTCGTATATCCTGCTGCCGAGGTTTGCCCAGGACGGCTTATCCGATATGCTGTGACGCCCCGCACGCGGGTGGCCTGGACCTCCTTCTCCATCTCCGGCTGTTCTGCCCCTGTCTCCTCGGCTGCATGCTCCTCATCGGAGATATCAACCATAATCACCCCCGCGATTTGGATGGGGGCCCCAGCACTCCGACCAGAGGTGCTCGGAGCATCCTCATGGGCCCGAAACTCGGCTCTCTCCCCTGGAAAAACTTGGGAAGAGCCCGCTGTTGCCGCCCCTGTATAAGGGTCTTGTTCCCTGGATGGCCTGATAAGCTTGCGCCCGCCCAGCATATTTAAAAATTCCTACTCAGGCACGGTCTGGGAATCGACCCTTAGGATCTACTCCAGCCGACTGGCCCCGTCCCGTTCTTGGGACGCCACCTCGGTGTCGGATTGGGTCGAAGAAAAGCTACTGCTCTCCTCGCTACTTTCCGACCATGAAACCTTCCACGTTATGTGAGTCAGACAAATCGCTCATTTTCGCTCAAAAAATTACCTGCTCGGGTTATTAGTAGCTCGGATGATGTGATCTTCGGCTATACTACTCGAGCTCGGCAGCTAAAATTTTTCGGTCGAAAGATTTCTGAAAATGAAGTGCAAATTATGAAGAGGAGGGACCCTATTTATAGCCATTTTGAGCGGGAAATTAGAGCGCGAAAACCCAAAAGGCGCAATTAATACGCCTGACAGCAGCACAGACGGCCGCGACGCGACACGCGTCCCCCGTCTGATCCGCGTGTCTTTTCACCTCACCCCGCTTCTAAGTGTCGCTTGGTCTTCTTCCTTTGAGCCGACCACACCCACTCGGCATAGTCCACCTGGCCGAACACCGACCAGGTAAACTGGGGGGCTAATGTTGAGGGTAAGCTCGGCGCCGCCACCGAGGACACTAACTTTCGTGGTCGGCAACTCAGTTCGGCAGACATAGGCTACCGCCCGACCCGATGACTTATGCTTCTTCCCAAGGTGCCTTCCATTTATCTGAGGGCACGCCCCCAAGAAGGCTGCCACCTCGGGGATGTACAGTAGCTCGGGCCGGGCCACATTATTCATCATAATACGTCACTGCCCATCCTTGTAGGCCAACACCAGGCAAACGTGCTGCCGTCTGATAGAGTCCAATCTATTGGACAATGGACACGACACTTGTCACTTACTGCTTGATACACTTTGATGTGACACCTGGGTAATGTGCAAAACCCATCTTGTACCTGATCCAGCTGGTGGCCCATAAATAGGATGCATTTATGATGTTTTAGGGAGAGAGACTTCCTCACACCTAATTAGCTGCCGACCTCTGCCGAGCAATACTTGCCTTGAGCTTCGGAGAGCCCTTGTCTATTGACTAACCCCATTTCTCCTAATCATCCCTCTCGCAGGTACACACTCCCAGCCAGGGGCGAGCTTAAGAGGAGGTCAGAACGTGTTCAGTCACACGTGGGTGTTGATCCGATGCCGGACAGCGGTAAGCATCAACAGAGACTATCAGTCTAAATCTTTAAGAATCGTGCATATGATAGACAGATTATGCAAAAGACACGAATATTAAAAGTGATGGTCTAAATCATAAGATCCACAATTAAGGGAATAATATTGGACGCTTTATTCATGCTAAGATTGTTATGTTGTTTACATCCTTGATAGAAGATGGCTTGTTTTGGTCATCGGAGTGAGACTTCGTGAGTAGAAACATTAATGCATTGTCATAGGTGATGATGTATTGGATCAGGACATAAAGTTAAATTGATTTAGATTAATAATTCCTGTTGTGCAAATCAATTCACTTTATACAATCATATGTGTTTTGTCTTAATCCTGAAATGACTAATGGGCCCGTATTCTTGACTTATGTCTTTTGATTTACCAAAGGGTGACATCTTGACTTTATGATGGTATGCATACCCGTATGTTAGAGACATCACTCTTGATTACGTAGACCCGTTATTCATAGATATGGAATCCATAGCTTTTTTTTGTAGAGTTAATAGTATTTTCTTATATACGTTATCTTATAATTAGAAGACTGGAATGCTCAATCCTTTAGATACATGATGCAACCGAATGGTATACCATCTATAGATAATAAGTATTCTAATGGTATGATAATGGAACGTAAGATAAAAATAATCAAGAAGATAAAACAAAATTTATCCTCAAGCCGATTATGCATATCCTATGGGGATGTGATATATTATGATATGTCATAGACGGTTAGCTTACTTGAAGATTCGTAATTTTATATAGTTCGAAAGTGCTGTTTTAAACTTTTAGTGGAGTAGCGTTAGAGTTGATAATTATAAAATATGCATATGGGATATTGTATTTTATAATTATAGAAGCTTGAACTGTATATATCCACCGGAGCCCCTCTGCTAGCTCATAATTAATCCTATAACGATACGACATGTTTTTTTTTATATATTGGTGACTTATGTTAAATTATTAGATTGACTGAAATTCGATAGGATCAGATCTAAGAATTTATGTTTGTTTATCAATTGAATTAATTTTACAAATTAATTTAAGATAAACACGTTGAATTATTTGGATAATATTTTATTTTCTATGAGATTATCTAGATATGACTCTTTTGATCAGAGAATTTTTTTATTGAGTTATTTGAATTAATACTGAAGCTCTAACTAAGAATCTCAGGTGAAAAATAATATATTCTCATGGATCTAGATTATCGCAAGCTCGGCAGGCCGATGCGGTAGTTTGGCTTGCTGATGGGAAAGTTTGGCCTGCCAATCGTGTGATAATCTGTATAGGTGTTTTAGATGCATTTTCATCAGAAGTTAATCCAGATTTGAATTTTGAGGCTTTATCTGATAAGGTTTGACCCTATATTTGACCACTATAAATAGGGGGTGAGTTTTTCAGTTATGTAGATTAGTTGAGAAACATAGAGTGAGTACTCTAGTTTGAAAAACTCTGAAACTCCCTGAGAACTATTGTTCAATATCAAGAACTTTAGCTTTAGGTATTTTCAAGTGGTTGAAAGGAGAGTTTCTAGAGGAAAAGTTGTACGATGTATGACCACCCACATTTCGATTGTGGATAAAGAACAGCAAAGAAGACCAGTTAGTTGAGGTTCTTCTGGAACGTTATTCTCTGCACAGATTTGAGCCTACTTTGGTATAAAAAAGAGGTTAGTAAAATTTGTCATTAATTTATATATATAACATACCTAACTTATGTTTTAAAAAATACTCTTATTTAAAAATTTTAAAATTCTGCTGCGTACCTATTTTCTAACAGTTGTAACCCCACTCTATAATAAAGAGCGGGCCTAACCTGTGGTAACCATGTAGGCTCTACCTTATGAGAGAGTGGGATTGTAGCCTCGTGGGGACAAATAGTATTGCTCCTTATATTATTCAACACGCTCATCAAGCAAGGGCCCACTCTATTAAATTTAAAAAAAATAAAGAGAAAGAAACACAATTTAGTTTGGTATTGTACGTGTATCTACGTATCAAGGAAAAAGTGAAATGTCACTAATATGGAGAATTATGAATGAATTTTATATGAATACAAGTTACTATCACATCATAGAAAAACTTACGTGAGATTATCAAATCTCTAAAAATCAAGAGATGTTTTAATTTCAAATAAATATATATAAAATCAAATAAAGTAAAAGTAAAATATATTTACTTCACTTAATAATATTCACTGTGAGACAATATCTTCCAAATTTTCTTTAGTTTAGTTTATTTGTTGCTTTCCAAATTTACGTTGCCAAGACACATTTCTAGTAGTGGTACTATGGCTTCCAAGAAAAACAAGCTCAAATAGCAAAAAAGAAGACAGTGATGAACTTCAATCCTAGAAAACAAGCCTAATATTTTGAAATCAGATAAAAATCTATCCCCTTTATTTATTGCACCGTTTTGGCTGTGTAACTTTTCTTATTATAAGTAATTAATAAAAGCTTGTGGACCAAAATATGAGAGTGACCCTTCATCTTTTTTGAAAAAAAAAAAAAAAAAAAACTGATCTAAGAAAGTTATCTTAATGTGATGCAAGATAACCGTTTCTTCTGGCCTACATGTATCCTAAATGTGTCATAAATTCAAGGAAGTTAAAAGGCTAGACATTGGCTGTTTTTTGCTTGTCACTATTCTTTCTCAAACGGAAAGCAAGGCCAGCTTTTCTGTAACTGAAACTAGGCAATGGCTCAATTAGATAATTACGAGTTAATACTCTCATAAACAAATGGGGGTCTCTCTAATTTTTTTTTTCTTGGGTTAATTTAATTTTGTTCCTTGAAAATATCAATTGTCTTTTTTTGGTCCCTAAACTTTCAACGACAAATATATAGTTCCTGAGCTTTAAAAATGTTATGTTAATGGTCTGTCTATCATAAAAAAATAAAAACCAACAGATTTAAGGCATATAATTTTACTAAGTTATCTTTCGTTAACAAATTAAGTATGCGTCATGTGATAAAATCCGTCAGGCTTTTAACATTTATGTTATAGAGGCACTAGAAACGTAATATTTAAAAAACGTAAGGATCATTGGTGTGTCAATTAGAGGTTTATAGATTAAAGTAAGACAATTGCCATTATTCCTCATAAATCAACAGTTAAATTAACCCTATTTGCATAATTGTCTTCTTATGTGGTAGGTAAATCTCTTGGGACATTTTTTTTTTTTTAAATTTTGTAGGCCCACCTAACACCATCTTTAATTCATCATTATCACTATCAGCCAACCCCATGTTATCCAATACTATGCCATGTCAGCCTAAACATATATGAAAAATGAAAATTTTACGCCATGGCAGTTAGTAGTTACCTATATATCTTATTTGTCTCACACTCACCCCCTAATCTAACATTTGTAATATCATTTTTCATCCTTTTAAGTAAGGGGAAAAGAGGGGTAAAATAAAAAGAAAGAAAGGAAAAATCCCCATTTCCTACATCTGTCAGTCCATTACATTATTATTATATTAAGAAGTAATTTTACCAGAATGCGAGGAATTTAATGTCACCACAATCTAAGGCACTATTTATGTTAATTAATTTACTCCCCTATAAATTGTCTTACTGGCACGAGACAAGGATTTATTATGTAATCTCTTTTACAGTAATCTCTTTCAGTTTTTTCATTAAAACAAGATTCAAAGGTTCAAGAAGGAATCGTAATTAATGTAGATGGGCTGGCTTTGGAACATAAACTGCTTTAATTCTTTCTTTTCCCCTTTTGCCCTTATTTTTGTCTCTTCTGGTTTTCCTTTTTACACTAAATTCTGTCAAATAGAAAGTACATCTCCCCACATGGAAGAAAACCAAAGAGAAGAAGAGAAGTATTCTTATCACCACTTCTTCAACTTCTTCTTCTTCCACTTCTATTCCCCACCTTTTGTCTCCTTCACTCTCCACATGTTTTTCTTCATATCAAACACCTAAAAAAACCCTCTCTTTTCCCTTGCCCATTTCTCATTTTTCTCTTCTCATTTTACCTTTCTTTCTATATTTTTTTTCGTTCTTTTTTCCCCTTTCAAATGAGGAGCATAGCAACTTGTTATAGTGACATGCCATTAAGATCTCAGATTCCTATTGTTCCGGTTCGGCTTATAATCTCACCCCAAAACTCAAAAATAAGCCTTGTTCTTCAATTCCAAGAGAAGTCACTTGCATATACAAAACAAAGCTCTCAAACCAAAAGCAAATTATCCTCGTCACCCTCTCTTGGTTCAGCAACCTCACAGCCGGGATCAAAATCTGCAGTGGCGGCGAAGAGTACTCCTCGGCAAATTCATCAGAGACGACGACGTCGTTCAAGCGGCTAAAGAAGGGAAAGGGCAACGAGAAATTCAAGTCCTCATGTGGCAAATACATGGTTGAAGTTTTGTGGGATTTTTCTAATGCCAAGTACGAAGGAGGGCCAGAGCCAAGTCATAATTTCTACGTCATGGTTTTGGTAGACTCCGAAATTTGCCTAGCCCTTGGTCACTTCAAGGACTATATTGAAAAAAGTACTATTCCAAAAGGGAAATTCTCTTTGGTTTCTAGGAGTGAAAGGTTGATTTCTTGTAACGCTTTTTACTCAACAAAGGCTCAGTTTTGTGACATGGGAATTGAACATGATATTGTTATGAAGTGTGGGAGAGATCATGAAGAAGAAGAAGAGGAAAATCATAACAATAATAATTATTATTATAACAATAATAATAATCCTGTTTTGTCAGTTTGTATTGATAAGAAGACAATATTTAAGGTGGAATTTTCGTGGGAATCAAGCGATTTTCTTGGATGGATTGTTGGTTGATATGATGTGGGATGTTCATGATTGGTTCTTCAATTCAAGCTCTGGTTGTGCTGTTTTCATATTCAGGACAAGAAGTGGGTTCAACAGCAGGCTTTGGTTGGAAGAAACGACAGTTTTTGATCGGCACGATAATAAGGAACGACAACAACAGGGAGATGATGAGGAGAACAGTAGTCAGGAGTTTTCATTGCTGATCTGTGCTTGTTAGAATCCTGACTGATCTTTAATTCTTTTTGTGTGTTTTTTTTTTTTTTTTTCATTTTTAATTGGAAAACTATTTTAGAAAAAATCAACATTGACTTTTTTTTAGTTTCCTATTTTTTTTTATGTCAGTCTTGTCTGGTCACAGGAAAATATATGCTTTTATATTTTGGGGTTCTACTAATTGTGACTTGTGTATTGTAAATCGCTATATAGCTCCAAACTTAAGGGACATGGATTCTCTCTCTCTCTCTCTTGTCTCTTTCTTTTGATGAAAAAAGATGCCCTTTATTCCGGGGTACAATGTTAGCCAATGTGATAATAAGCCAATTGTGTTGGTGAAAAAGGGTATAACTGGATACTTGTAAAATGATGTCAATTTCATTTTCTACCTGCATTCCTTAGAACCATGAAAAATTTCCATATTTTAAAACAATTCAGCAACAGTTTGTTTTGCGAGTTTTAACCACGATCGAAATCTTTTTATTACAGTGTTCTTTTTTAATAAAATTTTAAATTTCTATTTAAACTTTCTGTTTTGACTTATAAACTAAACATACCACTAGATTATGTGACTACAAGCCTAGAGTTTTAATTAGGGTTTTACAAGTATTAGCTTCATGGTTGGCCTTACTTCAGTGTGAAATAGGGTATTGGGGCAAACAACTTTAAGCACCTTCTTCCGCCTGCAAGAGTGAGTTATATATACCCATCTACATCACAAGTCCTACGTGTTTTTATATTATTGGTCAACTGCAAGCTCCACCCCCATGAATGCCTTAAGCTCCTTTAAGGTTTAGACTTCGTTTGGTAGAAGGAAAAGAAAAGAGAAGAATTGTCAATTTTTTTTATTTTATTTTTATTTTTTTTATTGTGCTTGATATGAATTCTCTTCTCAAATTCTTCAGACTTTGAAAGGATCAAAATTTGCGTCCACAAGGATTTTGATTCTTTACTCTATCTATTCCCTTCTCTCTATCTTGAGGCCTGGGTCGGTTTCTTGCCTAAGCCGGCTCAGGCCTTTTGCGTGCCCTTTAAAGCGTGCTATGCTAACCCAGCCTGCTACAGTATAGGGTTGGGTTAGATTATGCCTTACATTATTGTGGGTTGGGCCGGCCTGGTCCATTTGACGCCTCTACTTGGGTTTAAGTTACTCTAATTTGAGTTTGAGGTGATAATATACCAAATTACAAACAAAAATGATATTCCTCTCTACAAATTGGCTTTTCAACAACCTTATTAGTATCAAACTCTAATGTGATGTATACCCTTTTATTAAGGGCAGTCCTATTCATTCCAAATTCGTTTGGGATCGGGATTAGACACCACATGTAAGGCATCACTCAAGTCGGGACGAATATCATTTTCCTTCCAAGAATCGTGACATTAATAATTAGTGATTCTATGTGAAACTGAGATTTGTAGAGAAGTATTCCAAACAAAAAAAAAAAAATCACAACTATCTATATACATCACATAACTATGCAGATCTACCGTTTGGTGACCGTAGCTAAGACAGTTGTACCAATGTTAATATAGAAAATGTGTATCTTTTGGTTTTTATTAAGTGATGGAATAAATATGATCAATATCACAATGTAAAATAAACCGAAATAATTAATCACATTGAAAATCAAAATGACTGATTGTCCTCTTTCCCTCTCTCTCTCTCTATCTCTCTCTCTCTCTCTCTCTCTCTCTCTCTCTCTCTCTCATATATATATATATATATATATATATATATATATATATGTAGATATAACTTTCCTTTTGTGGGTGGCGAGGCTGCAAACGTTTGGTGAAGGGCTTTTAACGCAGGCCAAGAAAAACATAACCCCCATGACTAGTTGGTTTTCACGGATTTTTCACTGCACGTGGTTAAGGCCACGCCTCACAAGTGACAATAAATCCGAGTCACTTTCTCATTGATGACACATCACCCATTGGTTAGCTTGGTTTCTTTCTTTCTTTCTTTTTTTTCCTTTTTTTTTTTTAGTATATTATGGCCACAAGAGCTTGGCTAAGGATTAAAAAATGAACAATAAATAAAGGGTTGGAGCGTCTCTTTCTCTTTTCATGTGTTATGTGTGTGTGTATATAAATTATATTAATGCACCCGTTTTCTTGGTTTCTTCAATGAAAGCTTTTTGAAATTTGGATATATGTTATTTAGTCTTGTAATGTTAATATTTATCTCAAATGGGGCAAGATTTTGTTGTCTATATAGTATGACTAGGGTCTCTCGATTACTTTTCACTAAGGAAAAGTAGATTAAGCAAAAACGACATCTTGGAGAGTCTGTTGGTGGATTTGAATTTCTTACAAGGAAGCTTTAATGATTTCGGATGAATTTTGTGAGCTAATTAAACAATATAAAACAAAAGAATGCCAAAACTCTTCTAAAAGAAAAATAATGATAAAGTTTCTTTTTCTTAATTATTTGGTATTTCGTCTTCTCTTGTTTTACCAAAAAAGCAAATATCCCATGATCTTCCATCAATATTCTAATTATACTTCTTCACTCCTACCAAATAGTCGATAGAGGTTCAAATATATATATATTTCGCTGGGAAAATGGATAACTTTCATGATTTCACCATAGAGGTTCAAATTAATTAATTTGCTCCAAAATTCATGATTTTCTCTTCAACTTGGTTTCCAACCTGGGCCAACGAGACTGGGCCAAATGTTGATCAAGCCTGGGTCCTAGTTTTTAATAGCGAGCCGAGCCTCAGCCAACGTCGTTATCCAACAAGTCTCATGAGTGTGCTCATGAAAGATAAAATTATAAAAATCTACTATAATTTTTTACTCAATAACGCGACTACCATCCTATTCTTAAAAATAATAGATTAATACCCTCGGATCTCAAAATAATTATAAAATCCTCTTCTACCTCCAAATTTTGGCAACCAAATTTTAGTACCCAAAATAGTGTCTAAGCAATCACATTATACCACATTATTAAAAAAAAAGAGAGATTTAAATTGCTTTATAAATGACCTCTCCATATTTAATATTTGAGTTCATTAAATGACGTGTTATAACTTAACATAATTGGTTAGATATCACTTAGGATACTAAAAATTTAACAAATAATTTCAATTTTTGTCACAGTGAATTCCTCTTTGATGGCCGTAGGGAATGATTTAAGGGCAGCTTTGAAGATATAAATATTATCCTTGGACCATCTTCAATGCAATTGCAATACCAATATTATTTTTAGCACAAAGAGGTGTTAAACTAACAGATCAATATATTCTACGCTTCAACTTATGCACTATTTCCAATGCTAGATTTTCTTTTTGTTATTTATAAATAACTTAAAAATTATAATGTTGTCACTATTAAACGAAAACGTCAATAAAGCAACCCATAGCCATCAAATATCAAATACTAAATTTTTGTGTATGCTATGTTTGATGTCTTTTTTTTTAGGATACTTAATGTCAAATTTAGCATTACGTATAATATACTTAATTAGTATCGGAAATAATATTGTATTGAAAAGTAATTTTCTTATAAATATCATGACATTGACAATGCACTATAGCTGTTTTTAGGTGTAGGATAGTGTTCTTATTATTAAGTCCAAATAGAAACGATGTTTTGGCAATTTTTCCGTAAATATAATCAATTAATAAATCAATCCTTTTGCTATCCATAAATATTTCTGCCCTTATCTAACAGTTTTAAGATTTATGACCCTAAATCCTTAAAAGTATGTGGGCACATTCATCCTTGAATTTCAAATAATCTAAGAATTATCACCCCAATTTTTCTCCTTCTTTTGTCCTCCGATTGCTCTCTCTCCTCTATGCCACTCTGCTTATGATGACATAGCATGGAATAGAAATATATATTTGATAAGAGGCATAAACATTTAATTATCCTTTATAAAATGTATAAGAATAGGGACTCAAAATTAGATAGAGGATTTGAATCCTAAAAACAGATAATAGAGAAAATAAATATTTATAATGTGAGATAATAGCGTGCATGTTCAGTTAATAAACTTGCATTCACGGGCATCTTACACACGCATGCATCAAGCACACCATAATACCAAGTAACTACTCCCCTTCTCAAGCAAAAAAGTCACAACTCTCCCTTTATTCTTATATCTTTCATGGCTGTGGAAGAAGATGTATTCATTCAACAAACAAAACAACAATAAATACCACAAGACAAGAGGACGTAAATGCTTAAAGACAAAGCCTATATCTACTACAATGCATTCCAATTACCAACACTATGATGTTATGTGCTCGAACAAGTGGTGTCTTTTGTTGCCACTAGTGTTATGAAATGAAAATATTGTAGCAATTTAGCAATTTAAATTTTATAAATGAAAATATTATAGCAAAATTGATTTAAATTAAAACCTTTTGAAGTTTGGTTCGAACTAGTGTTTCTATACAAGCTTTTAGTCTTTTTTGAACTTTTGAATAAGGATAATGTTAAGAATTCCAACTTTATTATTACTACTATTACCACCACCACCACCAACAATTTTGAATTATTAATAGTTGTTTAAAAGATTGTCATATTAAAGATGAGAAGTCAAAATTAGTTTGAAAAATTACATTTAGATTTGGTGTTCTAACACTACTCTTAAAAAAGAGTGGTAGTAAGACTCTTTTTCTCACTCCCACTCTCCAATCAATGCTTAAAACGAAAAATTCACTAACATTAAAAATTATAATTTAAACAAGGATAGTGAAATCTACGTGCCAAACAATAAATGAAAAAAATGTAAAAGAGAATAAGAATGAGAGTGTAGCTAGCACTTCTCAACTCTTAAATTCATCTTAGAGGAAAAAATACCAACTACTATTTTTTTAAGGGAACTATATGGGCTGCTTTTATAAGTAATTGATAAGTCGTTGCATTGTTCAAACGACCAGAGTCGGTTGGAAAACTTGGAAGCACAGGAGTACGGTCAAATAGCCATAAAATATAACAAACATATGAAAGACTAATGTAAAAATAAACAACACTCTACTGATTCGGGATTTTTTTTTTAGGTCCCAACAGGTATATACATCATTAAATGAGACCACAAAGAAAAGGATCAACACACCATAAAGCCCAACAATTTAAATCTTATATATATATACACACAAGAAACAAAGATTGCATTGAAAAAAGGGATGAGACGAACAAAGAGGAAAGACAAGCCTAACAACTTAAATCTGCAACCTAAAATCCCTTTCTTCGCCCGCAAACATGGGAACGACCCCTTTCTGCTGCGCCCACAAACTATTGAAGCACTGATGAAGAGCATGAAAGATAACACATAATGATTATGCAAATAAAGACTTGACAAGAGCACCTCAATGTACGGTGGAACAATATCTAAGTGCTTCTCACCGGTTCAAACAAGTAAAGGCAACTACACAATTGACCCCCGAATTACAAACACGAAGTGCAAAAATAATAACTTAGAATACCTCATTCAATGAAAAGGGATGAAGAGCAGAACTCACCCCACAAGAAAGAAAGTAAATTTAAGGCAATTAAATGGAAAAAAGAGGAGGTACCCTAGAAAGCTTCAACAAAACTAAACAAACAAAGAACAAAAAGACCAAAGGACTCGGTGTATAAAAGTGGTAAATCAACAAGCAAGCGCTTAGTTTTTTTTATTTTATATATTTAATGAAGAGACATTCTTTTAATATAGTGATTCTATTACAGCTCAAATAGAATTAAAACAAGCTACTTTTTATGATAAAGAAAATAACGAGATTGGTTTGACTTTTCTCGTGACCCTGCAGATCTCGAAATTAAACTTGGGATGAAGTTTCCATTTGAATTCATCTCCATCATTATGTGTTAATATGCACTTTTAAATATTCATCAAGGCAATATGAGCTGAGGTTATTTTCGTCTCCTTTGGGTCTTATGGCCGCCTTAGACTTTTTGGTGACCTATCAACAGTTGATGTCAAATTTAGCATTGGGTATAAAGCATGCCAAATTTAGTATTAGACATAGCATTGCATTGAAAAATTATTTTCTGTCTAAATATTATGATGGCATTGCATTGGAGATGTTTATAGGAGTAAAATAATATTCATATTATTAGCTTCAAATAGCTTGACAATTTCCCATAAAAATAATCAATTAACAAATCAATCCTTTTGTTATCCATTAATTTACATTCATGCCTTTATCTAACACTTTTTAGATATATTTGTGACCCTCAATCCTTAAAATATAGCCGCGTGGCACTTTCATCCTTGAATTGCAAATGTTCTAAGAATAGTCACTCCAATTTTTCCCTGTCTTCTCTCCTTCCATTGCTTTCTCGTCTACTCTATCCCCTCTTCTTATGATGAAATATCATGAAACACAAACACATTTGATTAAGAGGCATAAACATTTCATTATGCCTAATAAAAACGTACAAAAAGACAGATAGGGAAAAAAGTATTCATAACGTCAATTAATAGCGTGTATGTGCAGTTGTTATAATTGCATTCACGGGCATCCTGCACGCATGCATGACGCACACCATGACACTAACAAGTAACTACTCCCCTTCACAAGCAAAAAAGTGACAACTTCCCCCTTTTTTTTTTTTCGCTTTATTTTTTTTTTATTATTTTTCATGGCCGTGGAAGAAGATGTACTCATTCAACAAACAAATCAACGCCACAAGATAAGAGGATGTAAATGCTTAAAAACAAAGACAATATCTACCGCAATGCATTCTAATTACCAACTACTATGATGTTATGTAGTGGAACAAGTGATATCCTTTGTTGCCACTAGTGTTATGAACTGAAAATACTGTAACGATTTAAATTTTATAAATTAAAATATGATAGCAACATTAGTTTAAACTAAAATTATTTGAAGTTTTGGTTCAAAGTGTCATTTTCAATAAGCTTTTAGTCTTATTTGAGCTTTTGAATAAGGATGGTGTCAAAAACGTTAACTCTAAAATCTTTTATCAATTTTGGATTATCATTCTTTTAATGATAGTTGTTGAAAAGATTATCACATGAATCAATACTGCAACATTTTATTTGTCAATGAAAAGATAAAAGATCAAAGCTGATTCAAAAAATCAAAATTAGAATTAGTGCTCATAACAATGCTTTTAAAGTATTACCTCTCCTTGGGGAAAAAAATTACCTACTCCTATTTTATTTGTTTTTTTTGTTTTTTGAGGGAAATATATCAACTGCTCTGATAAGCATAGATAAGTCATAGCACTGTTCATCTAAGGGGCTCGGTTGGAACTTGAAAGCAAAAGGTGTACGGTCGGATAGCCATGAAATAAATATAACTCAATATTTTTCTTTTTAGTATTTAACTTAAGATCTTCTTTTTTCAAGACTTTTAACATTTCATCGTAAAATAAAGGTACTAAGATAATATCTTAGTTGGTGACACGTAATATGTATTGAAAAATAATGTATGCGATTGGGGCAAAGTCGTCATTCCATATAATAGCGTTGGATCCGCGCTGTTGTCTAAAGTTATAGAATATTAATCTCTTGCTGGCAAGTTGCTATTTTAGACCCACAAAAGTGGAGAGTTTATTATAATTATGTTTTCATTAATAACTTCTTCTTTTTTTCACTCGGAGGCTTTGCCTTCCTTGTTTTAGTTTATCTGTGACTTTAAGGTGGGATAGCAACTCTCTTCGTGCAATTTATTTTGAGTATGTTTGGTTCATGTATTTTTTAAACTTAATAGATTTAAATTTAGATTCGAGTATCAAGAATCTTTCGAATACATATTTGTTTCCCCTAAAATCTGAATCATTTGAGTATCAAGAATCTAAGATTTAAGAATTCTCATCCCCTTAAATTTTTGATACTCGTATATATGTTTGCTACAGTAAAAACTAAAATTTTCTCTCCTACATTTGAGGAAAAAAATCATAACTTTTTCATTTGATATCCAATTGAGATGATTCTTTTTTCACTATGTTCCTAATGAAAAGAGGAATAAATCAAGATCCAGATTGTATATTTTTTAAGATCATTAACATTAAGATTTTATTAGATTTATTAATAAATCAAAAACTCTCTTCACTACCTCTCCAAACATAAAGTTCAATTTTATTCCATACTCAGATTAAAACTTAAATACACATGTAAACGTCAATTTGAATAACAATTCAAATCATACTAACTTAAATTAAATCACTAATTCCAATTCATTTACCAAACAGACCCCAAGGTATTTCTTTGTTTATTACACACACACACGTAACTCTTGGCTTTTGAGATACTAAAGAATATAACATAAATTTTCTATATAAATTATACAAGTATACAATTAGTAAATACCATATTATATTGTTAGGCGTGGCACATGAATAAAGATGACATAATAGAAAATGACCAATATATGAAACTGTTGAAAGTATCTTTTCGATACATAGACATAAATATCCAAGAAAATTCAAAAAATTTTAATGAAAAATTCTAAGGTTTAGAATACCTTTTCATTGTAATATTGATTTTGGAACAATATATGAGAAATATTTGAAATATCATAAACTATGGACAAAAATATCATTATTGGAAAATTTGTAGTGTATTTTGTACAAAAATTTGGTACATGTAGTGAAAATCTTGACCAAATTTCAATAATATTAGAAATTACAAAATTTCATAGATTTTTTCCTTTAAATAATCTATTAGTTTTTGATATTTTCAATGAATAAATATTTGTTCCACACACATTAACAATACTAACATCGAACGAAGATAATGTTTCCACAAGCCTAAAACCAACAAATTTAGGGTCCAATTATAGCAGCTTCTCCAATGAGACTCTTCATGCTTGTTATCCATACAATTAAGACTTTAGAAACTATGATGGTTATAGAATTTTTAATTATCCCCATCCCAGCATACTACTACCATCTCATGCTAATACTTGGGAGAATTCACAGTTTCTCATTCATGAAAATACAATGAGAAAAAGTTAACAAACCTACATGTGATATATTCATAATTATATTTAATCCTACTCAAGTAACATGTCATAACACTAATATTGTTTAAATTAAGATGGAATCCTAACCATGTTTAAGTCTCATGAAATTTCCTATCGGTGTTGACAAATCTAATATGTATAGAGTTTATTATATAAATCATTCTTTATTTTTGTTTATTTTTAACGTTTATTATATCTTAAAGTATTGGAGATATGTAATATAAACTTTTCGTAGTTTCTATATTTTTGTCAAAATTTCTACATATATTGATATTTTACCCAAAAATTCTATAAAATTGAAGTATCGGTATTTCCATTGATACTAATATTTTCATCATTGCTTCTATATAACTTAAATTCTATGCTTTATCTTGTTTTCAAATAAAACCTTCTTTCTTTCTTTCTTTCTTTTTTCCTTTTTTTTTTTGTATTTTGAAAAATGTCATGTACCTATTTGATACTCTTGATCAATTTTTGGTGAAAGTTTTAGTAGTGCGAAATAACTTGACTTATAATTCTCTTAGAGAAATCAATGGTTTAAATAAATAATTGGATTTTAGATAAATTTTTTGGGTTTTTCTTTAGGATTCATCTACTTGAAATCCTCCAAACTACCCAAATCTGGAAATGATTAGATTTTAGAGGGCATGGCCAAGGTGAGACAAAATAGGTTTTGGGGTCAAATTAAAATTAATTCAATATATATTTTTATTTTATGATCTTTTATGCTTACATCCCTCGTGTTTTGCTAGACCAAAAAAAAAAAAAAATTTACGTTAAAAATGACTTTAAAAAATTACAAAGACACACTCCACCGTTATCAAAAATAGCCATATATACATCAAAAAAATATATTTAGCTACATATAGTGTTTGAAATGACTTTTTTACCCTTATTTAGTATAAAAATAGGTTTAATTTATTTTTACATGCTTCTAACTATAAGTTTATCTCTTAATGAATTTTTTAAATCTTAATCTTCATTTTAGTAATGTTTTTCATCCACTAAAATAACATATTATGTAGAAATATACTAAAAGTATATTTAGGGCTACGTTTTGCACATTAGACTAGAGAGTATTAATAAAGCCAGGACCAGATTGGATAAGATTATGTTTAATCTTATCTTGTGTTTGGTAAATTGCTAGATAGATGTCCAAAAAAGTAATAATATATTTCATTCATTTTGAGACACTATTAAACAAATACTGGGAAACAAAAATTCTATTCTAATGACAAGACCTAGTAACAAATTTACAAGATTAATGAATCTAAGTAATTTTTAAACATTAATTGCAAAAAAATATGATGCACATAAAATTAAGCCTTAAAAAACCCGTGTGACCTCATTTAACTTCCGAAGGTATAGCAATGACAACCTTGCCGAGGGAGGCGTACGATTGATCTTGGCACGCATAGGTGACTAATTTCCTGGTGAAAAGATGGTGATAATGGCAACCTTATGTGCAGGCCGACTCAAGAAAATATGAGGGCTTAGGCGAAATTTTAAAAGGGGCCTGTTTCCATGTTAAAGAAAATTAATATTTAAATTCTATTAAAAATAAATTAATTTAAAATTAATTAAAAAATTGATTAAATTTATTATTGGTCAAATCTTTTTATATTAAATTGTATCCAGTAAATTTCTACTAGACAATATAGGTCATTTATTTAATTTTTATTGAGACATTTGTTCCTAATAATTTAGGTATAAAGACCGAATTATTACTCAATGCAACACAAAATACAAATAAAAAATAAAATTGTCATTGTAAAACTCAAACAACAATAATAAATGAATTGGTAAGAAAGAAGTATGAAAGAAAGATTTTTGTGTCAAATAAATAGAACTAAGTTTCTTTAAAAAATGTTGGTGAGTGAGTAGGAAAATAAGTAAAGGTAAATGTAAAACTTAAGAGGGATTAGAGTTTTGTTCTTTTTTTCTTTTTCTTGTTTTTTGATTTTTTGTTGTGTGTAAATTTAATAATTGTAAATTGTGACATTTATATTTATAAGAAAATGAATATAGTTTTGGTCGAAAAGTAATTAAAAACTCCCTAAAAAAAGTAAAGCCGTTAAAATAAATACAGCTTGGCTGAATTCTGATGCATATTATATTCAGTTGTCTATAAATAACCATTGCCATTTATGTGAAAAGAAAAAAGAAGGAAGGAGGCTTGAGGCCTCAAAAACAAAACTGTTTGTAGGGTTTGAAATAAATAAAGAATTTACATGTTGATATTCTTCTATAAAAATTAGATCATTGGTGTGTACAATATTCCAAGAATTTCAAATTCCAAGGTGCAAGAAAGATTCTCAAAACATGATTCTTGATTTGTTATTTTTTCAGTTTTATTGTAAAATAATCATAATAATTACACATAATTAATCGTGAGTTGCCTTGATTACTTGGGGGCCTCAAACCTTTGCCTAACTAGGCTAAAGGAAGAGCCAGTACTGCTTGTGCGCAGGGTGAGTAACAAATCTTCACGAATAGGATTTTGGGGCAACAAGGTTTGGAGCTAGAGGTGGGACATGGGGTGGGCTCGATAGTGACCTATCGGGCCATAAGGTAAGAGTGGTAGAGCTCTGTGATAGGTCGTGGGTTGTGGGTTCTCCATGCCACAAGCCTAGGTCCCCAACGCATTTAGTAGACAAAAGCCTAAGTCGCTAAGCCTAAACCTATTTTTTGAAAGGAACAATCTTTGAAAGAACTTTAATAAGAGCTTTTCCTCCTCGGCGATAAGGGGGGACACAATACTAAACATGATGGTGAGGGTGCGAGTTTGGAGGTGGGGTGGGGTGGGGTGGTGGTGGTGAGGGGATGGTTGGTTTGTTGGAGCGAAAAGGTGGGAATAAGAAATAAAATCTATGACTTGTTTTTGGCAAAGAAGTACAATGTGGCTGAGATTTGCTGGTTTCAAACTAAGTCTATGGTTGATATTAAATGGTGTATTATAATCATTTTATATTTACACTTTATAAAGTTAAGCGTATGAAGTGTCAACATAATTTTTTTAGTCAAGGAGTGTTTTGTTATTTTGGTAAAATATAAGAGGTAAAATGTAAATAGCATCAATTTTTAAACGAGAAAGGAATTTAGAGAGAGAAAAATGTTTTTTTTTTTAAATAATGGGAAAACGTGATTTTTCTTTTGAGGGGAAGGTGATTAACCTTTTGGCACCGGCGTTGCTCACGGTATTTACGAAACGCCCCCACAGATTTGACTGTTCATCTTTCTAGTTTTTGTTTCATTCATTCTCTGTGGATTCGATGCTACTTTTTACGGTTCAACCTACCCCATTGGTCTTCCCAATTGCCGAATATAACCTTTGTCATTTCAGCAAAAAAAAAAGAAAAAAGAGAGAGAGAGAGAAATATTTAATAAAATATTCTCTACTCAAGTGGGTTGGGCTTGTGGTATCATTGCCCACAGAAAGCCCAATTACACAGCCCCTGTTTTGGTTTCACTCTTTGGTCAATTACTCAAATATCCTCGTATTTTCCTTTTAAAGGGGAAGAAATATATAAAAACAAAGAAAAAAATCCAATAAAAAAGCACAAAGAGATGTTTAAATCGCCGGTTTAAACTGTCAGTTAGAATCAGAAATATTATAGTGATTCAAACTCTATAAAAACAGCTACAACAAAACATGATGGAACTAAAATTTTTTCGGTTCGAAACAAGCGACTAAACAGTCTACATGGATGTTTAGAAGCCATCATTTAAACCGCAACTTGCATGCAAACCAATTTTGTTTGATTGTTTTCTCTCATAAAATTAAATTGATTATAATTTTAATTCAAATCACTAATTTAAACTAAGTTCTTAAACACTCATACAAGTTAAAAACAAAAAGCCTCAATTTTTATAGGGTGTTTGGCACGAATGTAAACACTGTAACATGTGAGAACTTTACACTATAACAATATTTTTTTTACTATAATATGTAAGAACATTATACTATTTTTAACTAAATAATTAGTTAAAACTAACTAATTTTAAACATGATATTATTTATTTATTTTATCTTAACTGTTGGCTCAGACAATTTCATTAGTTAGAGCAGAAGAATAATAAAACAAATAAAAATTAAACAAAATAAAAGGGTAAAATGGTAAACTTACTGAAGAACGCATAAGGGAAATGCGTGGACTTCGAGGTTAAACTCACGTATTAAAGCCCTAATACTCGGATCTCAGCTTCTCATAGTCTGTCTCTCTTTCAGTTTCTCTCTCAATCAAATCCCAAAAGCTTTTCTTTCAAAAATCTCTCGCAAAATGACGGCTTACAAGGGCAAATACCATGGTAATCGCCTCAAATCCCTTTCAATTCATTCGTTTTCTTCACTTTCAGTTCGTTTCTATACTGTATTTTTCTCGATATTGCCTTTGTTCGTTGTTTAGATCTGCGTTTCTTTGCTAAGTTTCTCGCCTTTTGTCCTAGATATGAGCTTTCTTTTTCGTATTGAAATGGAGATCTGATTTTGACCGAATTTTCATCGATCGTAAATCTGGTTTTTGAGTGCTATTGATTGGTAGTTGTTGAGGGTTTGGTTTATTTTCGATTTTAATCCGAACTCTGTTGATTTTTTTTATCTCGATCCGTGAAAAATATTTCTTTTTGCTTAGATTCGGAAGATCGATCGATAATAACAAGGCTTTGGAGGGAAAAAAAATCCGAACTTTTAGATAATAAAAAATAAAAAATGGAACCTTTAAGTCATTATTGTATCCCTTTTTCATTTGTTGTTGTGTGTTTTTCCTTGCTGTTGTTTTCTTTAAATTGGGTTTTTTTGGTGATATTTCTGGTTTTAAATGTATGTTTGACTGGTTTGAATGAATTACGTAGATGAGCTTATTGTTGTTTTTGTTTTTATTTTTTTGAACTGGGGTGTTTTTGTGCAATTTCTGGTTTTAAATGTGTGTTTGATTGGTTTGTGTTTTGCAGATGAGCTCATTGCCAACGCTGCTTACATTGGAACCCCTGGAAAGGGTATTCTTGCGGCTGATGAGTCGACCGGCACGATCGGAAAGCGTCTCTCCAGCATCAATGTTGAGAATGTTGAGTCAAACAGGCGTGCTCTGCGTGAGCTCCTTTTCACCACCCCCGGTGCCCTCCAATACCTCAGCGGAGTTATCCTTTTTGAGGAAACCCTTTACCAATCTACCGCCGCCGGTACTGTTCTTAAACTTTTCTCGAAATTCTGAAACGGAAGTTGTTGTAATTTTTTTTTTTATTTATCATTGTTGCTTTTGTGCCTATATAGCATAATTACACACTTTTAGGAATGTTCAACAGATAGTTAGTAGAGTAAGATTGCATTGTCTATTCTCAATTGATATTGCTAACATGATTCATTGTAATGCAGGCAAGCCATTTGTTGAGGTCTTGAAGGAAGGCGGAGTCCTTCCCGGTATCAAGGTCGACAAGGGCACTGTTGAGCTCGCCGGAACTAATGGTGAGACCACCACCCAGGGTCTCGACGGCCTTGCTCAGCGCTGCCAGAAGTACTATGAGGCTGGTGCCCGTTTTGCCAAGTGGCGTGCTGTGCTCAAGATTGGCCCCAACGAGCCATCTCTGCTGGCCATCAACGAGAACGCTAATGGCTTGGCAAGATACGCCATTATTTGCCAAGAAAATGGCCTTGTCCCAATCGTTGAGCCTGAGATCCTTGTTGATGGACCCCATGACATTGACAAGTGTGCTGAGGTGACCGAACGCGTTCTTGCTGCTGTCTACAAGGCCTTGAATGACCACCATGTCCTCCTGGAGGGAACTCTTTTGAAGCCTAACATGGTCACTCCTGGATCAGATTCCAAGAAGGTTGCTCCAGAGGTGGTGGCCGAGTACACTGTCCGTGCCCTGCAACGCACCATGCCTGCTGCAGTGCCCGCTGTTGTGTTCTTGTCGGGCGGACAGAGTGAAGAGGAGGCTACCCTCAACCTGAACGCCATGAACAAGCTCAAGGGAAAGAAGCCATGGACTCTCACCTTCTCTTTTGGACGTGCTCTTCAACAGAGTACCCTCAAGGCATGGGCAGGAAAGGAAGAGAACATTGCTAAGGCCCAGGCTGCTTTCCTCACCAGGTGCAAGGCCAACTCTGAGGCAACCCTCGGAACCTACAAGGGTGATGCCACTCTCTCCGAGGGTGCCGCGGAAAGCCTCCATGTCAAGGACTACAAGTACTGAGCATAAAAATTTTTCATTGGCATAAAAAGTGGTCTTTGAGGCATATTTTTCTGATTTTAATTTGTGTATGAATCCAAGGCTGTCAAAATCCTTGGGATTCATTTTTAAACTTTCTGTCTTGAGTAGATTGATTAAGCTGGAATGGCTTTTTTCATTGCGAGTTTGAAAGGGTTTTTCCTTTATTTTAGCTTTGAGAACAATCGCTCGTTATTTTTCTTTGACTTTGATAAGTGGCGACGACTTCGTCGGGAGACGTTTGGCTCTGTAAGTTATCGAGGATTTGTTCTTGAATAATTTATAGCCCCTTTTCTAGTTGCTCCTATTCGGTTTCAATTCTGCATATTGATGATATTGATGGCTTTTTTGCAAGTTTTTTCTGGGCTTGATGTTTAGGGGCTCAATTGGAACCTAATCAGCATAAACTTCTTAATAGCTATGGTGGAAGTATAAACTTTTTAGTAGCTATAGTGAAAAAAAAATTGTTACAATATAAAGCTTTCATATAATATAGTTTTTAAATCAAATTTTTAGTTTTAATTGACCTCCCAAACCCCTTTAATTGAAACAACATATGGTTATTAGTGAACATTAAAGTACTTCAAATTGTTTCAAATTTGGAATTTAAAGGCTATTTGGTAGCCTCTTGGCAACCAACCACTATTTTAAAAGCATTTTCCCTTGTACACTAGATTGTGCTCAGTTCTAACTCATTTTCTGAACTGAATTTTAGTTTCTTTTTTTCGAGGCATTTTAATTCATTTTTGAGTCCGTTGCTTGTAGGAAAACTTCATTTCCCTCCTACATTGACCAAATAATTATCATACTAACATAAACAAATTTTACAATTAACATAGTCCTTTGTTTATAGGCCAACTTCATTTCCCTCCTACATTGACCAATTTCCCAAATATCATACTAACATAAACAAATTTTACAGTTAACACGCATCAATTTTGCTCCAAAAAGTCACTTAATTTTAAGATCAACAGTGATCAATAATATATGAATAAGGCCCACGGATTTTATAGCTCATGTCGTTGCAGATCGCCCTCTCGAGATTCCAAAAGTTTGGTACCCGTAAAAAGAGAAGATAAAAATATAAAAGAGGAATAAACTTTAGAATATTCCGAGGCCTGAGCAGGCAATGTAATTGTCATTTTATGGAAGGTCAGTGAGGGGATTAAAAGGTGAGTACTTAAAAAATAACTTATCGGTAGATATCTATTTTTCAGCCATTAAATCTATAGAAGAAATTATTTTGATCATATCTAATGATCGATAGATATATGCTTTTCAGCCATTAAATCTCTAGAAAGTAATGATTTTGATCATATCTAATGATTAAAATCAGAATCCTACCGGTTTTATCTACAGTAGAAGGATCCTATAAGCAATAAGCAATCAAAAGTTGTTCTTTTTTTTTTTTAATTAACTTATTCTTTTGTTATTTGCATTTCAATCTGCGTTGGATCCACGCTTAATGTTGACTGTTGGTTGCAAAGCAACTGTCTAAATTCTCTTTGATTGTTTTAGAAAACTTGGACAACAAACATGGGAGAATAGGGGTTGGTGGCGACAACGACACCATCAAGTTGGTATGATCAACTTTATGCTTGGGAATGGAGCTCAACCTTGTAAATTTAAACCTTTAGATATTATAATATAAAATAAAAATATATTATAATATAAAACTTTTAATATTATAATATTTAAATTTATTTTTTTTAGTTCAAAGTATTTTGCTAGATACCCAATGCTATAATAATTTTTGGGTTCTTATTTGTAACGCCCCTATGTGGGGGTTAACAGTTTTTAATGAGATAAAATAAAAATAAATAATAAAAGTAAAACCTTAAAAATAAAATTTACCCGGGACTTAAATGAAAACTCTCAACTCAAAAATAAAAATATAAACGACAAATAAACCACAGTTTAATGTAGCACCTTAAATTTAATAATATAAACTGTTGTCATCATCATTTTAACCCTCAACACATTGTAATACAGTCACAGAAAGTAACAATTGATGCTTACATTATCATGAAGAACATTCTCAACGATTGAAGCAGTCCCAATGTAATATAGTTACATTACTTCCTCAACTATATTTCTCGTAGCCACCTCACACTTAGTGAGTCCTGAAAAGATATAAACATAAGGGAATGAGCAACACTATGCTCAGTAGAGAAAGCCATTACTCACCTTTAGGTTTTTATCATTATCACATTAAAACCTGCATGGTTAATAAGTTACATCATATTCCAGATTATGAGGTTTATTATGATCACATCTTATGGATACCGTAGTTAATCATTACCAAGTGTCATAATTACACATTTATACAAATATTAACAATCATCATTGTTCCTAGGTATCCATGTTAAATTGAGTATCACTCAACTCATCAAAACCCAAGTGGGCGCACTTGATCACCCTATAAACATTCCAAGGGTGTTCCGGTGAGGGGACATCAAGCCCCGAGTCCTCACCAAATCGATTCCTGTACAGTGTGTTCTGGGACTTTCAACCCAAGGAAGCGTCATCGCCTTCCCCCTATTTTACCTTTTAGGGTATTCATGCCCAAGGACGTAACCGTTGCCCTCTTCATGTCTCACAATTTCTCTATATTGAATCATTATTAATAGAGTTAGTTTTCCTAACCATGCTTCTCAATTTATAACATGTGTCAATTCATTATGTTCCTCGCCGTACAATACAAGACGAGTCCATGTCATAGTTTCATATGTGATAATCATATAATATCAGGTCAACATAGATATATATATATTGCGGCAAAACAATCAATTTTAATTCTATAAAAACCTCATAAAAGATGAGTAATAGAATCCCTACCTTTTAAGCTTATCAACAGTCTTTTAATCCTGGAATCAATTAACGTTAGCTCCATACTCCCTTGATCCTAAGGCGTGCATAAGGACAATTAAAACTAAAGCACAACATACAACTACATTCATAAATAAATCATGTGTAAACCTATCTTACTAGTATGCCATTAAAGCTTTTATATAAATCTCTTTTGAATACCACAGTAAACAATTTTTGTCTTAACACAATATAAAATGTGAACAAGTAATCTATATGTTTTAGTCCCTAATAAGATTCATCAATCACTTAGGATAATATTGGAAAGGTTGCAAGACATTAAAGAATTAGGTGGTGAGCAAAGATGGGTTCTTGGTTCAGGTTAGCAGCTGGTATACCATAACAAACTGGTAGATTTACTAGTTTCCAATACAAAAATTGAATAATTCTTAGAAAATAAAATACAACTCCGATTTAGGTTTATGATAGCTCGTTAGAAAGCCTAGGATGCTACTTTTCAAATATGCAAACCAATTCATAAAATTCATTTTAATTTAATCTTAGAATTTCAAGAAATAACCACTGCCCATAGAGGTATTATAAAGTTTAACAATATAAATTTTCTGTCTAGGGCATATACACTTAGACTTCATACATATGCTCCAAAATAGTAACAAACATATACTTAGGTTTAAGAACGCAAATTTGAATAATCCTTTAGTATAAAAGAAAATTTATAAATGAAAGACTAAATTTGTTCATAAGATTCTAACCTCGGATTATGGTTAGTTGGAAGCTTGAAATGGCTTCAAAACAGGTTCCTTTACTTCGGTATGACTGAAATTCTTGCTCAAATGGAGGTGATGGTGGCTGATTTTTATGGCTGCCTTGAAGAAGTTCTCTAAGTATTTTGCTTCAGCAAAGAAATGAGAAGAAGAGTGTGGGAACCGTGGAAGAGAAAGGAAGAAAAGATGAAGTCTTTGAAGAGAAGTGATGGAAACAATTATAGATGAGACATGTTGAAGCATGTCACAGAGGAAATAAAGAAAATGAGGGTCAAGAGTAGTTGGAAAAGATATCCTTATGTCTCATCTAAAGACTTTAACACACATAATGCCAATATGACATTTTTGAGATTTATTAGAAGTTCTAAGACTTTTTAGTAATCATACTAAATAAATATAGGAGAATTTTAGAAAATTTAAAAATAGATAAAAATAAATATTATAAAATAAATTTAAATGAAGCAATTTTTTTTATACATTAAAAATTAATTTAATTACCTCAATACCCGTTAGGAGAATAACGGGTGTCACATTATTTCTTTATTTATTAATTTTTGTAAGAGACATGCTATTAGTGGCAAAAACACTTTACACTATGAAGCAATGCATCTAGCAAAAACTAGCAACCAGATTCAAAGGAGCCACACGGTCAGATAGCACAACAGTCTCTCTCGAGCCAAAAGAACCGAACCAATATTGAGTGCATTTGGAAACATTAGTTCGAATAGAAAAATTTTATTTCAAATTAGTTTTGTTGTTATATTTTTTTTCATAAAATTTAAATTTCTATAATATTTTTGGTTTGATTAATTTTTTAAACGCCTTTATAATGTATAATGTATGTTGATAATTTTTTTTCCTTCTTGAATTGTATATCGACTTATTTCAATTCGTTGAATATAATGCATAATTAAAATAGTATTATGTTTGACTTAAGAGTAAATTAAATGGTGGGTAACAGAGATATGCAATATAACTTCATTCAATTATTTGAAGAACTAAAAAATATAATGAAGGGTTCAAAAACATTACATATATGTACTTTTGGCTAGCTTCATCATTGCAAAGTATAAATATAGTATAATTTCAGCAAAAGATATAAATATATCATAAATTTAGAGGGAAATACCAATTTTGTGTTGGATTCTTGGTGATGTGCATTTACTTTATTTAGATAAGAATTAAAGCCTTGTTTGATATGAGGTAAGTTCTTATATAGTATAATAAAAAGAAAAAAAAGTTGTTATATTATAAATCTTTTATATACTATAATAAAAATGATTTTAACTAATGGTTTTTCACATTATGCTAAACACTTTATAATTTAAAAGGAGACATTTGGTGGGGGTACATTCTGCCATGTTATGCTTGAACATGTTAAAACGAAGTACTTAATAGTCTTGTTCTTGTTTTTGAATCCAACAAGAATAATAAATGCTTCCAGAAAGTCAAATACTTGAATTATTAGAAAGGCTTGATCACATGCCATCAAGAGTCGTTCAAAAATTTCAGAAATAAGAGTGCATGTTTCTTGACTTTTTTTTAAGTCACGTCAAAATTTACGTAATGCTGAAACGAGTTAGAACTAAAATTTTTGATAACTATAACATAAAACTTTTATATAAAATAGTATTAAAAAATACACTATAATATAAAGCTCTTATATGTTACTGTAATTTTAACCAAAATTAGTTTAAACGGACCAGTGTTTCCAAACACCCTAAGTCATGTTATTGTGTGCATAAATTTATGGGAAAACTATTTAGCCAAAAAAATTGTGAGAAAATTGTATTGTAAAAGGATAGATAAAGAGCAAAGACAAAAAATATATAAGAAATAAGGCGGTAGAGAAAGATAAGCAGGTGAAATTCATTAAAAAAAATAGTAAATTGTACTGTTGTATTTTAATTATTCACTTTTTATATAATGGACCTTAAACTTTTAATGTGGTAAAATGCATCGTGAACTTTAAAATCGTTTACAATTGAGATTCAATAACTATTTTTTATTTTCATTTTGTACTTTTTTTTAGTCTCGAAATTCCTTTTTTTTAAAACGATGACCTCTACGCTTAAAAAAAGTGTGTAAATCGTGTGACCCTTTACACTCATTAGCTATTGCACCTGAATTCAATGATTTTAAAATTAAAAGTGTATTTTGTTTAGATTGAAAGCTTAAAGGGTGTTTGGCTAGTGGTATGAATCATTGGGGGGAATCATATTTACTATAACATATAAAAGCTTCATACTATAGCAACTTTTTTCTTTTATTGTAGCATGTAAAAATTTTACACTATTTACAACTAAGTTTATGATGGAAACCACCCTTAATCAAACAGGGTTAGGTTATTCTAACAAAAAAACGCATAGTTCACTATGCAACAGTGAAATTTACTTGAAAAGAGTAAGCAGTGGAAGGAAAGGTGAACTATAAGTAGCCTACACATGCTACCAGATTTGATACAAAACAATACAATACAAATCTCTATATCTTGAAAACCTGAACCCTTTTTTTTTTTTTTTTGTTGTCTAATTCCTACCAACCAAACCCTGGGTCGCTCTCTGGATTGTTGGCTGGTTTCTATTCCTGCACTTTAATTTTTTTCTCATTTTTACAATTGATTTTTTTTTAACGTTTTATTCAAGTTTCCATTTTTTTTTTTTTCCAAAATTTTCATGAAAACAAACAAGAAAAGGTATGATCCTTCCAACCCAAAAAGCATTACCGGACATGTGGCGGTTTTTGCCATATGAAACTTTCCTGAAGCTTCACCTCTTTCTAAATTTCCGGTTTTAGCCTTGTCCCTTGGGCCCATAAATAACCATTCAAACGCCAATAATGCCAAAAGACAATATTTGAGATGTTTGACATAATCATTAGAATTCTTTTTATTATTGTAGTATATGATAGTTTATATCGTAGTAATTTTTTTTATTATAATATATGAGCATTTTATACTGTTTATAACTAACATTGTTACCAAACAACACAATTGTCAAATACTTTCTTTTCTTTTTTTTTTTAAATTTCTTTTCCTTTCTTTTTCTTTTATTTGAGAAATTTAATTAGTGAAAGGATTTTTTTTTTGATATAACTAACTAAGCTAACTCACTCGTTACTTTTTCTTTCTAATTTTATTACTTTTTTTAATAACATTCCTTCACTATTTAACAAGCGCATACTAATAATTAAAAGAAATACACAAAATAATTATTAGAATATGACTTTCTTTCTTTATGAGATTTTTTACCATAATTAAGAGCGTGTTTAAGAACATATACGGTGTTTAAAAAGTATAGTTAGAACTAAAAATTTTAAACTAAAAAATGTAGCATATAAGAGCTTTACATTATAAATTATTGTTTATTATTACTGTAGCACATAAAAGTTTTAACCTTAACAGCTAAAAGTTAAGATATTGTCAAATAAAAACCTAAAAACACTATTAAAAAAAGATATTTTTTTGAAACGGGATTTGTAGGGGCCGTTTGATTATATTTTTAAAATATATGAAAATGTTGTTATTTTAAAAAATAAAAATTTTTTAAGAGTCATACTAAAAGTGTTTTTAAAATTATTGTTTTAAAAAACATAAAAAAATATTTTTAAAAATTGTGAGATCACGACCAAAACAAATTGCCAAAATTGACGCAAGGAGTTTGGCATGGTTGTGGGGCCAGGGTAGGGGCAAAAAAGTAAAAAGGAAAGAAAAAACTGCGCGTGAACTGTTTAGCCAGAACGGCGTGGAGAAAAAGCCAATGGGCTATTATCAATATCTTTTAGGATGTTTAAAAAAATGATAAAAATTAATAATAAGAATTATTTTTATTATAATATATAAAAATTTAATATTATAATATTTTATTATTATTATTATTATTATGACATATAAAAATTTTATACTTCTGACTAAATTTATAACGAAAACTGATTAGAACCACCCTCAAACACCGTCTTCATCTTCTACAGGTTTAAAATCCCACTTTCCCTTTTCTTTTTCTCTATCCAAACTCTACACATTTCTTCTCTCTCTAAACCGTCTCTGCTCTCTCTCTCTCTCTAAAGCCCTCCTTTGTAATCAAACATGTCTGCCTTCAAGAGCAAATACCAAGGTAATCCAACCGTTGATCTATGGCTTCTTTTCCTTTTTTTTTGTTTTTGTTTTTCGTCTTCTTTGAACTAGGGGGTTTAGAACTTGTTAATTTGTAGTTTGATTGCGAATTATGGTGTCTCTGCTTTGCGATGTGGATTGTCTTTTTTTTTTCTTTAGTAAATACAAGCTTTATTTTTGTTTTGGCGTTCAATTATTGCAGTTTTTTTTCCTGTTCTTTCAGATATAAGAATGCTTTTTTTTTTATTGCCTAAAACTTTTTTTTTTCCTGAAACTGGATTTATATGTGAATTATTATTTGCTTTTTATTTGTGTATTTGTGCCTTGTGGGTGTAGATCCTGAAATTTACTGAAATTTATTATATGATAATTTTTATGTTAAAGAAAATTTCACTCCATTAGTGAAGCATGAGTATTTTAGCCGTCTGGATTAATCAGTTCAATATATGATTGGAAGTAGTTCTGTATTGTGTGTTTTAAATTTTTAACGCCAATCAGTATGTAAAAATATTAATCCAACGACTAAAATACCACCATGCTCTACCGACAAAGCAAGATTGCCTCGTCTACCGTAGAATTCCGTCCTTATATTCATTTCACGGCGACCAACCTGAAATTAAGACATTTTAAAGAATTAGAACCTCAAGATTCACAAGGACAGTTTTTTAATCTGTTAATACACCAAAAAAAAATATTCGGGTTGTGGAAATAAACTCTCAATTTGTGCAGCGAGAAAGATTTGCTAGCTGTAATAGCGTTGGTTTTGTTCATGGGTTGAAATATCTGTGCTCAAAGAATGACCTTAGGCAACTTGCTGCCTTTTTTTGAGGATGCAAATAGCTTTTGTTTGTTATTTTTCTGTTTTAGATTAAATTCTGCTTGGGGCTTCGTTAATGGACCAGACATAACTTTCTATGTTATTTAATGCCCTTTTATAGTAGCAGTGGAGTAATTTTTGTGCATTCATTTTTATTTGCCTTGCGAAAATGTCTCTTCGTTTATCGTGAAGTTCAATAGTATGTAAATTTGAAGTCCTGGATAGTGAAATACCTTGTCTAATTGTAGAATACAGGGTTGAATTTGTTTGTGGATGGTTCTAGATTCTTCCATTGCATAGTGATGTCATACTCCTTCGTAGTGCTTGCCTTTTTATTGTCATTACTTGAATTTAATTTAGTATTCTGATTGGAAACACATTACTTTTTCCGATTTTGCGAAATGAAACAATTGCCCATTGCAAATAGTTCAAAACTCTTCTGTACTACAACATTTGGATGTTTCTGCCTCCTATCCAGTTATGTGGTTCTATAAGTCTTCCTTCACTGGCCCGCGGGTGACATGTTATTTACTTATGATTCCATATTTTGTGATTTACAAGACATTATCGTATGAGTATGTAAGTAATGAGGAAAGATAGATTAGATATTTTCCAGGCCTTTGCACTCCTCTGTTCTGTTGAAGTTCCTTCGTGATCTTTTCTGATGAAATTCTACTATTGTGAATATTGTTTAATTCAATATAAATTTTGCTTGCCTTGCAGATGAGCTCATCGCTAATGCTGCATACATTGGAACCCCTGGAAAGGGTATTCTTGCTGCTGACGAGTCGACTGGGACAATTGGAAAGCGTCTCTCCAGCATCAATGTAGAGAATGTCGAATCAAACAGGCGTGCTCTGCGTGAGCTCCTCTTCACCACACCTGGTGCCCTACAATACCTCAGTGGAGTTATCCTTTTTGAAGAAACCCTTTACCAATCGACAGCTGCTGGTAATTTTTTGTTTTAGAAACGGGTTTCAGTTTTCTTTATGTTCCCTCCCTCTAAAGAAAATTCAGTGGCATCTTCAAGTTGGTGACTTTGACTTTTGTTTCTCATTTGATAAATTCTTTTGCATATCCTGTTTGTAGTCTAGTTTTTTAAACTTTTTCAGTCATTTGAATGGTTTTTAATTTTCTTGAATAATCAATTGTGTTTGCATGTTGACCTATTTTTCAAAGAGAACCTTCAGTTGTATGCTATATTAACTGCTATCTTGACCATAATATTGCTTTTAAACAGTGTTTTACCTTGTCTACTATTTCTTTCAGGTAAGCCTTTCGTCGAAGTTTTGAAGGAAGGTGGCGTACTCCCTGGAATCAAGGTTGACAAGGGTACTGTTGAGCTTGCTGGCACCAATGGGGAGACCACAACCCAAGGTCTGGATGGGCTTGCTCAACGTTGCCAGAAATACTATGAAGCCGGTGCTCGCTTTGCCAAGTGGCGTGCTGTGCTGAAGATTGGCCCCAACGAGCCTTCTCAGTTGGCCATCAATGAAAATGCAAACGGCCTGGCTCGCTATGCTGCCATTTGCCAGGAGAACGGTCTTGTTCCAATTGTTGAGCCTGAGATCCTTGTTGATGGACCCCATGACATCGAGAAGTGTGCTGAGGTCACAGAACGTGTCCTCGCTGCATGCTACAAGTCTCTCAACGACCACCATGTCCTGCTTGAGGGAACCCTTTTGAAGCCCAACATGGTTACCCCTGGATCAGAAGCCAAAAAGGTCGCACCAGAGGTGATTGCAGAGTACACAGTTCGTGCCCTGCAGCGCACTGTGCCCCCAGCTGTTCCTGCCATTGTGTTCCTTTCTGGTGGGCAGAGTGAGGAGGAGGCCACCCTCAACCTCAACGCCATGAACAAGCTTAAGGGCAAGAAGCCATGGTCACTTTCCTTCTCCTTCGGACGGGCGCTTCAGCAGAGCACGCTCAAGGCATGGGCTGGAAAAGAGGAAAATATTCCCAAGGCCCAGGCTGCTTTCCTCGCCAGGGCCAAGGCCAACTCAGAGGCCACCCTTGGAACTTACAAGGGCGATGCCACTCTCGCTGAGGGTGCTGCCGAGAGCCTTCATGTCAAGGACTACAAGTACTAAAGAAACCTGGTCTTTTATCGCTTCTGTTGTGTTTCTTTCTTGATGAGAACGTTGCGGTTTGAGTATAAAATTGTCGTGTTATATGGCATTAGGGTTGAGACTCTTAAAAAAGAAAAAATCTCTTCCTGATCTCGAGTTGTAGAGGGGTGTTGGTGTTAATAAGCTTGAGGTACCGTATGAAGGGTATTTTTATTTTGGTTTGTAAACTGCTAGTGTTTTTGTTTTCTTTTCGTAACTGTGATTTTATAAGTTAACAAAGTATCTCCGTGAAGTCGATGACTTTAATTGTGTTTATATTTTTAAATTGGTAAAAAAAATAGATGTATACATTTAGCTTGAAGGGTAGGGGTTTCATTTCTCCTCTTCGAGGCAATATTGTTGTATAAAGGTATCAACTTCACAAGAGGATTGAAGAATTAATCGTTTGATTATTGTAGAATTTCCACAAAAGGTTAGCGGATTGAAGAATTAAATCTAAGGTAATGAGACATGTTTAGCAATAGTGACCAAGCCATGAATTTTCATCGGGGCTAATAATTGTAATAAAATTTGAATCAATCCATAGTTATAAATATTCTACCACTGTCTTTGTTGCTTTTCAATATTTGCAAGTATCATTTGTTAATTGTTCTCTCATTCTATTGCGTACTCTATTCTTTACAATATTTATAGCAGAAAATATCTTCTACGTAGTGACTAATAACAACTAATAGAATCAGTACTAAGGTTAAAAGCCGATAAATTAATAGTGATACAATATTTATATTGATTGGAGAGTCTTTCGAATTTCTTGTAAAATATCTCAGCATAATTGCTTGACTAATTGCCACCTTAACATTAGTACAAAAACTATTCATTCACAATTTTAGTTTTGAAAAATGAACATGAGTGTAGTGTATTTAACTAATCAAATTCTAATTTTTACGAAAAAATGTGACCGAAAGAATAAACTAACCCCAATATTAAAATAACAATAATACTCAAATCTCTTCAACAATTCAACTATTTACTACTATAATATAATCAAAAAAAGGACTACGATTTAAATTTTCTTTCTGATGAAGGCTTTATTGATTGGGACTTTATTGGGCTTTGAGAATGTTATTTTTTTTTTTAAATTTTAAGGAATTAAATTATATATTCAATTTTTTAAAATTTCTTTCTGAGAAAGATTACAATTTTGTTGCGATCTTTTAGGTGTCCGGGTTCAACATTATCTTGAAATTTTCATCTTGAGAGTTCATTTTTACTATGAATCTTTTGTCCCTTGCCATCTCTCTGTGAGCTCATCAACTTCTTTTGACTTCCTTTAGAGTTCATCTTGTACATACTTGTAGTTAAATTTGAAATATGACTCTCACACTATTTGTTAGGGCTTTGGGCTTCCAGTCTAAAATGTGAATCTATTAAGATGAGTACACAACTCTCACAAACTTATTGTCTGTTCCATATCTAGCAAGCCGACTTTTGTTCGATACCTAAAAAATGTTTATTACTACTTAGTTTGGATATCATATGATTAGGTACTATATGAGCAAGTTCGGAAAAACCCTTCTATAGCTTCTTCGATTTCTCGATAAAGATATATATGACCAATAATAGTTAAAAGATATGTATAAAGAATTTCTTTTATATATACATATATGTCTTACTATTAATAAGTGTCCGTAAATTTTATGATAGGTCCTTAAAGATTGATAGTGAACTTTGATATCTAAATAGATTTTTTCCTGCCGATAAATTCCAATTGCATCATATTAATAGCAATGGGGAGCAAATTGTATATAAAATCTCAGAGAGAATGTGGAACAAACAAGAGAGTAGGCTTAAACTTAAACAAGAAAATTAAGAAATCTGCCCCCCTTAACTCATTTCTTCAATTGTATGTCTTCATCTTAAAATTCTCTCTTTTCAAAGTTGATATGTAAGGAGAGAAAGTAACGAAAATAAAAAAGACGTTTGGTAACTTGTTTCGAACTGAAAAACTTTTAAGTTGAATTGATTTTTTTACAACGTTTTCTTTCATAGAATTTAACTTGTTATAGTATTTAGTTCAAATTGATAGTTAAAACAATGCAAAAATCTTTAAAAAAGGCAGGAAATGGACTAAATTTTCAATCATTTGGAAGCAAACATCACATTTTCCATAATTAGAAATTAATAGACCATCTTTAATTAAAATCATCATGTTTTCCATATTTAAGCCCTCCAGCTTCATGCAACTGAAGCTTCAATCTTGTTGTCCTTCATCGGCATCGGAGGAGCCAACGTTAGTCCTTTGATAGCAATCCATTCATCAGCGCCAGAGATGCAAAACAAAGGTTGTAAAGGCGCGTCGTGATGTCGTTGCTCGAGTTGATGAGTACGCAACAAAGCTTGGCAATAGCACGATCTTTAAGCTGAGGACGCGACAAAGCTTGGCGACGGTGCAATCTCTAGCATCAATTTGATTGACAGTGGTGGAAGAAAGAGAAGAGGAGAGGGGGGAGAGAAGAGAGATATGTGTTACGGTTTTTCATGGAAAGACGAGGGAGAGAAGGGTATTTTTAAAATTTTATTTGTGTAAATTTATATTTATATTTAATTGGCATATGTATCATAACTTATATAAAATTTGACCTATTAATTTATATCTGTCCAAATCCCTTCTCCCAAAAATCTTTAAAGAAAACTACCTGGAATGCCTCTTATGGACATCCCTTATTAAAAATACCTTCCTCTTCTTAACTTTTCAAAATTACCTCTCTCTGATTTTATTTTTTCAAAAATTAATTACACATTTACTATTTAACCTATTATAATACGGTCTCAAAAATTAGAAACCATAATTTTCTCTTTATTCCCTCATGAGGGAGTAAGAAGGGAGGAACTTTTAATAAATCATAAATTTTTGATAAAGAGACAGTTTTAATAAGTAGATTATTAGAAAGTATTTTTAATAAGTTAGGGTATCCTAAGTCGTCCAAATCTTTATAGGTCTGGGTCAGTCTCTATATTTAAAACAAGCCCAGAGAAGTCCAAGGCCATATTGGGCCAAAATGATTATAGGCCTTCCTCGTGCTCCCCTACCAAGTTAAACAGGTGGCCTAATTGGTCAGTTTCCATTGCATATCCAAAGGACACAAACTCCCAAGTCCCTCTCTCTTTCTTTTTTTTTTTTTTTTGATACAAGGGGAGAGGAGGGGAGGGTAATACCATTAGTATTGAATGAGATTTAGCGTGACTTGAACGTATAATCCATAATTGAGGTAAATAAACTAACAACCAACTAGGCTGTTATCAGTCGCCAAGTCCTTCTCTTTCAAACTCAAGGATTGAGGATTCCCCCAATAAAATTTGCATATTTTAACTCACCTGTCTATCAATAGCCAAAAATTATATTAACAAAATTTTTAAAAAATAAAAGGGTAGTCCACAATTACCATTTAGGGCCCAAAACAGACCGAAAGCAGGTGAAGCAGTGAGAGGGCAGTGCAGAGTTCCCAATTTGGCATAACTTGCAAAAGGATGCCATGCCTTTGGCCTTCCCTTTTTTTTGCGTTTTCCGCTCAGTAACAAGTCACATCATTTTGTGGGCATCAATATCACTACCAACCCAACACACACACACATATAGATATTTATTTTTTAGAAAAAAAGCCTGAGCCCTTTTGCTGATTCTCCACTTTGGATTTTGGTATTCCATAATTGTAACGTAATTTCCGTAACCCACCATTTTGACATAAATATATGTGTGTCTATATATATATATATATGTGATGCCTAGTTATCAGTACTAGTTCATCAATCAAGGGTCATCGCTATGTATTTATCTATAGAATGGTTATGTTATCTAGGCCGTTGGGAGAAACCAAGCTTAAGTTCAAGATTCACGAAAGAGGTAAAAAAGCAAAAGAAAAGAAGAGAAAAAGAAGCTGTAGTACTTTCACGATCAGAATTACCAGCTTAAGAGAAAGAGAGAAACATAGAGAGAGAGAGAGAGAGAGAGTGGGAGTTTGACAATGACTGTAACGTCTTGGCCTTGTTTTGGTTCCCTGTGGTGGGAAGCTTCTTCACTCTTTCCTAAGTACTTGCAGTTTCTGTCTACCGAGTGTTGTGTAATACAAATACACACACACATATACATATATATATATATATATATTATACGACAGGTTTTCTGTGTGGATATATTGATTATGGAATGGATATATTCATCTCATGCATGTTAGAAAAGAAAGAAAAAGGAGGGTGAAAACAAAAAGAGGTCATCATTATCGTCATCATTCACAACCTTTTTTTTTTTTTTTTACTTTCCTGTATAATTATTTCTAGTTCTATTCTGAAAAGCAAAGTTTCTATATATTCAATGCCAGTGGTCCTAAAGATTTGCGTTTTTTGATGGAGAAAGATCTATGAGAAACTTCCTGCGGGAGAGAAAACTTAAAACCAAAAGGTGTTTGTGTTGGATCTTGAAAGAAACAAGTGAGTACTACATTGGAATATATATTAGGACTTCTTCTTCTTTTTCTTTTTTTCCCTCACTTTAGTCCAATTTATTCTATTTGGTTGACATATCTAATTTTGGCTTGCTTGCTCTTCTATAGATTTAATTTGGAGTTAAGTTATATGGGTAATTTTCAAAAGCAAGATTTGTCCTCTTTTATCTATTTTCATTGCTCAGCCAGAAGTAGTAAAGTTAATGTCTTAAAATGAGTTAATTATTACAAAGAAAAAGAAATTGTTTGAACTAAACCCATAACCAATGTTTATAACTTCGGAGGGACCCTTGACGATTCTCTATTAACTTGCCAAGCCATTTGGAAATGAAAGGGGGAAAAAAGCTATATCATGTCCATTTCTGCATATGATCAATCCAAGCAATGGCTATAATTTTTAATACGTTATATAAAGGTTGAGTTCTTAAATTGTGTGTGTATATAAGTTGATTGCTTTCTTATGATTTGAGTGGGTGCAAAATGCACAGAGAAAAATATATTGCTGAAAGATAGAAGAGAAATTATTCAGTTGACCGCACGTATCAAATAATCATATTTGCAACCGTCTAATAAGTACTTTATAGTTGGAATATTTTTCAATGTTAACTCTAGTGTATAGCATCTTTCCCTCTACTAATATCCTTTACTTTAATTGTTTAATTAATATAAATACTATATTTAAATCTCTTACGTTAGTTTTCAATATTATTTTAATAATAAAACTGTTTTTCTTATGCTTACAATAATATAACGTATTTTGAAAAGGTCAAAGAGAGACTAATATCATGATATATTTTGTTACAATATCATGAAGAATAAGCATTTTAATAGAATTCATTCATGTTTACACACACACACTCATACACACATATATATATATATGTATATATATTCTAATGACCTTATTTCTTAAATATCATACAAAATTAATCAAACTCTTTTGAAAATAAATATTACAACCGCAAAATTTCCTATCAATTAATTATAATATATAAAATTTTTAAGAATATTCTTACCTCTTAATTTTTTAATACAAGATTTCATGGATATCTTCTTCTTAGGTTTCTTTCCTTGCTTAACATCTGTACCTCTCATAACCTTTTTTTTTTTAAAGGATAACTTTTTTTTATCACTTTCAAAGTGAATAAGGTGTTGATGTTGTTATTAAATTTTTTTTTAAGCTTCCTAAGTAAATTTAATTGTAGAAAAAACATTTTTTGATAATTAAAAACAATATTATTGAAAATTAATTAAGGTATAAGATTTAGAGTATTATTTTGAAAATGTGGCAAAAATGATTGAAGTAAAGTATATTGGAAGAGAGATAGAAGAATAGACAAAATCGACATTGAAAAAATAATCCAAATAATCCAAATGTAAAGTATGTAGAGTTTTTATTAGACAGATGTACTGCATAAACATAATAGTGTAGTATACCCCTTTTATTGAATAACTTCTAGCAGATAAATAGGCGGCCATTCTTATTTTCTATTTTGTGATGTAAAACTAATTAAATGTTATTATTTCAAAAGAAAAACGTCCTACATAAGTAATTTATCACCTCCAGATTCTACCAAAAAGTAAAAGTACTTTCAGAGAAACAAAAGTCATGATATTAACCATGTATGTATAATGTTTTTTCTCGAGTCTCCTTTATACGACGAACTTTTATAGTTTCACACCATATGTGCATAATTAACTAGATGCTTAAGTCATCAAAAAATTAACTTTTTTTGAGAAGAGTTAGAAATCAATGATTTGAACTATAGTATGTGAGGACTTTATATTATAGCTATTAAGAGTTTTATATTATAAATTTTTTGAATTGGTGAGTTCAAATGAAGGTCATTACCGAAGCATAAAGAAGAAAAGATTCTAATGATCAAAACAATTATTGTACAATTTTTTTAATTATTTTTTACGTGTGTATCTGGTAATAAAGTTCCATAGTACTCCTAGAGAAGTAACATGAACACTTGAAACCAAAAGTTGTGCTCTTTCTTCAAGCAAGTACATGACTAGCATTTGCATCAATTTACAAGCTAGATGACAAATACCTTGATGCATGCATGTAGGCTGTGTAGCTAAGTTGCTGCTAGCCAGCGAGCTATGCAGTATATCTCTCTCTCTCTCTCTCTCTATATATATATATATATATATATTATATGTCAATATTACAAGCACGTAAATATTAAAGTTAAAATACAAGTATTTGAACCAAAAATTAGGTTTTCCAATTAGTCTCTAAACTATATGCAATTATATCCACAACAGTACCCAATTTTTCTACCCGCAAAAAAGAGCTTTATTTCCACAGAGAAACAATCCCAGTTGAAATGATTTTCTCGGGATCCAAACCAATTAGCAAAAAAAGAGAAAGTATACACAAAGCATGTTTTAAAATGAAGGTAAGGTTTGAGCATATACAGCACTCAAACTATGCATATTATCTGCGTGCATAAAGAAATTAATTGCAAAAAGACTCTAGAGAGAGAGAAATATATTCATATATATATATATATAAAACCAAAGAATGGTCACCAAATAAATAGGAAATATATTGGGCGCCACCCTTTCCAATTAAAATCCCAGCAAGATATAATAAAAATAAAAAGATCCCATTATTTTCCTAAAAATGACCATGTCCCAAGTTCCAAGTCGCCCTATACATAAAATCCTCACAAAGTTAGCTCTTTTTTCTTACATAGTCTAAACCCCATAACATATAATAACCTCCCAATGGAGGCAACAATAATAATATTTGTCAAATTTTTTTTAAATATCTTAAGAAAAAGTCAACATAACATTAACATCAACATCTGCCCCACATGCTTACATCATTGCCTGCTGATTAAAACGACTGAAATAGTACTGTCGTCTGCTCCCACTGATCATCATCTTCCTCATGATCATCGTCACTGGTTTTGCCCTCCCTTGTTAATCTTAAGCCCATAATTCTCCCACAAATTCTCTGACCCTTGATCTCCCATCAAGAAAGCCGGAAAACAAGTATGATCATGAGTACTACTTCCCACATTCGCATTAGAAGGAGAAGGAGAAGAGTTATTATTGTTAGTACCATCATTCATTTGATTATCACAATTATACCCTCCATGATTGTACAATGAAGTAGAGGAGTCAATGTTGTAACCTGATCTAGAATTCTCCTTCCTCTTCTTGCTTGTCATGCTCTCCTTAGTATATTTCTTCACGTACTCATTATTCATACTTTCCCATTTCTCCTTCCATATGAAACCGCTCCGATCGTACCCCAAACACGCCATCTTCGCCGCGATGTCCTCCCACAAAACCTCCTCCGAAAATCCGCCTTGCGAAAACCTTGAATCCATGCTCGTCCTCAACTGAATTAGCCTTGTTATCTCCGGTTCGGGCCAATTATTTTGAGGGTCATGATGATGATGATTGCTATTGTTTTCTATTTCAGTGCTCCCATCTTGATCATGATCTTGGTTCAAGCTTTCACCAGCAGCCAATTTTTCGGGGGATGATGAACAGGCTATCATAGCTCCATTGTAGTCGATTTCTTTCCCTGTTAAGTTCTTCAAAGCTTCCATTAAAGCCGAATCCCGAGCTTCGATCCAAGCCCTCTCTTTAGCCCAAAACTTGTGCTCTTTCTCTATCCTATCCGCCTCTTGTTTCCTCCACTCTTCCTCTCTCACACTCCTCTCCTTCTCCTTCTGCTCAAGGGTTTTCACCAGCTTCTCCAACCAAGCCTCCTGCTTCTCCATTAGCTTCCTCATCTGCGAGTCGATGAACTCCTTTATCTTCGCCTTCCAACCCCTCGATCCCCCTCGCCTACTCCTCCGCTTCTCCGACGAGTCGTTGTCATCCGAGGAGGACGACTCGAACTCGGACGAAGTTGACAAGCTAAGGCTATTATTGTGAGACTGGTTGCTGTTGTAGGCCAATTGATGAGTACTAGTAGTTGGATTAGCACTAGTTAAGAACTGAAGATTATTGTTAGAGACGTATTGGGTTTGTTGATGATCCGGGATTGCGGCGACTCCTACTTGGTTGCTGCTGGTTTCTCCATAGAGAGCTTCAAGTTGACGAAAGAATCTGTAGTGCTTACCATCTTGCCTTCCAGCTTTTCCTTCCTTAGTTTTCTTGTAATATTTGTACAAGTTCTCAAACTTTTCCCTGCATTTTTTCCCACTCCTTTGGTATCCATGTTCATCAGACATAATCCTGTTACAACATTTTTATATATAATTGAGAAATTGAAGAAAAAGGAATAGAAAAAAAAAAAAGAAGAAAAACCCTAGATAGCTAATATTGAATATGAGATAATTAATTAAGTTTGATAATTATTAATATTATCTGTGTTTTATTGACCTTTTTTTTTGGGATTCAGAATATAAAACTGTTGAACTGAAGTGTAAGTGTATGACAAAACTCAAATATCTAAATGAAGACTTGGGGTCGTCTTTCTCTGGGACTCTCTGGGGAGAGAAGAAACAGATAGCTGCTTTTACAGACATCTTTTCATGATAAGATTAAAAAAAAAATGTAGTAGTAGTAACATAAAACTGTGGCCTAAGAAAAAGGTCAGCCTATATTTTCTTTCGGCTCAAAACAAAAAACTTGCACTTAAAAGAGGGGACACATTTTCAACATGGAAGAAAAAAAAAAAAAAAAAAAACCAGCCAGAGTCGGTGATATTTCATTGGAAGCATAGGAAAAGCAAAGCTCATCATCAATTATAACCAAGAAAAATTCAAAGCCTAGATCTCAAAACAAATTGATAAGAAAGAATATCTAACATTTAATGGTAGATTTAGCTAAAAACTCACTTGGGTTTTATCTTTCTCTTCAAAATGTAAAGGAAAAAGAAAAGGTTTTTGATACACGTACCTAGAAACTTCATCCCAGAGAGGGCCTTTTTGATTGGCCTCTTTGAACTTGGAATCAAGCCGTGATCTGATCTCCAAGAGAGTGAGAGTCTCCTGCCTCGGCCACCTTCCCGTGCCGCCGTCTCCTCCTAGATATCCGCCTGTCTCGACTTCTAAACCACCGTTTCCACCACTGAGAGTAGAAGGGGCTGAGTTAGTAGTCGCGGTCACCGCGGTGATGGAGGCCGTTGAGTTGCCAGTAGAATTATTATCCGAGCGGAAGTCATGATGATGATGGTGGTGGGGGTGGTGGGGGTGAGGGAAGCCACGTGGGATGATCTCTACGGCGGAGACGGGGTGGCCCATCATCATCATCTCGAAGGTGGGTTGCGGCGGCGGAGGGGCTGGGGAGAAGAGGTGGTGATGGTGGTGGTCTGCGGCGGCTGTGGGAGGGATGTTGGGGCTGGGGATTAAGTGGGCGGAGCGGCCGTTCATGAGCTGGCGGAGATCGGCCATGGAGCCGTACTGGTGGTGGTGGTCCTCCATTTCCATGGATGAATATTGAATACAATCTGCTTTCTTTTTACTACTATTCTTTCTCTCTACTACGAGTAGTAGTACTTCTGAGAAATATGCAGAAAAGAAGAGAAAATTAGAGGTTTAAGTTTGGGAGAGAGGAGAGAGAAGTGTTGTAGAGAGAGAAGGGGGAGTGAGAGAGTGAGAGAGAGTGCGGCAGACTCGGATCGTGTCGTCCACGAAAATGCTCGAATTTATGCACAGGATATTGTTCCCATGTCTAGTGTCCAAGCGTGTGAAGAAAAAAATGCGTACAACTAGAAACTATGATAAAAAAAGGGTATTTTTTTTTTCTTTTTTTTTTTTATGGAAAAAGGTCTTAATCATCAAAATGATCAGTATAAATTATGAATGGCAAAGGAGTGAGGCGGGGCAGAGAATGATAATCTGTCCCCTCTACTTAAAAATGGGAGGGGCTGTATCGAGTATTATCTGTTAGGGGCTTTTTTGTACAATCTCATTCCCCATCTAATATATGATTTTACTTTTCAAATTAAGCTAAAAACTTAGAACAAAACTAAAGTAAAAAATCACTACAAATTTAAACATAAATTAAAGGTTCCACAAAATAAACCAAATTATTGATATATGCAAACCAAATTTTAGTAACAGAGCTATAAAAGATGTCATCAAATTTAATGGGAAAAATTTTAAATTAGTATTTTGTGTTATATCGAAATATACGTTTGGTGTCCTATGTTTTGAAATATTAACAAGTACCTCAATTTTTGAAAAAAATCTTTTTTTTTTTAATCTCAAAGCCTTTTTAAAATAAAAAAAATAAAATTATCTTTTTGTATAATTGACTAAAATTTGAGCATTTAAAAAACCTCCCAAAAGCTAAAAATAAAAAATAAAAAATTTCAATGAATTTTGAGAAAAAGAAAACCAGGTCCACGATCCCACCCCCAGCCCGTCTCCATCGCTTAACCCTTCTTGTCGCTCCACCCCTAGCCCAGCCCTTCCTCGTCGCACCACCCTAGCCCAACCTCTCTCCGTCGCACACCCTCCACCTCCGTCGCCCAACCCTATCATGCCCACCACCCCCACCCACGTCGCACACCCCTCCCTACCGCCCCACCCCCAACCCGGCCCCTCGCATCACACAGCACCTACCTCGTCACCCTGCCACGTCACACCCACCATCCCCACATTACAAATCCTACTAAGACCCAAGTTTTGTTTGGACTTTTTGTGTAATCTGCTTCTGCATCTTGCAAAAAAGTGCCACAAAAAAAAAAAAAAAGACGAACCAAAACAATGGTGGGGCATGAAGAACAATACGTTTTTGGGGAGTTCTCTCTGTTCACCCAGACTCTGTTGTCTTAGAGAAAAGGCTCTGAATCAACTAAAAAGATTAAGAAGAACAAAAAATCTGTATCAAATTTCGAAGATTTTCCTCAGGCCATCTTTTGATCACTGCTCATGTCAAGGTTCTCATTTCTTTGCATTTTACAAATTTTGGAACAATGACGACCTTTCTCACGATCTCTCTCTCTTTTGGCAGTGGGTGTTAAAGGGAGTGAAGATGAATGAGATTACTTAAACAAAATTGTTGAGGATGTCGCTTGCCTTAGAGATCACCGATTCCATAGATGAAGAAAAGGATATAAGAAAATGAAGAAGAGGATTGTAGTTTTTTTTTTTTTTTTAGATCAAAATTTTTTTGTTTCAATGTTTGGGTTTTAGGGATGGGATGAAAGGGGGACGGTAGAGTTTTCTTTTTAAGGTTTTAGTTTTTTAACTCAAAATTTCAGTCAATTATAAAAAATATTATTTTTTCGTATCACAAAAAATGTTCCACGTATTAAAAAAAGATGCTTTCAAATGTGAGATAGTAATTTTATATATTCTAAAATATAAAGTATCAAACACATACTTTAATATAACACAAAATATTAACATAAAATTGTACTAATTTAATATTTACTACATAACATAAAAAATATTTGAAAACATCAAAACATATATGTATAATTTAATAAATATTTATAGAAAATCAAGGAATTGTACTAGCTGACTTAGATTGCTAATTACTAACTAATTTTTCTTTTTAGGAAAAATGACAAATTATATTAAAAAATCAATATTATATCACATATATAAATACATTATATGTATATATGTATATCGAGATAAAGGCGAGGTAGGAGAGGATGGGGTGGGGTGGGGCATGGCAGGACCCTAAGACAAGATTTTATCCCCACCCCTTTGTTGTTTTGGGCAAATTCCCCCATTCCTGTGAGGAGTATTGCCATATGATTTATTATAAATACAAGTGTGTGAGTGTTATTTTATGAAAATTTTTTAGCAAGGTCTAAAAAAAATATCTTATTAATAAAACATAGTTATTAATTATTGTATTATAATCAAATCCTTTTAAATTATCATTCGTTTAGTTTCACACGACTCTAATATGATCTGATTGCTAAAAACTGTATCCAAAGCTTGAGTAATGTGATAGTATTTAGATAAAAGGTTTATCACCTGTAGAAAAAAAAAAAAAAAACTAAAAATTGAACTGTGTGTGTAATTAGGAACAATACACCAAATTGCATAGCTACAATAACATGTGAATTGTTGAAAAATTAGTAGTGTGGCACTTACTTTTGTTGTCATTACTGGGAAAATGTTATTTTATTTCACCTGTTGTAACAATAAGTACTACTTTTTTTAACTAATTATAAATTAGCACTAATCATTTTATGAAAATTTTGTATATTATTATGAAATTTTAATTAATTAGCAATTGACATTTAAGCACTAAATGGTATACATATTATGAACAAAATCATATATTAGTTTTATTATAAAAGATTTTTCTTATTTTTGTTCTTGAACTTACGCCTATTTTTACTTTGTCATCTCTAAATCTTTATACATTCCTACTTCGTTACTCTAAACTTTGAATTAATCTCATTTAATCTTTTTTTGCTAGAATTTCCACTTAAAACAAAAGGGTACACACAGCCAAATCTCAATTGGAAATAGTATCTCCCAGAAATGGAGGAAATATTCCAAATCTAACAACGCCAACTCAATGTTGGAATCTTAGAATCGTCATTAAATTGTAATGGTTGTCTATAATAAGATTATCGTTAAATATATGTTTATTCTGTTTGTTTGTTTGTCTACGTATACATTTTGTTTGCTTGTAATGGGAATTGTCACAAATCGAGTTTAAGTGAGGCCGAGAGGTTTTAGAGATCATGGGGCAATTGAGAAGGGTAAAGTTTGAAATACTAATGAAAGTAATTCAAGTTTTTTGCAAGAAAATATTTGACAGCCCATTTAATTTCTAGGTCCAAATTAAAAGTTTGAACAAAAATGTAAATTATTACGACAAAAAACACTTTAGCAAAAAAGTTTAAATTGTGGTTAAGCCTACTGTTGAGGGAAATATTCTTGATGAGAAAATCATCTGAAGTTCATACCCTCTTAAAACCGAGCACCCGAACAGGTTGGCTGAAATGACCAATCCGAACAGGACGATATCTGTCCGACCAGGGACCCGTCCGACCAGGATCTGTCCGACCAGGGACCTGTCCGACCAGATACCCGTCTGACCGGGACCTGTCCGACCAGAGACCTGTCTGACCGGGACCTGTCCAACCAGAGACCTGTCCGACCAGGATCTGTCCGACTTACCCAAAGACCACCACGTGGCACCATCTCAACCCTTCGTTGGGCAATCCTCCTTCTCCGGAGATCATGACACATGTCGCTGGACACCTGGGTTACGGGCCAAACCGGTCCATACCCGGATCCAAGCTAAACTCTATAAATAGGAGCATCAACTCCACCACAAAGGTACGGGCATTCTTCCCTCGCCTACTCTGCCTTTCCTTAGCTCTTCCCGGTCAGAACACTGACTTGAGCGTCGGAGCGCCCTTGGCAGACACCAAACCGGTGTCCCCATACTCCGAGGCCTTCTCTCCTCTTGCAGATCCGACCAGACTAGGTCGAGCCGGGCAGAACAGGGAACCCAACCACCGTGCGTCCCCGCACGCAGTGTTGTGCCGAAATCAGGCATCAACATTTTGGCGCTAGAAGGAGGGCCCCGCGCCTTTCCAGCAGCCTCAGCTCTTCCCCCCAGACATTCCCTGGACGACTGACCGAGACCCAAGGTCCAGGACGAAGAGTCCGACCAGGTCCGAGAAGGTTACGCCGACCACAGAGGCCAGGTCCGAGCTACGGCCGACCAGGTCCAAGACGAAGAGTCCATCCAGGCTACGACCGAGACCCAAGGTCCAGGACGAAGAGTCCGACCAGGTCCGAGAAGGTTACGCCGACCACAGAGGCCAGGTCCGAGCTACGGCCGACCAGGTCTAGGACGAAGAGTCCAACCAGGCTACGACCGAGACCCAAGGTCCAGGACGAAGAGTCCGACCAGGTCCGAGAAGGTTACGCCGACCACAGAGGCCAGGTCCAGGCTACGGCCGACCAGGTCCAGGACGATGTGACACCCGTTATTCTCCTAACGGGTATTGAGGTAATTAAATTAATTTTTAATGTATAAAAAAATTGCTTCATTTAAATTTATTTTATAATATTTATTTTTATATATTTTTAAATTTTCTAAAATTCTCCTATATTTATTTAGTATGATTACTAAAAAGCCTTAGAACTTCTAATAAATCTCAAAAATGTCATATTGGCATTATGTGTGTTAAAGTCTTTAGATGAGACATAAGGATATCTTTTCCAACTACTCTTGACCCTCATTTTCTTTATTTCCTCCGTGACATGCTTCAACATGTCTCCTCTATAATTGTTTCCATCACTTCTCTTCAAAGACTTCATCTTTTCTTCCTTTCTCTTCCACGGTTCCCACACTCTTCTTCTCATTTCTTTGCTGAAGCAAAATACTTAGAGAACTTCTTCAAGGCAGCCATAAAAATCAGCCACCATCACCTCCATTTGAGCAAGAATTTCAGTCATACCGAAGTAAAGGAACCTGTTTTGAAACCATTTCAAGCTTCCAACTAACCATAATCCGAGGTTAGAATCTTATGAACAAATTTAGTCTTTCATTTATAAATTTTCTTTTATACTAAAGGATTATTCAAATTTGCGTTCTTAAACCTAAGTATATGTTTGTTGCTATTTTGGAGCATATGTATGAAGTCTAAGTGTATATGCCCTAGACAGAAAATTTATATTGTTAAACTTTATAATACCTCTATGGGCAGTGGTTATTTCTTGAAATTCTAAGATTAAATTAAAATAAATTTTATGAATGTAGTTGTATGTTGTGCTTTAGTTTTAATTGTCCTTATGCACGCCTTAGGATCAAGGGAGTATGGAGCTAACGTTAATTGATTCCAGGATTAAGAGACTGTTGATAAGCTTAAAAGGTAGGGATTCTATTACTCATCTTTTGTGAGGTTTTTATAGAATTAAAATTGATTGTTTTGCCGCAATATATATATATCTATGTTGAACTGATATTATATGTGTATCACATATGAAACTATGACATGGACTCGTCTTGTATTGTACGGCGAGGAACATAATGAATTGACACATGTTATAAATTGAGAAGCATGGTTAGAAAAATTAACTCTATTAATAATGATTTAATATAGAGAAATTGTGAGACATGAAGAGGGCGACGGTTACGTCCTTGGGCATGAATACCCTAAAAGGTAAAGTAGGGAGAAGGCGATGACGCTTCCTTGGGTTGAAAGTCCCAGAACACACTGTACAGGAATCGATTTGGTGAGGACTCGGGGCTTGATGTCCCCTCACCGGAACACCCTTGGAATGTTTATAGGGTGATCAAGTGCGCCCATTTGGGTTTCGATGAGTTGAGTGATACTCAATTTAACATGGATACCTAGGAACAATGATGATTGGTAATATTTGTATAAATGTGTAATTATGACACTTGGTAATGATTAACTACGGTATCCATAAGATGTGATCATAATAAACCTCATAATCTGGAATGTGATGTAACTTACTAACCATGCAGATTTTAATGTGGTAATGATAAAAACCTAAAGGTGGGTAATGGCTTTCTCTACTGAGCATAGTGTTGCTCATACCCTTATGTTTATATCTTTTCAGGACTCACTAAGTGTGAGGTGGCTACGAGAAATATAGTTGAAGAAGTAATGTAACTATATTACATTGGGACTGCTTCAATCGTTGAGAATGTTCTTCATGATAATGTAAGCATCAATTGTTACTTCTGTGACTGTATTATAATGTGTTGAGGGTTAAAATGATGATGACAACAGTTTATATTATTAAATTTAAGGTGCTACATTAAAACTGTGGTTTATTTATCGTTTATATTTTTATTTTTGAGTTGAGAGTTTTCATTTAAGTCCCGGGCAAATTTTAATTTTTAAGGTTTTACTTTTATTATTTATTTTTATTTTATCTCATTAAAAACTGTTAACCCCCATATAGGGGCGTTACAGAATTTTTGGTATCAGAGCCTAGGTTCGGTTAACCTAGGGAGTGTAGCACCACTTTAAAAAATATATTTTTGAGATGGTTTTGAAGCTGAATTTTCATTGTCATCATCAAAATGAACCTTCACATTGATTTATACAGTCTAGAAGGATGTAACATGGAAAGGCCATAGAATGAAAATACTAATGGTTATATGAGTACAATAATTATATAGAAGGATAGTATTAATAGTTATGAGGGAATGATAATTATATGGAATGAGTTTATAAGTAAAATGCTTATGAGAGATTCGTATAATATTTGGATCTATAAGCATATCTAATTCGTATAAACGATGAGAAATTCGTGTAGATACGAGGATTTAAGAGCCTTTTATCTCGTGAAAAACAATAAGAAATATAAGGCTTGATTTATTGATTTTAAAGTTTGGCATAGATATGCCAAATTTTTCGTAATTGATTCAAACCTAAGTAATGATTATGTGTGGATTCGATAGAGCACATAAGTGTCAATAACTTTTCTTAAAAGTTCTATATATTCGAGGAATATGATATAAGTTGGGAATCATGGTATTGAATCTTGAGAGAGATAAATGTTAGACTTTTGGTCTGTTGAGACTGTGTAAAGTCTAGAATGCATGAATCTCAAAATTGGAATATTTCGTTACGTACATTGTATTTAAGTGTATCAGTGAATCTTTTGGTTACCTAAGGTTTTGTTATATGAGGAAATTATATATTGTATGAGTAGAATTGTGGGGATTGTAGATGTTCTTAAGTAGTAACATCTAGTGTCTTTGTTCATTGATATGGTCTATGTTGAAAGACGTAAATCGTATTGATTTCAAGGTTAGTCACATTCTAAACCCTTGGTAGTAATGATGATGAATCCATTGATAGATGTTGAGTATTAGGAATAACATATGGGTGTATGTATTGTTCAATAAGGTTTTGATTAAAACAAAATTATTTGAGTTGCTGGATCATTCAGGAAGATCCTTGTTGTCGTTAAATTAGATTTGTTGTTTATAGTTAACTTTATCTATAGTGGGCTTTGAATTGGGTTTAAGATTCATACGAATTGGTTTTCAATTTTATGTTTGTTATTTAACTCGTTCTAAATGTGTTAAGGCCCGAAACAACCTGACCATTTTCAACTAAGAACATTTGGGCCTAGTTCAAATCTTAAATCAGTTTGATTCACACTGTCTCTCCCACGTGGTTTCTATACGTGTCATATACAGTGGTTTAATCATTGTTTACATATACGTTTACTGTGCATAGGAGCTTATTTCTCCGAGTTCACTTTTTCTCTCTTAATTTGTTATTTTCTCTCTAAATCGCAAATCCTCTTCTTTTTCATTAGAAATTCTTCTTTTTCTCTAAAAGAAGAAGGAATTCTAGGATTCTGCAATTTACTATCTTAATTTTTCCTTTCTATTTACTCTTCTTTCATCTCATCATGGACCCAAAGTACCAACATCTGAGAAAGTATTTCCCATCACTCTCCCAAAAGATTCTCAGAAAGAAATACAAGGCTAGAATTACTCGGTTGTGGATTCTTATGCGTTTTGGCATCCCTTGTGATGTGAGAATGTTGATAGAGGGGAAAATCCGTCCGAGTGACTTTAGTCAAGATGTCGGTTTACCAGGAACGGGTACCAGTCGTAGTGCAATGAAAAGAAGAGCTCGTGCCATCGTGGTCACTTGTAACAAATGTGGAAGACAAAATTGTAACGGTAAATGTACTTCACCTGGTTATATGTCTACGAATAGAGAGGATAAAATAAGGTTTTGTAGGGATGGACTTTCAAAGGAGAACTTGGATAGCATCCATCCTCCTCTCCACGGTCACCCTAGTGGATATGTTCAAGGAGCTATTTTTAAACTCTGGCCTAAATTTTATACAGAAAGACAACGCCTCAGGAATATGGTATTTCTAGATCCTGTTTGCCAAGCCATAAGAAAACTGGATGGGAAATAAGTCATCGCTCTATAAAGGTTATTTAGTCTTTACTTATTTGAAGCAGTTTTAGCTGATGATTCAACAGTTTGTGTTTTTCTTTTACTCAGAATATTTGCTTTTGTGTTTGAAATAATTGTGATTATTAGATTGATACAGTAAGTGTTAATATCTTATTTAATTTATGATTTTCTTAAATATATATATAATAAAATATATTATCTTATCAGACACGTTACATACAGTACAGTAATATGTTTGAATTTTGAAAAGCTTATCCAGATATTTCAAGATTTGTGTCTCAAATTTCAAAAGTTCTACAGTATTTGTCGTTTATATTAAATTTCTAGACTTGGTGTATATTTGTCAAAAAGTCTACAGTTGTGTCATGAGGGTCTTTTGTCGAATTGTTCTCAATTGTCAAAAGTTATACAATTAGAGTCTAATCTTTTTCAAAAAGTGAATCAGATTTTCTGTAAACTATCAATCACCTTATCTTACTTTCTTATCCGCACAAGATTTTGTTTAAATCTTTGGATTACCTACTCGTCTATCTCTTTAGCCCTTTTTGTATATTTCTCATCTTTAAAATCTCATGTAGAACCCGAAGTCTAAGTGGAGCAGACATTAAGCAACCACTTCTATAAACCAAATATGTCTATCTCCCAGTCCACGAAGAAAATAAAGAATGTCTGTGTCTTTTGTGGTTCCAGCCTTGGAAAAGATAAAGCTTATTTAGAAGCTGCAAATCACTTAGGGCAAGTCCTAGCACACAAGAAGATTAACATAATCTATGGGGGTGGTAGTATAAAAATGATGGTAAATATGGCACTAGCAGCTAGGTCTAGCGACGCTACTGATGTAAGAATTTGGCCTCATATTCCAGTTGAAGGAAACCTTTGTAAGGAAGCCATAGGTAAGGGAGAAGGAGTCAAGAGTATCCCTAAAAATTTTAAAGACATAATCTATAATTCTGATGCTTTTATAGCATTACCTGGTGGTCTAGGTACTCTTGAGGAAATATTTATAGTTGCTTGTGGGCAATTGTTGGGCTTTTATTCCAAACCTTTGGGACTGCTGAATGTAAATGGTTTTTATGACGGTCTTTTGAAATTTCTAGATTACGCTGTGGAAGAAAACATCACTACAGAATCGGAGAGACAAATCTTTGTCACTGCTTCAACAGCTGAGGAATTGATAGATAAAATGCAAATCATACATCTAGAATCCGACACTGCAACATCCAAGCTTGAATGGGAAAGGGAAAGCCGGGAGCGGCCAATTGATTTGAATCTCCATCTGTAATCTTTTTGTTTTATCTTTGGCATGTAGGCATGTGTGTCCGTATTTCGTGTGTTACGAATAACCGTTTGCCTTGTATTATGTGTTTCTTGTGGTACGTTGTTGTTCAATCTTTTAGATTCATTGAGCCTAATGCCGGGATGGCTGGATACGGAGTACTTGATGCTCTCAAAACGCATCCTTCTTAAGGTCCGATCTTTTGTTTATCGATGTTTTTGTATCCTATAAGCATGCATGATATGGATAGCTGGTATACGGAGTGCCTTGTACTCTCGAAACGTATCCGTATTATGTTTGTAATGTGTAATATTCTGTTAATATTATGTGGAAGTACCAGAGTCAGTTATGGGGATATTCCATATGAAATATGAGTATATTATTTGGGTTGAATGTTTGTGTCATGAGGATAGCTGTTTAATGAAAAATATGTCGGGTATGTTTGCAACTCTGAGATTCCGCTTAATATCTCTATGAGTAAGTTTAATGTATAGTTTTGAATAAAAGTGTTTGTGATATATGTTTTATGATTATGTTTTAGTTTATTAGTTGAGGTATGAAATCAAATATATTTGACTTTTCCTTACTCAAAAAGGAAAAGGAACCTAAAGATGAAGTATATAAAATTTCTCTGGCAATCTCCTTAAATGTGATTGTAAATCACAGTCCATGGACACTGAAGGACTGGAATCATGGTATGGTCAATATGTATGCCTGATCAGATTCTTAGACTATTATACGGTGTTATAAGTTGAAACTTGTCAGAAATACTCTCATTGAGGGATTTAGGAGTAAGATTTATTATGCAAGTAAATAAGTGGAGATACGATAACTTAACTTTGGAAGATAAACAACATTAACGGTTTAGACTCGGAATTGGAATCATAATGGAATCAAAATTTTTACTAGTATTGCTAGAATTGAAATTTCGAGGACGAAATTTCTTTAAGGGGGGTAGAGCTGTGACACCCGTTATTCTCCTAACGGGTATTGAGGTAATTAAATTAATTTTTAATGTATAAAAAAAAATTGCTTCATTTAAATTTATTTTATAATATTTATTTTTATCTATTTTTAAGTTTTCTAAAATTCTCCTATATTTATTTAGTATGATTACTAAAAAGCCTTAGAACTTCTAATAAATCTCAAAAATGTCATATTGGCATTATGTGTGTTAAAGTCTTTAGATGAGACATAAGGATATCTTTTCCAACTACTCTTGACCCTCATTTTCTTTATTTCCTCCGTGACATGCTTCAACATGTCTCCTCTATAATTGTTTCCATCACTTCTCTTCAAAGACTTCATCTTTTCTTCCTTTCTCTTCCACGGTTCCCACACTCTTCTTCTCATTTCTTTGCTGAAGCAAAATACTTAGAGAACTTCTTCAAGGCAGCCATAAAAATCAGCCACCATCACCTCCATTTGAGCAAGAATTTCAGTCATACCGAAGTAAAGGAACCTGTTTTGAAACCATTTCAAGCTTCCAACTAACCATAATCCGAGGTTAGAATCTTATGAACAAATTTAGTCTTTCATTTATAAATTTTCTTTTATACTAAAGGATTATTCAAATTTGCGTTCTTAAACCTAAGTATATGTTTGTTGCTATTTTGGAGCATATGTATGAAGTCTAAGTGTATATGCCCTAGACAGAAAATTTATATTGTTAAACTTTATAATACCTCTATGGGCAGTGGTTATTTCTTGAAATTCTAAGATTAAATTAAAATAAATTTTATGAATGTAGTTGTATGTTGTGCTTTAGTTTTAATTGTCCTTATGCACGCCTTAGGATCAAGGGAGTATGGAGCTAACGTTAATTGATTCCAGGATTAAGAGACTGTTGATAAGCTTAAAAGGTAGGGATTCTATTACTCATCTTTTGTGAGGTTTTTATAGAATTAAAATTGATTGTTTTGCCGCAATATATATATCTATGTTGAACTGATATTATATGTGTATCACATATGAAACTATGACATGGACTCGTCTTGTATTGTACGGCGAGGAACATAATGAATTGACACATGTTATAAATTGAGAAGCATGGTTAGGAAAATTAACTCTATTAATAATGATTTAATATAGAGAAATTGTGAGACATGAAGAGGGCGACGGTTACGTCCTTGGGCATGAATACCCTAAAAGGTAAAGTAGGGGGAAGGCGATGACGCTTCCTTGGGTTGAAAGTCCCAGAACACACTGTACAGGAATCGATTTGGTGAGGACTCGGGGCTTGATGTCCCCTCACCGGAACACCCTTGGAATGTTTATAGGGTGATCAAGTGCGCCCATTTGGGTTTCGATGAGTTGAGTGATACTCAATTTAACATGGATACCTAGGAACAATGATGATTGGTAATATTTGTATAAATGTGTAATTATGACACTTGGTAATGATTAACTACGGTATCCATAAGATGTGATCATAATAAACCTCATAATCTGGAATGTGATGTAACTTACTAACCATGCAGATTTTAATGTGGTAATGATAAAAACCTAAAGGTGGGTAATGGCTTTCTCTACTGAGCATAGTGTTGCTCATACCCTTATGTTTATATCTTTTCAGGACTCACTAAGTGTGAGGTGGCTACGAGAAATATAGTTGAAGAAGTAATGTAACTATATTACATTGGGACTGCTTCAATCGTTGAGAATGTTCTTCATGATAATGTAAGCATCAATTGTTACTTCTGTGACTGTATTATAATGTGTTGAGGGTTAAAATGATGATGACAACAGTTTATATTATTAAATTTAAGGTGCTACATTAAAACTGTGGTTTATTTATCGTTTATATTTTTATTTTTGAGTTAAGAGTTTTCATTTAAGTCCCGGGCAAATTTTAATTTTTAAGGTTTTACTTTTATTTTTTATTTTTATTTTATTTCATTAAAAACTGTTAACCCCCATGTAGAGGCGTTACAGACGAAGAGTCCAACCAGGCTACGACCGAGACCCAAGGTCCAGGACGAAGAGTCCGACCAGGTCCGAGAAGGTTACGCCGACCACATAGGCCAGGTCCGAGCTACGGCCGACCAGGTCTAGGACGAAGAGTCCAACCAGGCTACGACCGAGACCCAAGGTCCAGGACGAAGAGTCCGACCAGGTCCGAGAAGGTTACGCCGACCACAGAGGCCAGGTCCGAGCTACGGCCGACCAGGTCCAGGATGAAGAGTCCATCCAGGCTACGACCGAGACCCAAGGTCCAGGACGAAGAGTCCGACCAGGTCCGAGAAGGTTACGCCGACCAAAGAGGCCATGTCCGAGCTACGGTCGACCAGGTCCAGGACGAAGAGTCCATCCAGGCTACGACCGAGACCCAAGGTCCAGGACGAAGAGTCCGACCAGGTCCGAGAAGGTTACGCCGACCACAGAGGCCAGGTCCGAGCTACGGCCGACCAGGTCCAGGACGAAGAGTCCAACCAGGCTACGACCGAGACCCAAGGTCCAGGACGAAGAGTCCAACCAGGTCCGAGAATGTTACGCCGACCACAGAGGCCAGGTCCGAGCTACGGCCGACCAGGTCCAGGACGAAGAGTCCATCCAGGCTACGACCGAGACCCAAGGTCCAGGACGAAGAGTCCGACCAGGTCCGAGAAGGTTACGCCGACCACAGAGGCCAGGTCTGAGCTACGGCCGACCAGGTCCAGGACGAAGAGTCCAACCAGGCTACGACCGAGACCCAAGGTTCAGGACGAAGAGTCCGACCAGGTCCGAGAAGGTTACGCCGACCACAGAGGCCAGGTCCGAGCTACGGTTGACCAGGTCCAGGACGAAGAGTCCATCCAGGCTACGACCGAGACCCAAGGTCCAGGACGAAGAGTCCGACCAGGTCCGAGAAGGTTACGCCGACCACAGAGGCCAGGTCCGAGCTACGGCCGACCAGGTCCAGGACGAAGAGTCCAACCAGGCTACGACCGAGACCCAAGGTCCAGGACGAAGAGTCCAACTAGGTCCGAGAATGTTACGCCGACCACAAAGGCCAGGTCCGAGCTACGGCCGACCAGGTCCAGGACGAAGAGTCCATCCAGGCTACGACCGAGACCCAAGGTCCAGGACGAAGAGTCCGACCAGGTCCGAGAAGGTTACGCCGACCACAGAGGCCAGGTCTGAGCTACGGCCGACCAGGTCCAGGACGAAGAGTCCAACCAGGCTACGACCGAGACCCAAGGTTCAGGACGAAGAGTCCGACCAGGTCCGAGAAGGTTACGCCGACCACAGAGGCCAGGTCCGAGCTACGGCTGACCCGGTCCAGGACGAAGAGTTCATCCAGGCTGCGACCGAGACCCAAGGTCCAGGACGAAGAGTCGGACCAGGTCCGAGAAGGTTACCCGACCACAGAGGCCAGGTCCGAGCTACGGCCGACCAGGTCTAGGACGAAGAGTCCAACCAGGCTACGACCGAGACCCAAGGTCTAGGACGAAGAGTCCGACCAGGTCCGAGAAGGTTACGCCTACCACAGAGGCCAGGTCCGAGCTACGGCCGACCAGGTCCAAGACGAAGAGTCCATCCAGGCTACGACCGAGACCCAAGGTCCAGGACGAAGAGTCGGACCAGGTCCGAGAAGGTTACGCCGACCACAGAGGCCAGGTCCGAGCTACGGCCGACCAGGTCCAGGACGAAGAGTCCAACCAGGCTACGACCGAGACCCAAGGTCCAGGACGAAGAGTCCGACCAGGTCCGAGAAGGTTACGCCGACCACAGAGGCCAGGTCCGAGCTACGGTCGACCAGGTCCAGGACGAAGAGTCCATCCAGGCTACGACCGAGACCCAAGGTCCAGGACGAAGAGTCGGACCAGGTCCGAGAAGGTTACCCGACCACAGAGGCCAGGTCCGAGCTACGGCCGACCAGGTCTAGGACGAAGAGTCCAACCAGGCTACGACCGAGACCCAAGGTCTAGGACGAAGAGTCCGACCAGGTCCGAGAAGGTTACGCCGACCACAGAGGCCAAGTCCGAGCTACGGCCGACCAGGTCCAGGACGAAGAGTCCAACCAGGCTACGACCGAGACCCAAGGTCCAGGACGAAGAGTCGGACCAGGTCCGAGAAGGTTACGCCGACCACAGAGGCCAGGTCCAAGCTACGGCCGACCAGGTCCAGGACGAAGAGTCCAACCAGGCTACGACCGAGACCCAAGGTCCAGGACGAAGAGTCCGACCAGGTCCGAGAAGGTTACGCCGACCACAGAGGCCAGGTCCGAGCTACGGCCGACCAGGTCCAGGACGAAGAGTCCAACCAGGCTACTACCGAGACCCAAGGTCCAGGACGAAGAGTCCGACCAGGTCCGAGAAGGTTACACCGACCACAGAGGCCAGGTCCGAGCTACGGCCGACCAGGTCCAGGACGAAGAGTCCCGACAGGATATGCTCACAAAAAATATTTCCCAACTACATCAAGACTTCGATGTTGATGACCTCCACCACCAAAGTCTTGGGGGGCTACTGTTGAGGGAAATATTCTTGATGAGAAAATCATCTGAAGTTTATACCCTCTTAAAATCGAGCACCCGAACAGGTTGGCTAAAATGACCAATCCGAACAGGACGATATCTGTCCGACCAGGGACCCGTCCGACCAGGATCTGCCCGACCAGGGACCTGTCCGACCAGATACCCGTCTGACAGGGACCTGTCCGACCAGAGACCTGTCTGACCGGGACCTGTCCAACCAGGGACCTGTCCGACCAGGATCTGTCCGACTTACCCAAAGACCACCACGTGGCACCATCTCAACCCTTCGTTGGGCAATCCTCCTTCTCCGGAGATCATGACACCTGTCGCTGGACACCTGGGTTACGGGCCAAACCGGTCCATACCCGGATCCAAGCTAAACTCTATAAATAGGAGCATCAACTCCACCACAAAGGTACGGGCATTCTTCTCTCGCCTACTCTGCCTTTCCTTAGCTCTTCCTTGTCAGAACACTGACTTAAGCGTCGGAGGGCCCTTGGCAGACACCAAACCGGTGTCCCCATACTCCGAGGCCTTCTCTCCTCTTGTAGATCCGACCAGACTAGGTCGAGCCGGGCAGAACAGAGAACCCGACCACCGTGCGTCTCCGCACGCGGTGTTGTGCCGAAATCAGGCATCAACACCTACGAAACAAATGGAGCATAAGAAGCTATAACGCCTTTCGGTAATGTTTAACATTTTTGAACATATCTAGTCTTTCACCATATAAACGTGTGTGTAGATATGGGAGTAAAAACATGTTTAACGTTTTCAATATCTAGTCTTAGCCAGACAAACATGCGTGTAGATTTGTGAATTTGGACATAATTTTTAAAGATTAGCAAAAAAGCAGCCATGTTAATGAAGTAAATAGAATTTTTAACGGGTGTATATAAGCGTCTGTTGTGAGCTAGTGTAGCCCACCGTCTATTGACAAAACTCGCTTTATTATATTGTCGTTTTGTTTTTTTTAATAGAGTGTTTGAACGAATAATTTAAATTATTTATTATAATATGTAAAAAATTTATACATTAACCTCAAAAATACCGCGCAAATGGGTTTATGAGTGGTTTTTGGACAAACTCCAAAGGGAGGTGGTAGAGTGCAGAGAACAAACACGTACACAAAAATTGGGGATTTAGAGAGAGAGAGAGAGGGGGCGCAAAACGAATAAATTTATTACACGTGGCATAGTGAGGAGGAGTGGAGTACAGAAGCGTTGTGCTCTTGCTGACGCATGTACAGTGTTTTGGATCCGACCTTTTTGACCATTCTCCCTCTGTCTGCGCTCTCAGACGCTGATGACTGTGCTATTTCGCAGCGTACTACAGGTGTCCACCAACCACATTCAGCCACGTCATCTCAATGAAGGCTCGCCTGAGATTTTTGAAAACTTGGGCCCAATGGTTTTGGCTTTTTAAAGTTTTTTTTTTTTTTTTTAAATTGGGATTAAGAAGATGATTTTCGTGAGAGAATAAATAGCGAGAGCAATAAAAAAAAAGAAAAAAAAAGGAATTAATAATGATATGATGAGAAAGAAAGTGAGGATTAGACGACTTGTTTTAAATTAAGATTAATTAATTTTTAACTCTTTAGTTTGGTTCCCAGGTTATGTTTTGTTCATTCGAATTTTTTTCTTGCTTAATAATTTTAGCTTTGAAATTAATTACGACTTCTTAATTTAAAATTAATATAATCTCAATAATAGATCCAATTATTTGTAAGCAAATTCGTCCGTTATCCTTGTTCACCCACCAAGGGTCACATCTGAAGGGATAGAAAATTCAAATGAAATTTAAATTTTTGCTTGAACACTAGTTTTATCACATAAAAATTTAAACATCTTTCTTAATTAGTATATGTGTAGTTCTCTGAATTGTTGGCCAAATACATTAATTTTCACGAAGATATGACTTTTGGCAACACATTTTGATCATTGTCTTGTGATGTAGGTTGAGTCTTTCTTACGGGACATAAAAAAAAAAAAAAAATCGTGTACAAAAATGAAAATCTGGATGTGACGTAACCGTAGTGTGTGTATCTAAGTGTACCTTCCTCTTATGTATATGTTTTATATTATGATAGTAATAATTAGAAAAATTTTAGAAAATAATTTTCAGTAGAAAAGTTTTAAACCGTGAGACATATCAAGGAAAATCAACATATTATTATATTAATCTTCCTCTTAGTTCTGCATATTATTTTATTTTGATATGGTTTTAACTAAATTTTAACATAAGGAAAATCAACCTCGCCATGGGATTTAGTACATTCTTGATGAAAAGTAAATATAGAATTAATAAGTAAAAGATACAAGTGATTTAGAGTGGTTCAAAAGGTACATCTATTGTGGAGGCTTAAGAGAGTTTTCACTATGCAAAAATAGAGTATAAACGCCAATTGTTCAATGTGAGAATACCCAATTGCAAATAATTAAATGATAAATAAAATAAAATCAGAGAACTATTTTATTTCTCAATTTAAAACATTTTGTCTTTTAACCCTCTAGGTTTGGCCTTTTTGATCTTCTTATTTGAATTCCAATAAGGTAGTTTTCCATTCAAATTTCCAACCACTTTAGCCCTTTTTGTTGCTAATTAGCACACAAAAATAAACAAAGAACACACATAAAATTTATAGTGGCTTACCATCAACGCAAGATAAACTATGTCAAGTTTTGACCACTGACAAAATTCACTATATGATGAAAAAAAATTTATAAGAAAAAAATTGCATATACACTTTCTCTGTCTCTCTTTCTATATGTATATATACATACACATATATATATATATATATTGAGTTATACAAGTAAACCATAGCATGTGCTATTTATTTGAGTACAAAAAAAAAAAGGTAAAGTTTTTCAAAAATAAAATCTAACCCGCGATCGAGCACTGTGGCCTCGATCTCCTGGCACCGCAGCGCTAAGTGCTTTATGCCTTTTGAAAATCCTCAACCAATGCCACAGCTCTTACTAGTGGGTACTATGGTGCTCAATGCTCTACCACAAGTATTATCTTCCAAAACAACTAGCATCGTGACTCTCAAATCCTATGCGCTTGCTGCCTCTTTTTTTCAAATTTTGGGCTAGGGGTAGAGCCCCCACACCCCAGGAGCTTACTGGGACGATAATCCCTATTTTTTTACATAGAGTGATAAATCATCAGAACATTAAATTAAGTTTTACACTCTTATATACTTTTCGTGCATACCTCTTTACCATGTGCATAGCAAGCATGCATTTGAAATCTTTGCTCTTTTGGGCCTTCTACATGAATAGGACATGACCTATTAGGCCGTCAAGGCATACACAACATGAACATATTTCTTTTTTTTTTTCTTGAAGAGGAAATCATTAAAAATACATTTTGTAAAATATGACTTTCATATCATAAAAAATTACAAAATCTATGGAATTCACATTAAAACATATTTATGATAATTTAGAGTAGAACAAATTACATAAAAAGAGATACGTAATATGAAACACATGATAAATAAATTAGATTTCACAATATTAAAAGAAGTTTTATGAGGCTCAAACATGCTTCAAATACCATCTTGATTCAAGCAATGCCGTGCTTAAAGGTAGAGTTGGAAAAATTAGTGAGGGGTAAAGCATATACTAATATTGTGAAAAAATAAAAAATTAAATAAAAAAGATATAGAATTTATAATTTTAGAAGGGTCAAAATATAATTTTTATAAAATTTTATATACAATATTGAAAAAAAAAAGTTCGAAGGGTTCGCTGCTATCCTGGCCTATGTGCAGCTCTTCCCATGTCAATGCTATGATATATATTTTAAAATAATATTAAATACAATCATAAACATACCACATATAAGTTTGTTGATATATTCATTTTGTATTTCTGTGAACGTGAAAATTTCTCTGCAAATTGGTTATTATAGGACAGAGACTAGGAAATAAAGTAAACTTTTTTGAGAAAAAAATTTTTAAATGGCCGAAATTTTCAGTTTCTGTGGCCAAAATTTTATGCATCATATGTGTACTAGTATCGATATCTAATTCTTTAAAATTCCAACGAAAATAACTTTGTAGTGAAAACATATTCTTATACCTTTCAAAATTAAAAAATTTAAGCAACAGTTATTAATTAAAAAGAAGTCTATTCTCAAGCATAAAATATTAAAACCTACGAAGTTAAAATGCATGAATTCGACCATTAATTGAAAGAACCTATAACTGTTAAAACAACGTTTCTCTATAGATTCTTTGTTGCTTATAATTATTATATATTAATTTGACTATTTTGCTCATATTCCCATTACCGATAACCTAGATGAGTAGAAGGAAGACCATAGACATATGACACAACCTGAATTTTCCATATATATATATATATATATATATATATATATATTTTGTGTGTGTGTGTGTCTACATACACACACATAGGTCCTCTCCCTATACCCATTATTAATGCTAGGCTCTTTGACAAAATTCATCTTATTGAGATTGATATCGTTTTGTACTAACATTTGTAATTGATAATCAAGCAACAGATCATGTGCGTACATAGTACTTAATACTTGTGGTTGGAGATCAATACAAGGACGACTTATGCATGTGTTTGAACCTCTCGATATTTCATGCTAAAGTACTAGTCAAATGCCCAAAATATATGCAAATTGTACATTTTTTTTTTTGCTACAACGTTGTGTTTTTTGGGAGGGTATAAAAAGAGTGTTTTCTACAAGCCATTAAATTTATATCAAACTGATTTCGGTATACTTTTGATCAAAAAAAGGGCCACTGTACTGTACAACTTTATATCAATAGTGTACATTTTTTATTGTAGAATCTCATCAAAATCATATTAAAAAATTACCCCAAAAAAAATTTTGATATAGATCTATTGGTTAACATAGAAGTCGGCAGCGCATTTTTTAAGTCCTACAATAAAAATCTCAAAAAAAAAAAAAAAAAGTGACCAGATAATGTATGTCCTTGTTCCGCATAAAAGTCATAAAACCAAGAAAAGATCTCAACGTATGTAATGTCTGACTCCTTGCCATAAAGTTTTCAAAACAAGACAAGCAATATAGAAAACTAAGGTCAAATATAATTATGTGTGTTTATATATACTCCGGCGGCACAGCAGTCCGATGCTTGTAACTTTCTTGGTTTCAGAATATAATTTTCTTCGTGTGTTTACGAAATTTTTAAGTTGTTTACCTGTAACATAATTAACATTATAAGTTATATTTTAATAAATTAAGTGTTATAAAATTATATGAACAGAGTTATATTTTTAAACGAAAAATGTTATAAATATTAGATCACTCAGGTGCCGGATGTAAGGCAAAATCTATATGTATCGATACTATATATAAAAGTGTGAATATTTACAAATCTCAAGAAGTATATAGCAAGATCAATATTGATGTAGCACAACAACAAAATATAATAATGCATACAGCATATAGATGTACACAATGACACCACCATGCCAAAAACCCGGAAGCAGATTGATGCACATTTTGGGTATACGCAGAGGCATTATGAAAACACCAAATATTATTATTATTTTATTATTATTAATATTCAGGCTGAGAGAGAGAGAGAGACAGAGAGAGGGGGAGTTATGATGGATCTGAGCATGCTAGCATAGTACTACTCCCACTGGTGCTGAATATATTGCTAATCATAACAGCTCCCATCTCTCTCTCTACCCTCTCTTTCTCTCTCTAAAAATCTTGCGATCTCACCTGGAGTAGCAAAAGAGTGGACCCCTCTTAATCTCCATCCATCAGTTGTTATTTCAACACAATATCGGAGCCCATGTGATTCCTAGCAGTCGATGGTGATGCATGTTTTGCGCAGTGTTGCATGACTGACATTTTGTTTATTTTATTTTTCAACTTTTTTTGTACTGCATACCTCCTTTTTCATTTAATACGCCTGTGGTACGTCGGCTTTTGCGTCGCTTTCAGTTCGTCAATCAACATTTATTAATCTTACAGCAACAATGTTGGGGTGCTACAAATAATTGATAACACTAATTATTTAGCAACATTCTTAAAACTATTAAGATTTAAGTACTGATGTGATAAATGTTTGTTGAATATGATAAGGTACGTATTACTGTAGCGTAATCGCTTTTTACATGAGAGATTCTCCGCTATTAATTGCATCCTAAATGCCATCGAAAGTATTTTTGCACCATACATGCATGGTCTTAATGTATCTATTAGGACGATGGTTATTTTCTTCTCCTGTCTTTTATTATTATTATTATTTGTTTCTACTTCTTCTTTTTTTGAAAGTTTTTCGAGCAATTTTCCCTACTTTATATCATGCATTTAAGGTTATTAAAAAATCTAACTCTGTATTTTGGACATTTGCACATTTGCATTTCAGATTTCAAGTTCATGCTAAATTGTAACCTTTTTTACTGGTCAAAGTTTGGTTTTTATAACAAAAAACCTAAATGTCATTAACAAAAAGAAATGAAAAGAATTTCAAAAAAGAAAAACAAAGAAAATAAAGGAAGGAAATGACTCCAAATCCTTTGAAAGTCATGAGTATCAGTTTTTCCAACAACTTCCATTAGTCTCATTAATGAAAATCCCTTCAGAAAATTTTCTTCCATGAGTGAAATTCAGCGAGGGATCTGATTTCTTGGTACTCAATTAAAGGTATTGGGGGTTTTTATCTAAACTGAGTGTCAAAAAGAGGAAATGAGTGATTTATGGTATCAATGTGGTAAGAATTACTTAAATTTTGCATCTGATGTTTGCTGATGATTTTCTTTTTTTATTTTTTTATTTGGCAAATTCTCGAGAAGTAGGAGCTTTTGTTGATTGTTTCTTCTTTTGGATAAGTAGAATTCATGGCATAAATTTTCAAAAAACCAAGCTCCAACTATGCGCCGAATATGCCGCCAAATCTTTATCGTATAGAATTCTTTCTCAAGGAAAATCTTATTTTGACATACTCCTATTCATTTCATTGGAGAGAAGTAAGGACTTTAAATTCATAAAGGAAAAAATTTTCATTTGCATTGAAGTGTTGCAATTCCGGCCTGAAAATGTGGCCACATTTAGCATATTTAAAACAAAAGTTCTTATATGCTATAATGTTTAAATTTATTTTTTGAGTTTAAATTCATTTACCGAACACCCCATTAATTTTTCCGTTCTTATATTAGCCCTCCACAACCAATTGACCAGTCACCAGCAAAGGAAAGGGTAACCGTGGATGTTGTGTACACAAAGAAAGGATAATAAAGACAGATTTTAATTCATTATTTTGAGTAATAGGAAAATATATCGCAAAATAATGTCATAATTTTTAAAATTTCTAATCATATATAGTGTTTAGAATATGAGACTAAACTCATTAGTTTGATCTAATTATTATATAAAACTTTTATATATATTATAATGTAAAATTTTTATATATTATAGTATTTGAATTTATTTTTTGAGCTTAAATTAAACGTCTATAGAGATAAAAGTTAGAAGAAATTATTTCTGTGTGTAATATATATATATATATGTATAAATATCCACTTGGTACGACCTTTTTGAAAATAATTTAAAGGAAAGCAGTGTGGACGGAAGACAGAGACAGATACACGTAGTGTACAGAAGAATCTTAGATAGCGTCTCTCTGTGTGTGTTCTGACGTTGGAGACTGAAAGAGTGGTCAGAGAGAGAGAGAGAGAGAGAGCGAGAGGAGAGAGAGGGGACAGGCATAGCTTTTCTTTTGAAGCGGCAGAACGTTCCATCCATGCATTTCCCTTTGCATTAACCATCTTCAATACCAACAAAATACCCTCCACGAGTGGCCCATAATACACGCTGATCAGGAACTGCCAAAATTCACACTTAATTTTTTGTTTATTTATTTTATTATTATGTTTCTTTTTCTCAAGTTGGTGCATTACTATGATTTCAAGCTTCTTGGACATATGTATATAACACACACACTGGTGGCTGATTGCAAAGCAACTTTTTTTTTTTTTTTTCAGCAAATGAAATGAAAGGAACTAGGGAACTTTCACACATTGTAACTAACTTCACTCGACTAAAGCTCACAACTCACACTACGAGATTGTTTGGTACATAATTTTAGTCAATCTCAAGCTCTAAGCGCAACCTAGATTGCTGTTTGTGTCATGACCCTAAATCTGAGTAGTGACGTGGTAGATTAATTAAATTAATAAAACTAAATTTAATTAAAATCACCAATTAAACATTTTGAGTTTTTTTTTTTTTTTTAAAGTGATAGTTTAAAACTTTTTAAAGCAATTATTGTTAAATTAGAGCAAGCAAAATGAAATAAAATAATAAGGACAGATAAACATAAGTTGGGCCCTAACGGGCCCATATTAGTATACACACATGGTATCGACAATAATAAATTACAACCATAATCCAATACGAGAAATAAAAATTTAAATATTACATGCCTTAATTTTAAAAAAATGGCCTAAACAGAATTCCTACGACTCCTGTGTCTGCCCTGTTGTCTCTCAGTTGGTCCTAAGTTGTAATTCACCTAGGGGAAAGGTTTTAAAATAAATAAAAATGTGAGTGGAAGGCTTAGTAGGACTAGGTTTTGAAAACATTAATTTAAACATAAATCTTTTGTATTTGAATGTATTTTATAAAAAAATTCAAAAAAATAAATAAAACATATTCAATTCATTCTTACCATTTAAAGTCACTATTCATTTAGAAATGTTCTTATTAATCAGCCATTTGGCAAGCCATAATATCACCATAGTAGTGGCCTAGCTGAGTTTCGAGACCTGCCCTCAACGTCGCACTCTCCACGACTTGATCCTAAGTATGGCATCATGCTCTAGTATGTCATTCCGGACGGTGTCATCCACATGTTTGGTTCTATGTCATTATTTAAGTCTTATATTACTAAGTGATCTCATTTTCATTCATTATGATGTTCATTATGCTCATTCCATTGTCCAATAAGTCATGAGAACATAAATAAATTCTTATAAGTCATTTTCTAGAAAACATTTTGAAGAAATCATTTTTGTGGCCAAAATCCTTTTTTGAAATCATGGCTACCAAAAAAAGGGGTAGAAGTCCTACCTCAATATTCCACACCGTGACTCAACACCGTAGTCCCGACCCACTATACGTTAGCTCCACGGAACCACGATCAATCTTAAAAGTAAACTAAACTTTATCAAATTCTAACTTAGAGTATTCTACGCTACTATGTTGTTTCATCGTGTCTTATTCTGCCTTTTGTAGTTACAAAATCATATTGTCAGGTCAAAGTTTCTATATATGTTTTAAACAACAAAAATGGGTGAAAAAGGCCATTTTTAAGAAGCCTAATCGACCTGTCGAATTTCCCTATCCAGCCTACTGAACTGCGTAGTTCAGCCTGCCGGCTGCAAGGAACCGGCCTATCGACGGTATGAATCTGGCATGTAGAACTCATGAGTTCGGCCTGCCGAACTAGAAAAATCTAGGGACTTGAGACTTCGAGTCTCGACTTCCCCAAATTCAAATCCTCATTTTAAATCTGTTTTTCAAGTCCCATAGCATGTATGATGTTCACAAATGATAGAAAAACACTTTGGAACACATTTAAACTCTTTTAAACAAGTTTTACATAGAAATTTTCAAATTATTATGAAAATGAGAAGAAGAGAAAAAACTTGATTTACCTTGATTTTGTCAAATCAAGCTTAGATTCATGACGATTTGGGTTCAACTAACTTAGATTGAAAGTTTCATAAGCTCAAGAAACTTGGATTTCAAATTTCTAAGAGAATTGAAAGATTTAGGAAAGTTTGAAATCTTGAAAAAGAAAGTAACTAACTTGAAATTTGAGCTTTGAATGGAGTTTGTAGAAGCCCAATCGTGCTCCTTGACCTCCAATCCAGGTAAGAATTAAGGCTTGAGCTTGAAATTTTTGAAAACAAAATAAAAGAGAAAGAGAGAGGAGAAAAAGGGAGAGAGAGAGTGAGCGAAGAGAGTGAGTGAAGAAGAGGAGAAGGAGAGAGGAATAAATAGAGAGAGGTGAGTAGTTTTCAGAGTGAAACGGTGTCCCGCACATAGTTTTCACAAAAAAAGACATATTCGGTATTTGACAAATTGTTTTGTTTTAGAATTAAAAATAACAAATGAAAATAATTAAAAATGAGATAAATTTAAAAATACCACAAAATATTTGAATTAAGTTCAAATTATATTAAGACATACTAATCCACCATTTACACACTAATTATGCTTAATTAAATTTTGTGGTGTTACGGTTTGGTACTAAGATATTTAGGAGTGTGGTTGGAGCTAAAAATATTGATTTGAAAACTGTAACATATAAAGCTTTACACTATAACAACTTTTTGTTTTTACTATAGCTACTAATAGCTTTACACTGTTTCTTTGTTAGAACTATTAGTTCCAATCCAAATACCAAACAACTTAAAGTTACTTTGGATAACTTCATTTGGATTGTAAAATTGGTTACTCTCCCCCTAAATTCACCCCATCCGTAACAATTTGTCATAGTACACAATTTTTTTCCCTAATTAAGTAGTCGGTTTTCAGCATTTATCTAAACATAAAATCATATTTTATTCTCTATTCAGATCTTAGTCTCTAACTATATATCAAAATGTCAATTCGAATTGCAGTTTACACTATGTTATTTATATTTTACAATTTAAACCAAAAAGGGTTTAAATTGTTGCTATTCAAACTCATGAACCAAACAAATCCATAGTGTTACAACTGAATGATGACATAAATATGTGCAGGTCCTTATAATGTATAATAATACAATGTTTGGGTTTGATATGTGTTTTATGATAAGTTTTTTTTTTTTTTTTTGGGGGTGATAAATGAGTTTTACAATGACTTGAAGGTCCGTACGTTATGATGATAGTATTAGTGTGTATATATATATAGGTTGACTTGGAATTGGTAATATGTTAGCGTTTTGGTTCTGGAATTATTTAACGAGGTTGAACTTGAAGTCTTGAACACTAGGTTTTGTTTGAGGTTATATTCTTTTGTGTATTTTGTGATTAACCAAGGAGATTTGGAAGAGGGGAATAAATTAATAAGTAGAGGTTCAGCTTCTGTCTCACCGACCAAAAAAAGGGCAGGTGGGTCCTACTCTTGTTTAGCTGGCAATCACATAGTGATCATGATGTTAGCTAGAAAATCAATGATGGACGGACAGGATGGATTGATTGGATGATGAAAAAGATGATTGTAATTGGAGAAAGAAAGAAAGAGAGAGAGAGAGAGAGAGTTAAAGGGGAACCCCCTTTGCTATTCTTGATTCTCTGAAGCATCAGTTTGTCTAACTTGTGTGGGTGAGATCTAAAAATGAAAAAGAAGTGGAGACCCTGAATATGGGTGAAAGTCATCCTTTTTCCTTTTTCCTTTTTCCTTTTCCTCTTTTTCTCTTTCCGTCTTCTTTTCTCCTACTTTTTGTAAGAGATTTGAATCTGAAAAAGCATGTCAACCACCTTTTGGTGATTATCAATTCGAATAGTATATATTTCATTCAAATTAGAGCATATAATTTGAATTCAGGACTCAAAAAACGTGGGGAATTATTAAGACTCCGTTCTTATTGTTACCAAATTCACCAACTCCTTGTGACCTTTGGTTTATCAATTATTATTATTTTTTAAATGGTATTGCATTCTAGACTCTAATTCAGATACACAAGGCCACGATATATTAACAACTCAGTTTCTAACAGCGGACTAGAACCACCATAGGCTTAATTGAAACGCAGGTAATTTTGCTAGTTGAAAGCCAACAACATTTTTAGTGACTGACTTGAGGAGAATATTTCTGATTATAATAACAAGGGCCGGGGGGTCCAACAGATATAATAATTAGCTTTAGTTGGACTTGTTATTAATATGGCAAGGTCTACTTGGTTAAGTGGAATTCCTCCATTCCCTTTTGAGCAGCCCCTTTTGAGCAGCACAAAACACATCTTTTACTTCACTTTTAACCTCAAAATCATTAATTTCTTTTTGGGGATATTAAAAATAAAAAAAGTATACAATATGTGAAAGTTTTCATTACTTGAGTAAGGCTGGCCTTCCAGAGTTGGAATCCAATTTTTAATATCTGTTTGAAAGGAATATATATATATATATATGAGCTTGCAGTGCTATACAATTGTCATCAACCACTAACAGAATGTTACTAATAATGATTTACCTAATGATTGCTATTCATTGTGAACAATATATATATATATATATATATATATATATATATATATGTTTTTATGTATATATAGTGATCAATATTAAAATGGTGTTGTCCCAGTCTGTTTAATTTGAATCGGTTAAATGAGTTTAGAGTACTTAAACATATCATGATTCATCAATTCAATTGTTTATTTTGAACATTTTTATTCATGTGAAGAGTGTTAAGTTATAAAGGCTCATTTGAGATAACTTGTGTTTTTTACTTTCACGTAGTAAAAGAAGAGAAACATAAGTTAAAGTTTTTTAATTAGTGTTAGAATAATGCATGAAAAAATGCCTTTTGATTTATGAAGAGCTTTTGAACATTTATGATTAAATAACTTAAAAGCCCTTATTGATATAAAAAGTAATGTTATTTAAGGATATGGATGGAATTCTTAATTTGTTATTATTAAATATAAGGTCAAAAGTGCAAATAGAAAAACTTTTCATAAGTACCTTTGGCTTAACTTCTCTTATAAGCTCTTGTAAAAGCCATAAGCACTTTTTCAGGGGTTATTCAAACGACCTCATAAACATTTATGGATAAAATAAGCCAAAAGCAGTTTAAATAAGTCATTCCAAACAGGTTCTAAGTTTTTTCCTGACTAGTTGTTGTTTTATGTAGAGAATTACATAAAAAGACTTTTCCGTTTAAATCGTTGTGGGAGTTGGTAGGGGAATGGGAACTTCATTAATGGTAGTTTGAGGATTTCAACTTACAAAATTTGGTTGTCTTAATGTTTCTATATATAAATGGGTTACAAATTAAGGATTATTAGAGAAGTAAGAGAAAACATAATATAGGAGAATGCGATTTTTTCTTATAAACTTCTTTTTAATTACAATGAATTTTTTACAGCGGCTTAAAGTAGATCACGTTAAAAATGAACTACTATAATCGAGTGTTATTGTTTGCTAGAGGTTTTTATGATTTTATTTGCTCTTGATTGAAGAAGGAAGCTTACCCTCAAAATTAAAGAAGAAGAAAAGAAAATTCTAAAGTGTTCAATTATAATTTTTCTATTCAAAGGGGATTTATACTATATATGTATAAATGCTTTAAAAAATTAATAATAAATTTGTGCTTTTTATACCAACATTTGACTGGTTCAGTTGGTAGGAGCTTGTTTCATTTAAGCAAGCGACTCAGGTTCGAGTCATTGTGAACGCAGCTGCCGGCATTGGAAGACTCTTGTCGCCTTTGGGTCTCTCCATGACTTAACTTTGGATTAGTCAAGCTAAACCACCCGAATGTTAAAGAGTTCTTAAGGGTTTGTCCCGTTAGTGGTGAGCCTGGATACCAAGGGGTTTCGCCAAGAAAAATTAGTGCCTTTTGTTTTGTTTATTTATTAAAACTAGTTTTGTTTTTTAAACGTAATTAGTTTTGGACAAGCATTGCATCTCATTTAAACAAAAATATATATAATAATAATGATTTGACATTTAATTGCTTGAAACGAAGAGAAAGAGCATTTTTATCTGGCTCGATGACGGGCAGCACCTCGGACACTCACAGGGGTGGGCCTCACATCATGGGTCTCACGTGGGACTCATGGGATGGGGCCCACTATTGTGAGTGCCTGGATAGTAGCCCCGTCGGGCCCAAAAACATTTTTTAAAAAAAAAATTGAAGATCCCCATTTAAATAAAGCGTTATCATTTAGTCGCCTCAAGCAATATCAAAGTTTGGCATGTCGGACTGTACATAAATACATACAACGTCATTCAAAATGTATAGCCTATATAAAGTGTCTCTTTTAGATTCTTGCAACTAGCTAACCATTAATAATTAGAAATTGATGTTGGAAATTAGACTATAATCTAGCTAGCTAGCTTAGTGCAACGTCCATTTCTTCCAATGAAAATGTTTCCCATACCATACTATAACCCAAATAGCGCTAAAAAAACAATATGGTTGTCATTATCTAAAACGAGAAATTTAATTCACCAAAATCCCATGTGGGGCCCTAGACTGCATGATAGCTTGCGACCCAAATTGCATGATAACGAAACCTCTTGATAAGAATATTCGCCTAATTATTACAGCACCAAACAAGGATTTGATGTGCAACACAAAAGAAAATAAAGAGGATTTGTGAAGAGACAGGCTATATTTAATCTCATATATAAATGCCACCAAGAGAAGATGAGAGAGAGAGAGAGAGAGAGAGAGAGAGAGAGAGAGATATTAGTGGGTCAAAGAGAGGCTCAATTGCTTGCCGGAAAAACATCCGGCAGAGAGGGAAGGAAAGCCTTGCCAACCAGCTGCCTAATTTGCTTTTTCTTTGGTTGTGGTTAAAAGTTGTCTTATCGGTATATGGGAGTGAGTTGGCAACCTAAAAAAAGCTTAATCATGAATTATGAGAAAGCTTGTCTTTGATTGAAATATTTTATAAACAAGCTAAAGAAAGAATGTACATCTTTTTTAATTCATTGGCTAAAGTATCTTTGTGTTTGAATCATTAAATCTAATCAAACGATAGACAGGTGTCAATTAGAGGTTGAGATTTTTGATTTGTTAACGATTGTTTTTATGGTCTTAACTAGATGCCGCTCAAGGAGATTTTAATTCATTAATTAGTTTGATGATTTTAATTAGCTCGTCTAGAAACATAGTTTGAATAAAAAGTCTTTGATTCAAATTAAATTTGGTATAATATTCTTTTTCATCAAATTTAAATTGCTACAGTGCTTTAAGTTTAAATTATTAGTTTGAAATTCTTCCAAACGGGCTTATTTTTACACATGACGTTTCATCTTTACGTACCATTTTATTTCTGATAATATATACATAAAGATATCCAGCCTTCTATTAGGCTTTTGTTCCCTTATTCCCCTTTAACAATGGTACGTAACAACTAGTAATATGATTAATTATAATCAAATGATTCTCTTTAGCACCAATGATCATACTCTAAGAGTACTTGTAGTTTTGCTCATTATTATACACAACTTTATATAATCCATTTGGTCTCATATTGAACTAAAATATTGTTAATTTTTCATCACTATTTAGCACCACCAAAACCCTAGCTCCGGCAGTTCAACCCACGTTGCAACCTAAGCACTATAATCTTTGCCGTTTGTAAAGCCAATGACGGGCCAGGCTTACGGTTGACATTTTAGCATTCTTTACGAAAACGTCACAAATTTTAAGTTTGAATTGATTTATGCCATGAAAAAATATTTATGGAGAATACCATAGCCACATCATCAATTTTGTGAGAAATACCCAAATATGCCCTTACCATAATTGCCAAAATCCAAAGAGAGAAAGAGAGAAAAAAGAAAAAAGAAAGAAAAAATTAGGTTTAGTTTAGTTTATGGATATTACTTATATCATTATTGCATATTTTCAAATAATTTTTAAACATATAGTATAGATCAATCCAATTGTAAAATAAAAGACATACAACATAAATATCTCGAGCTTTTACCCATTTCCATACAATCAGACGTGGACTATCAAAAATAGCCCAAAGCCTTTAGACTCTTGGGCAGTCAATGTTTGGGCTCAGGTTCAAGTGGACTTTGGACCAGTTCAATATATGGTCTTGGGTCAATTGTGGACGACTTAATATACAACAAGCTTTGTGTTTTCTAAAGATAGAATTTATGAAAATTGTATGTTTTCTGAAGACAAAAATTTATGAAAATTACCTATGTTTTTTGAAAACATTGCAAATGACGGCGTTATTTCTCTCGAAGGAGATGGCCTGTAGTAAACCGCATGTGTAGTATGAGCAGATTTGCAAAATGTTGGCATCTATATACCGGTATTGAAACAATAATTTTTCGTTAAAGAGAATGAATACACCGCATTAACCTAGTCTTATATGAAAATCGATAGGCACCTGTTGGGGAGAGCGGTTTAAACTGTTTTATGGTCTACATTTTGTCAGGGAAAACATTGTATCAAAAGTGGTTGGAACCAAGTAAAAGTTGAAACTGTTTTTGCCAAACAGACACCTAGTCTTTATGGTGCGTTAGGATCATCTCAAGTCCAAATAAGGTAATTTGGGGTTTTTAAAAGGCTTGTTGAAATTGTTGGATTTGTGCGAAAAATACACTTCGGACACTTTTCGGCCAAATTCCATCATTTAGGCCTTCAAAAGGGCAGTGCCCTTTTTCCTTTTTTTCTAATGATCTTTGTTTCACTATAATAAGTTGACATACGAATTCCGGACTCTCATTTTGATTGTGTCTTCTTATTTCTTTGGGTTAGATAGGTTTGCTTTTTTGTTCTTGTCATTTTTATGATCTTTGATTATGTAGAGGTTGTTTCGGCGTAGTTTACCATCCCTTTTGTTATGAAAATCATACCTTTTTGGAATGAAATTTAGTTATTAATTACTCGCGACATTCTCTCTTCCAATTTTCGATATTTTGTTGCATCAATGAATTTTGAAGCTATTTTACCAACATTCCATCTTAATCAACATTTTAATAAATCTGTCCAATTATTTTCATTATTTAACATGTTCTAATCTAAGCTCTAACCATATCAAGATTTAATTAGTTTATCAATTCTTTTGACAGTTTCAGTCTTCTTTCATATCCAGAAACTGCATTTAACCAAGCCTTGAGCTAGCTATTCGAGTTTTTTTACCCTCTATTTCGCTTCCCTCAAAATAATTAAAATTAATTTTTTAGTCAGAGTAAAACTTCTTCGGTAGTGGTTTGAGAATTTCTAAACTACTACATTTTTTGCTAACATTGTTGACTTCACAATTAATGACATTTCACAAATTCTTCTCATAAACTAATCATTATTTTTAGGTTTTCAAGATGTCAGTCAATGATTGATCACCAACGAAAACCGGCAGTCACTGACCGTTGAACACCCCTAAATGCTAGACAAATGTTAAACCATGGTTCTCTATGCTTTTTTGAAAACCATAGACAAATATAAACTCAAGTACATTGAATTTTAACATCTAATGTCACTTCCTTAGGAAATAATCTTTTGCCGACGTAGAAACTATTAATATATATGCTTATGATTCTGAACTTGGAAAGCTAGAATCATGTTTGAAAATTACGAGGAAATTGTATAAGGCTGTCTAAAGTTTCTGTTTTCATATTTTTGACGCTATTTCTTCCACACAACTTGATATCAACGCGGTCCATAAACGCTCCTATCCGACACGCTTATAGTACTATCATGGCATAACAAAATTCATATTTATTAGCAACTAGCTAGGTCTGTATACTTGATTACTTTCGTACCTTGTTAATGCTATCTAATCTTATCTGCACGTATACACACACACACACATTGTGGTAGGGGTAGGGAGGACAATTTATAAATTTTTTGATAGCTTTTTGAAAATATTTAATGTGAGCCAAAGCACTCGTGTAGGAGAAAAGACTTTAATTGACGACTTTTTTTATAAGCATTAAATTTGCAGTAAAAAAAAAAAAAACTGAAATTTTTAATGATGGTTTTGGACTGTCATCCAACCAGGCAAGACTGTGGACAATGATAGGGTCAGAATTTTATTTTCAAGGGGGAGTGAACTAAGATAAAGTTTTACTAAGGAGCATGAAAATAGAAAGACATAATCCTAAAAAGAAAACTCTTAGGCTTTGTTTGGTTCACGGGTTCAAATTGTGTTAATTTGATTTTTTTTATATTGAAATTGAAAAATCTAAACGATGTTGTTAAACTATAATTTAAACTAGTGTTTAAATGTGAAGTTAAACTATAAATATGAACTGGAAATAAAATTTGAATTTGTGTTTGGATGATTGAAAATAATTGAATATTTAAGAGAACTAAATAATAAAAAATGAATTTAAAAATTAAAAAAAATACAGAAAAGTATAAAAGATGATGAAATTTTTTTTATAAGTTGACATGAAATTGTGACCCAAATGTCCTCCCTTCCCTCGACGCAAATTAATAAATGGAAATGTAGTCTTTGATTGTTATCGTAGAACAAAAAGTGTGAATTCAAAGGGGACATGAATTCCAAATCGGAAGGTTTGAATTAGTTTGTTTTTATCTTTATCTTTAACTGAAACCATGTTCCAAGTATTTGTTCCCAAACGTTTATTTAAATTGGTTTTTTTTTTTAATCTAAACTTGGCCTTATGGTTCGAATGGGCAAACTAAACAGGGGGTTAGTTAGTTTAATATTTTGCAATTGTACTCCTCAAGTTTCATACTTTGAAAATGTTACATAATAATTATGATCATACGTGACAGTCTCTGTGTAATTATTAAATTATAGGTATACAAAAAAAAAAAAAATACACACAATTAAGATGCATCTTATATATCCAAAAAAAAAAAAAAGCAATAAGATTTTTGTGGCTGTCTATGCATAACGACTAAAAATCTATAATCAATAAATAATAAAAGGAGGGCGTACATGGGACATTCCTAACGACTGTGTCAACTTGGTCTAGATTGGATGTAATAAGAGGCAAAGAAAAACAGAAAAAAAAAAAAATCTTGCATTTGAACGTTAAAAGGGCTAAGTAAAGTAGAAGAAACGTCTATGATTTACGAATGTTTAGATTTGGGTCTACCGTTTGATGGAGTGGGATTGACCTTTTTTTTTTTAAAAAAAAAGAATGATTTTTTAATTAGTATTTATATAATTTTGGACTTTAGGTTTAGTATAGCATATATAATTTTGCATATAAGTGCTGTAAATGAAAATTACATAAACAAAAATAAAAAAAGCAGGGTGTATACGCTCTGGGCTTTGAAAGTAAATGGAAAAATCTGTTGCATTTAGTCACTTGTTTTGTCACTCTCTGTCTTGTACTCTTGTTACATGGCATCTCACTTTTCTACAAAAATTAAGCTTCATTTTTGGAGTTTCACATCACAATCCAGAGAAGACGTACTATCATTTCTGTTTGAATTTAGGTCCCAAAGTTTTTTTTCCCCTTCAATCATGAGATATTTAGTTAAACAACCGCTAAGTATTAACATTTAATGCACATTAAACAAACATATAACTTTTAACGACCATTTTCAAGAAATGGTGGTTCAAAATTTCTGTAATGCAACATCTAATTTTTCAATCATATAAACTAGCAAGTATTGGTGATCAAAGAATCACCGTTCATCCATTGATCACAACTATGTAATTAACAAAATAAGGGTCTCGCGTTGATCATGTAAATCTAAATAAAAATATTATTAAAATGCAAATTCTTTGCTGATGATAAGCAGTTTTGTAAATTATATATATTATTTTAGGTGGGCTAACGTGTACTAAGGTACTATAATATGGCTGGAAATCATTGTTGTAGCTTGATATTATAGTTATTTTATTTGGTGTATAAAAACTCAATTTGATTTTTTTAATTATTTAACTAGGTTATGCCCCCTTAATGAATCTCCCTCTCATTATTTTTGAGAGAGGTTTCAAATCCATATTCCTCTCTTATTGATTGAGTGGCAATCCCTTAAGACTATATAAACTACATTAATTTTATTTATCTAACTCATTAAAAGATGAAAATTGTACGTCATATAGTAGTTGATATTCACATATTAATTTATTTCATTATCAAGGCAGTTCATGTTTTAGTTGGCATGAATTGTGGGGGGTGAGCTCGGCGCCACCGCCAAGGAACTCTACTCTAGGTGGTCAACAGATCTGTTTGCCCGGAGCTACTAGGAGTGAATAACCAACCCCAATAAGCTAGGATCGTCTGTCCGAGGTGTTTTTTAGGTCCCACGGGCTGTGGTACGAATAGTCACCTTCTCGGGTTAGACACCAACTCAGGTCGGATTTATTAAACTTGCAAGCAGGCTGCTACTCACCATCACTAGCTGACAGATGGCGGATACCTCGCTGTCAAATGGGAACTAATCTCCTGACAGAGGGCACAACACTTGTCTTCAGCCTTCTGGCACGCCTTAATGTGACACACAGGTTATGGCCAAAACCCACCTAACACCTGGTTCAAGTGGCAACCTATAAATAAAGCACATTCATTGTATTCTAGTAAGCATGCTCCTTTCCACCTTACTTGCTCCCGTTCTATGCCGAGCAACACCTGCCTTGAGCGTCAGAGAGCTATTGTTTATTACCTAACCGGTTTCCTCCACCTCTGAAGCATCCCTCCTCTTGTTGCAGGTACGTTCGAATAGGCAGAGTCAAGCAGGGAAGAGCCGTCTACCGTGTGCAGCCACACATGTTGTTGATCACCGCCAAATTATAGTAAGCATCAACATGAATATTAAAGAAAGTTGGTCCAAGCTAGGTATTTAAAAGGAGTTCTTTTTGATGTTATTGCCCACCACATTTGCCTGAATTAGAAAGGACAGAGAATTAATTAGCAGTCTCTCTAATTTCAAGATATTAAATTTTTTTCTTAGTATGTAGTTATTCAGCAATGCAATAGTTAGGAAATAGAAGTTGGAGTAGTGCAAGTTGGTGAGAAAGCCCCCAAACAAGGTTGGTCAAGGAAATGATGATACCAAATTCATGCACCTCATCTGATAGGAATAGTATTATTTGCATCCTCAACATGAATTAACATGCTTTGAGGATAGTTAAGATGGTAGGTGGAGATGATGACTTTCTTTAAGGTGCAAGTTTTCTAAATGATGGGCTTTATTGTCTCCCACACGCCATTAATTCGTGGAACTTGAGCCACAGATTTTAAGATATGATTATATGTGTTAATAACTGTGTTAATTAGAATAACAGTACTACTTATAACTGTTGTAATAGCAGTAACATGGTAATTAGAAGATCCGTGACCACTGATGATGAAAAAAAATACCTATGGTTTTCGTGTTTGAAAGTCTAAGGATGTTATAACATGTTTAAATAAAACTGATGTTTATTTCTGGTTGTTTTCGTTTATTAGGGTTGTTGCTTGTGGGAGTTTTCTTTGAATGGATTTCCATTTTGACTGGATTCCAAACTATTTTATTCGCTTTTTTTTTTTCATTTTTTATCCTTTTAATAAAGTAGGTGCCTAGGTGGGAGTCTATTTAAGTTACTTAATGGGTGTCAACATAGTTGCGATGTGCGATGTTTCTATTTCTCTTTTTATTAAAAAAAATAGTTCTAATATGTTGTTTAAATAATATTTAAAAAAATCTCAGAAGTAGGATGAAGGTGACATTGATACTAGGTAATTGATATCATTTTGTACATAAACAGGTATTGTCAATTTGTTAAAAAGTATGGTTTTAATTTTTTTTTAACAAGAAACTTTAGAATTGTACTAACCCCAGTTTAATAATTAGATTTTTTTTTTGGTTGCGAAGAAAGTTTAAATTTTTCCCTAATCTAATAAGAAAGTCTAATCAAGGGTATGAAGAACATAATTTTCAAGTTAAATCGTGGTCCAAATTCAACGCAATATTCAAACTTTATCATCTGGTCTAACATCGCTCGCTAATTCATAATTATGATAATGAAGACGTAAAAAATTGTAGCTAGACTGGTTAGTGTGTATATTATGTGTTTGTATGTATATGTAGCTGTGGATATGCATGTGTGTGTATAATTCTGTATATATTCACAGAGAGAGAAAGAGACTTTGGATTATAATACATATATACCGACATATATACCATATTTAATTATTTAGGTACATATAATGATATTCTTTTATTGAATATTATTAAATTTTTATGAATAACTTGGTTCGTCCTTATACATGTTCACACATATATCTCTGTGTTGTGCACAACTTACACACATATACATATATATGACAAGCAAAAAAATTTAAGTTTCATAATCTTAGATCCAAGCCTAAAGAAGCAAATCCATAATTTAAAGCCTTTATCTATCAACGTTACATGGAGAAAAAATGATTTTTTTTTTTTTAAATCTTGTGAATCAGTTATATACATGCATGGTATAGAGTTAGAAAACACAAGCATGAATACAGCTTGTGCAGTGTTAGAAGTCATAGTCCATTTCCTTTCTTAGATAACCTTAGGGTTTTTTTTAACGTAAGGGCTTATTTGGTATACCGTATTAGAACTTCGTATATATTATTTTAAAATAATACGACGTTTGGTATTAACAACATATTGTATAAAATAATACAAGGTGCCAATTTAATACAATACACCTTGTATTGTATAATACACAAAAAAAGGCCTGTATTAGACTGTATTGGATTATTTACTCAAAAATTTTATTATTCTAAACTTTGTTCTGGGCTCTTCCATATTCTCTCTCAACAGGGAAGTCTCTCTTCCTGGAAGTGTCTGCCTCTCTTCACTCCCATCCCTTCCTCACGGCCTTCCTCTCTTGCCATTCTCTATTTCTCTCCGTCCTGGCGTAACTTTATCTCTAACCACCGTCCATCAAGCTCATCCCAATCCTAACCCCAAACCCAACCCCGGTCTCGAATCTCGACTTCGATCCCAATCTTGAATCCCGACTTTGATCCTGAACTTGAAATTTGACCCCAAAACCATGACCTAAATTCACTATATTTAAAGTTTAAATGTTAATACAATACAATACGGTAGTAAACAAATATTATATAATGTAATACAACATGTTTATATAGTGCAAAACTAAACAATATATTGTATAACACTAATACGATACAATATAATACAATACAATACGGTGTGACAAACATGCCCTAAATGAGTCATGTTGTAGTCACTTAATTGATAAATACATTTTACATGTATCCTAATAAATGCACAAATCAAGAAGGCAAGTTATAATTAAGCCCATGTTGAAGTTTGCCTTACCTTGCCTTAGCATGGATTTATTGGATTTCAAATTTCAGTTATATAGTCCTAATGTTATTCTAAATTACTTTTAAATCTATTTCTATACGATTAATGTAATATTAATACATGTATACATTCTTCATCTTAGTTTCTCTTGTCTAACACTAAAAATTCAACCAATTTCAATGATACTCAAGATGGGCGCCTGATAATATGATCTCCATTCTATTAGCTTGTATTGTATTGTCATAATTCAATACGGTGTTTGGTGATAAAATATTAAAGAAGTTATAATTACCTAATGCAATGTGTTGAGTTCTGGTAGATCTGTGAGGGATTATGTATTAAGGTAGCACATATATACGTCTCTGATTCGCTAGTGTCGATGTTGACATGGCTCGAGCAACTTGTAAGTCTATATAAAGTGTCTTCAGTAGGACCTCCGATAGGGTGTTAGGGATGATTACGCCTAAAATGAGCCAAAGAAAACAATATTTAGGGCCCTTTTCATTGCTAAACGACTAAAAAAACCTGTCACAATATCAAAAAAACACAAAATATAGTAACGAAGGAACTAAAGTAAGCAGAAACAGTGTGAGGAGTAGTCAATAGTTGATGAAGGACTAGGCTTGGAAGGTAGAGACAAAGCTATCTCTGTCGGGGCTGGAAGCAAAGCTACCTCCTATAGTGGCTTCAAGTTATCTTTATGGAGTAAAGGAGTGATAATTAATAGTTAAGTTTTAAATTCCTCTACTTTTTTGGAGATGTGATTCAAAGGAGAGCACAAATCGTCCTCAGAACTGAGCTAGGATTGCTAAGATATAGAGCTTTGGAATTTGGAAGCTCCTACGGATGGTGAGAGGCTTTGGTGAAGTTTCTAAGTTTCTTAGTGACACAATTACAAGATTCAGAGAGGCTGAAGTTATGACAAAGGAAGGACCTAATCCTTGACAATAGAGATGAAGAACCTTTCCGAAAAAATTTTCAAGTCTGAAGAGCACAAACTTAGAAGAAGAAGAAGAAGAAGAAGAAGAAGAAGAAGATGATGACGACGACGATGATGACGACGACGATGATGATGATTTTCTAAAGCTTTTGAGAGTGAAAATGGTGTAAAATAAATGTGTATAAGCCTTTCTCAATTCTTTTTTTTTTTAATGGTAAAGGTGAGGGATATTTATAGTGAAGGTTTAATGCTTGTTCTGATGGTGGTGCCTGTATGCTCTGAGACTACGTGCTACACTCCATTTCCCTATGGAGCAAGCGACGCCGTGCACTTTTGTAAGTTGAATTTGGGGTTGGTCGAAAATAGCATATATTTATGGTTGCTTTAGGGTTTTGTGTTGAATGTTAGACCTCCCTCTAGGCTGGGAGTTTGACTAAATTGAACTCTATATTTTGGGAGGCCTGACATGCATGCCACTATTTCCAACCTGAGGTCTCCCCATTTCATCAAGTTTGAAACGCCCGATGCTTTATCAAAGCATTTTAAAGATTTGGGTGGGAAATGATAACGGAGGCACGCGTGATGCCTCCAATGACAAACTTGCAATTCGAACAAAGGCTACGGTGACATGAACGAGACTTCTTTGAAGGCGTGCCTTTGGAGGTGCATGTTAGGTGCACCAGAGGCACATGTTGAATGCTCTAAAGGCACACCTGGTGCTCCGTCACTAGGCTTGCTTGGTTTTTTTTCTATGGAAAAGACTTTTGGGCTTGGATTTTGACTTCTTGGGCAATTTTAAGAGGTAAAAGAAAGGCTTTTCCATAGTTCAATTAACTACCAAAAATCCCCCTAAGTGTGAGTTTGAAATCGAATCACACTAAAATAAATGGGCCCATTTTACTACTCATGGGCTACCAAACCACGACCCACGTTAGTTTCCTAAGAATGGTTTGGGTCCACGGAGCGAGCCTATTGTCATTGTAGGACGAAAAATATTGGGCTTAGGCCTTTGAAGAGCCTGGTATGAAATTGGCTATCAGCACAGTGTTATAGGTGTACTTTTATATTGTATTGTATCGTATTATATAGAGTTGCGTATTTCCAAACCAATCTTAATTCTCAACCTAACCTCGATCCTTATTTTGACCTGACCTCGAAACTGGTACCGACTCAACCCTAACCCCAATCCAATCGTAACTCTTCCTTGATACTGACTCAATCCTGACCTTAATCCTAGATCAACCTCATCCTTGGTTTTGGGCTAAGCCCAACATCAATCCCGACCCAAACCTAACATTGAACCGTTCAAGCACCAACAATGATCATCGCATGACCCATGTTTAACCTGATCCAACCAACCTCAATCCTGACTGGTCTGACCTAAACCAAAACCTAATCCTAATCCTAATCGCAACCTGACCTTGACTTTGACTCAAGTCCAACAAACTTGAACATGGTTCCGGCTAGACCCTAACACTGGTCATGGCTCGACCCTAACATTAGACCCCGGTCTAACCCCAAATACCTATCCTAGCTCAACTTTGACCCTGACTCTAGTCTTTACTTGACACCCAACATTTTGCCTGACATTGGCACCAATCTTGATCCAAACACACTAAGTCTTGACCATGACCCAGACTTCGGTCCTAGATCCTAGACCTAATATAAATAATATAATACAATACATAGAAAATGAACTGTATTGTATAATATAACATAGATCATGTTAATTTATTACCATCTTTATTAACTTATATAATATAGTATTCATTCATACAAACATTGTATTGACTTATTATCATATAATACGTACAATGCTTTAATACGGTCCACTAAACCTATTTAAGGTTTTCAATTTGTTGAAGTACAACAAATAGATATCACAACTAAGCCGCGTTCGTAAAGCCATTAGACAATGAATAGATGAAGATGTACACATATATAGAGGAGACATATAAGCCTTGTGGGCAGAAACGTTGAATAATACAATGGACAAAGTTTCTATTCAATTGCAACAACGAGAATATAACGTCACAAGTTGTAGAGACGCAGTGGGATTCGGAAATTATCAAAGACTAATATATGCGAGACAAAACATCCCACACCTCATCAGATAGACAAAATAAACTTTTCCTTGTAGCCCTTGGATGTGATTAATTATATCATCACCTTATTTTTTATTTTCAAACATAAGATAAAAAAAAAAAAGAAATAATTATAGTGACGATTATTCGACACTCATTATTACGATCAAATCTTTGTTAGAAGATACGCAGCCATCGATGGATAAGGCATATTAATGCCCATTTACTAACATCATCTCCCTTGACGTTAAGGGACATTATATATATATATTACATAGTTTTTATTTTATTTTTCTTTTATTTACTTGTTTTCTCTTTCCCTATCTTTTGCCGCAAAAACGCAGTCCAACCCAGATGTCCAACACAAAAGCTGGCCTACACCCGGACGCTCTACAACAGCGCAGTTGAGCCGCAAACACAAGAGTTCATCAACAGCTGGTTTCAACTCAATCTAACACTCTTGCTTTGCTGTTTTGATTGTTATTTTTTCTCTCCCTTTCTCTAAGTTTGCAGAGATTTCCAAATCCTTCTTCTTGATCATCAAATCCTTAATAAATCGAATCCCCATAAATGGCTTCTCTCACTCTTCTCCAGCTGCAATCCCATCATCAGTATTACTACTACTACGACTACTACATCATAACCCTAAATATTACTCAAAAGTATACAATTACTACTAGTACTAAAAATAGTAGTACTACTGAACTATGCATTCCTCATCCCCAAAAGCTAGCTCAAGCAGCAGCGGAAGCAAGAGGGGGAATGCTGATAATTCTCCTTCGGACGGGGCGGCCCACCGGAGCTACCGGGGGGTGAGGCGCCGGAGCAGCGGTAAGTGGGTGTCAGAGATTCGGGAGCCGCGTAAGCCAAACAGGATCTGGCTAGGCACATTCCCGACCCCGGAAATGGCGGCGGTTGCCTACGACGTGGCGGCCCTGGCCCTCAAGGGCCAGGACGCCGAGCTCAATTTCCCGAACTCTGCAGGCTCCTTGCCTGTGCCGGCCTCCACCTCTCCTCGGGACATCCAGGCGGCCGCGGCCTCGGCCGCTGCGGCTATCGGGGCTGCTGCAGCCGCCATGGAGGCCGGGGGCGCCAAGGAGTCGGGTGGTTCGGGGAATATCGGGGGGAATTGTAGTCAGGGAGAGAATATACTAGAGATGGAGAAGAATGTTGAGAGTCATGAGTATGTTGATGAGGACCTCATATTTGACATGCCCAATGTGTTAGTGAATATGGCTGAAGGAATGCTTCTTAGCCCTCCACGCTTGGACATTGCCGGTGATGATGCTGACGATCACGTTGGAAATGCTGCCGACCAAAACCTTTGGAAATTTCACTAATTACACATATATGTGTGTGTGTGTGATGATATCATATATCATCTGCCTATTATATATATAAATATAAATAAGTTCGTATAGTAAAACGGTAATAAATAAATAAAATTACCGTAAGGCCCTTAAATGTGTAATGTAATCAAGGGAGTGCCACGAAAACTTAGAATGCAAGATATAAACCACAAAAGTGCGAGAGAGGGTAGCATATGAGTGGATTATTTTTGTTTGTTTTTTGTTTTTGGTTCTGTCCGTCGGTTGCTCTTTTGTCCCTTTTTTGTGTTTTTGTTTCTTTCGCTTTTAATGATCATATATATGTACAGTTTGTTTAGGAAAACCGCCGTTTGTCACCCCTTTTGTATAATATTCCTGTGCCCTTTTTATTCATATATAAGGAATATTCCTATATATGTCCTTTTAAAACTTTAGTAATATATTATATACACGTCTCATAAGTGGTATTAAACCTTTTAATCTGTGATTTCTATATTGTTCTCGTAACCTTAAAGTACGCACGGCTTATCAGATTAGGACGCTTGTATAGAACAGAAACTTTGGAACTTGACCCAATTTGCACAAAGTCCGAAATTTATTGTGCGTAAAGAGGTTAGGGCCAAACTTACGTAGACATGGGCACATGATCATCATCTAAATAACAGATGATAAAAGCCATATTATGCAAGCAATCATGATCAAATTACACACAGGCATATATATATATATATATATATTATTTACACACACACATACATACATACATAGACAATATCATATATATCTCTTTCTTCCTCATACGTCAATATTGGATTCTTTCGTAAAGAGAGAAGACGTGTAGTTTTAGAATTCCTCGTGTTGTGTTCAAATTATATCACGGTTAAGTTTGTTTTTAGGTTTTCAAAGCAAATAACACCTTAGTTTGGTGCCACTTCTTGATACCAACTCGTCCTTCCACATCTCCAATGATACTGTAGCATGTCAATTAAAATGAATATATGCTACGACATTTTAATTTATATATCATATATTTTATCTCATATTTGTATTTTACGTGGCATTTTAATTGATAAGTTATTTTATTATTGGAGGACAGAAGAAAAAAATGGAAGAACAGACAAGAGTCAAATCCAAAAAAAAGAGGGACGCAAGTTGGGTTTTATAGTCAAAATAACAATGAACACGTTTGTGTAGTAGGTTTTACTATATATGCTTTGGAATTTGAACCATGCGTTCTAACTATTTTAATATTAGTTTCTGGTTATTAAAATGGGTTATTGTCAGGATGAGGTTATGGCCCACCTTAAGTTTTGTTGACGTGTCATTATCAAATAGAAGCAATATTATACCCCTCAACAGCGGGATAAGAAACTATGGAATGTCAAAGATGGATGCTGACTCTTCACCTCTCTTTTAGCTAGGGGCCCCACATGTCATGCAATGGTCGTACCCTAAGGTGCCTCACATCTACACCCAAACACAAGTATATTTATATAATTGTGTATCAAAAATTAGTAAGTGACTAGGGAAAGCAGTAGCAACTTCATTTGTGGGTTTAGCTTTTTTTTTAGTTTAAATTTTGTTTTAAAAAAACACTTAACCATAAAATATCGTATTAATTATGTTCTCAAACGGGCTATAAACAATACTGATATAAGCATCGAAAATAGTTAACTCTCTAATCTGTATGCGTTTATATTTATGTGTGTAAAATGATATACTCAGTGAACATTTCTAAAAGAAAGGGGGAAAAAAGCTCCAAGCTAGAGGCTAGAGGAAATATAGTGGCTGCTAAATTATTCCTAATTCCATATATATATATATATATATATATATATATATATCTTTTTGATTGGTCACGTATACATGAAAGAAGTCGTCAAGTGCATCAGAAATATTTGAAATAATGGGGGACACTCATGTAGAGTTTTCTTTTTCAGTTATAGGGACTTGTTTGGTTACGAACATAACATATTTTTTATTGGACAAAAGTACTCAATACTACTACAGTACTACATTGTTTAGCTCTTATTATTTTTTTATTATTATTTTTCGTATATGTACGTGTATATATACACTTTATGATGATGCAAGAGTTATGAGAAAGGGAGGGTCAGACCATTTTAAATATAAATATTAATGTTAATATTGTATTTAATATTAAAAAGTATGAAATGTCATACAAATATGTTATTTTCATTTATAATTTAAGATATAATGTAATTTCAAATGTTTTGTATATATATACACACATATATAGTTTTTTATACGATCATTAAGTCTTAGAAGTTGTAAAAGTAAAATTTTAATATTAAAATATGTCAATATTATTGTACTAATTAAATGTAAAAATAAACATATTAACCAATTACAATCTAATGTCAAAATTTGACCTATGTTATATTTGGTGTTAGATTTCCCACAAAATATAACATATATCATATTTAACACCAAGAGCCCATTCAAAATGACTTGAAAAAAGCTGCTTTTGTTTAGTTACTCAAAAAGTTGTTTTTGTACTTGTTTGAATTGAGTCGTGAAAAGTGCTTTTAGCTTTTATAAACACTTTTGGAAGAAGCTAACCATTTAGTGCTTATGAAAAAATGTTTATTAAAACCTTTTTTATTTGCATTTTTTGACATTTTATTCAAGTATCATAAATTAAGAATTTTATTTACATCTTCAAATTGCACTATTTTTATATCCATAAGACCTTTTGGCTTATTTTATTAAGCAGGTTCAAATGCTATATTGAACTAAAAAGTACTTTTTTTATGCACTATCTAAGCACTAATTAGAAAACCTTAACTTATGCTTCTTTTCTTGCATTGCTTAAAAATAAAAGCGCAAGCTATCCCAAACGGCCTCCAAAAATAATATCACATTAGTGAATGATTTTCTTAATTTAATACTAAAATTTGTCAATTGTCTAATTTAACACCAAAATGTCTTATGATATATTTGGTGTTAGATCTCCTACCAAATATGACATATATCAAATTTAGTATCAAGAGTCATATCACATTAGAGAATAATTTTTCTAATTTAATACTAAAATTTATCATTGACAAAATAGTTTAGCATTGAATCAGAGATGATCCTAGTAGAATCATGTGTAAAAGTACTTCCATATTTGTATATGAGATGGAGAGCAGGCAAAACTTCATTATTGGAGAAAGTCAAGAAAGGTGATAATTGTGCATTAAGCACTTGTTTAAGCACCAACAAAGACTAATTATAACCTTTCTTGACTGTGCTTAACATATACTTATGCTTTTCGCTATCATACCTACAAATGGAATGGGCATCCTATCTTTCGTAGACTGGAGTAATGGCTATATATGACCATCAACAATCCCTGGTTTTGTTTTGCCTGAACTTGGGCCGGGCTTGGAACCGAGTAATGACCTGTGTGTCTAGTCATAAGCCCAAAGTCACGCATAATTGTTATAGATATTTATGCCACATCTACGTTATTCAATTATTAATTGACTTTTTGTCACTTGCAAAATTTTTTTTACACTGTATACAACTTATAAGAATCAATATTAAAGTAAAATTAAAAAAACCAAAGTAACTTATTACATTTTTAAAGAGCTTTTTTTTATGTGACATAACTCAATCCACAGTTCAAAATATGGCATATCTACAAAGCTCCTTATTTGTATTAGCATTGGGCTCAGACTAAGTGGACTAGTAGGTCAATTAGGAATGTATTAATTAATTTTGAGAAAATTTTATGTTATGCCACACTTTTAAAATTTGTTTTCATTTATATTATTTATATTACATGTTAAGTTGTGGCATAAATAAATGTATGTGGCATTTATAAAAATTAAATCTTAAAAAATTTATTTATCAAAATTCTCCTATAATTTTAGTGGGCTTGTTTTTCAATTTTGATGAAAAAATTTAGAATACTAGTATTTTGAAATAGTATAATCACAACCTGCCACGGATTCAAAGAGAAGCCAGTAGGGCACGTGTCCACACTAGAAAAAAGAAGAATAAGCTTTTATATGTTTTTGTTCTCAGATAGCAGAGGCTTTTACATGTTTGTTTTCCTACCGGTGCCCCAACTAATCTTGCTAATCCCCCTATATATTTCTGTTTTCTTTCCCTGATGTATTATTTGTCTCCTCGCTTTTTACAATTCCTGCCCTTCCTATTAATTTTAAAAATTAAAAGCTAATTTAGTCATATAGTTTTTGGCTTTCCTTTCACCTTGCTCTTTTTCTTTAATTTTACCTTTCACACTTTTATTTTCACTATTTTTTTAGAAATTTAGGTAATTTTAAGATTTATTTTCAATAGAATGTATTGAAATCTATTAAATCTTATTTTGATATTTCATGTGGAACAATTAGAGAGAGTTATTTTACAAGAGCGTTGGAGACTTAGAATTATTTATCCTTGAACTAAAAAAAGTGATATTCTTATTTAATCAATACTATTATAAGATAAATTTATGAATATTTTTTTTGAAGTCTTATGTCTCTCTAAAATTAGTCATTGTAGTCAATTTTGTGTCTAATAAATATAAAAAATAATGCAATTTGATTATTTAGCTCGTCCATTTTGTTTTTGTTTGTGCTGTCACTAAAAATAAATCTTGTATCTAGATCACAAGTATTTTAATTTATAATAAGACAAACAAGTATTATCTAAGGGTATTTTCACTTTTTTAGGCGAAAAGAAGTGCAATGAATAAAAGGAAAAAAAAAATAAGTTGTTGAACACAGCAATAATAGTAAAGAAAGTGGTCTATCATCTAATTTAGTTGAATAGTGAAACAACACACTCTTGGTACATGCCTTTTCTTTAAAGTTTCATTCAAATTAAGTGGTGGAACTAGCAATAGAATCAGTTGTTTATTAAGGTCATGATTTTCCTGCAATGGCTAGATATGATCATCTAAAAGGGAGTTTAAGTATAAAAGCCACAAATATTTGAGTGTGACACTACTTAAACCAGTGTTATGAATAATAATATAATACAACTTTTTAAGTATGGCATTTTCAAAAGTGTGTTATAAGATGTAATTTTCTCGATCTAAAACTCATGGTTTTGTTTTGTCTCAACAGAATGACCAGCCGTGGATCTAATCATAGGCCCAATGTCATGCATATTGCTGCATTGGGCTCAGAATAAGTGAACTAGCTAGCCGCGGCAGTTGAAAAAACACATTCTAGGTGCATGGCTTTTCTTCGACTTTCGTCAGAATTTACTTACTGGTGGCATCAGTTGATTATCAAGGCTGTAGCTTTTTTGTTATTTGTGACTATATGAATCTGAATTAGTATTTGTATTTTCTTGATTTAAAACACAATATTATCTTTTTTCACCAAAAAAAAAAAAAAATCACCATTCCCTAGAGAAATGTCCCCCACTTGAGCATAAACGTTTATACCCTTAATAAAACACTAAAATTTATACCTTCAAAATATTATACCAACATAAAAAAGAGCATAACTTTTAGAGAAAAGAAATCCTCTACATCTTAAAATGATGACAGAAAGTAAATTTTAGAGCAAAAAGAAATGTTACAGTTCTTGAGCTAATCTCTTGGCATAGTAATGAGTTTATTTCTTTCTTGGTAGTTGTTAACGAATGGTCTCATTATTCTCGTTTGTGATCCTCCCTATTGAAGATTCTTCCACTACCGTCAGAGTCTGTTATTTTGAAATTGCACTCAAGCTTATCTTCGTCATCTACCAGTCCACCAAAAGCAGGCTAGCTCATCCACCGGTCTACTATAAGTTCACAGTTAGGAACAATGTAAAGCTCTCACATGCTGCAGTAAAAAAAAAATTGCTATAGTGTAAAGCTCTCGCATACTATAGTATTTACAGTTCTAACCATCATATCAAACATCCTATTTTATACAAAATTTTGAATATTTATGGTCAATTAAAATTGCGTCTCTGAATTTTATCCGCGGCATTCAAAGGTTCAAAGTCATCGATTAATTAATCCACACGTGCACTTAAACTCAAATAAGGAGACTAATTTTAATTTTTATAGATTAAGTCCAATAGTGGATAAGTTCTTGAATAATATGACCTCTTAATTGATGTCGTATAGAAAACTATAGTCTTTCGTCTATATGTTCATTGCGAAGTTCCAATAGCTAATAGTTTCATGCAAGTTGTCGCGCGTTGATTTAATGGAGGTCAAAATTTTTTTTTTCCTATTTCAATGATAATTATCTCACTAATTAGGGCTCTTAAGCATGATTAACGCGTAGGGGATTGCAAATTTTTTGCTGTCTTCATAAGCTTAGATTAGGATTTACATTATTTTATGCCCACGGTATTAAGAATAACTAATTACTAGCCAACTAGTTAGACCACGTAGCTGGCCAAGTAGATCAAGTAATCCTGATCTACAAATTTTTGAGGCATGGTTTAATTCAATGTACATCGATAGAAATATGGGGTCAACAATTACGAGTTAATTTTTCAATAAAAAAAAAACTCATTGAATTCGGACAAATTCATTTCAAAGATCATGATATGCACGTAAGTCGTCTTAATATGTTACTGCAGGCAAAAAAGGGAGAAGAAAATAAACAAAAAGGAAGACAAAATGTACAATGGTTCACTCTTAGTATGAGAGTTACATATACTTTCAACCATTGTATAGAGTAATAACTCGTCAGGGTATTAAATTAGGCTTTATAACTTAAAACTTAGACCTGTAAATGAAATCATGTTCACGTTAAAACGTAATCATCTCCTGTTCCTAGGCTATTACCTCTACCTATTGTAAAAGGTACTGTTAATGTTGTGATGTCTCGTCTTCTCGGGCCGTTACTTAACTTGTTTAAACATCTTTTCTTTAACTAAATCTTATTTTCAAGTAAGAAAAATACCAAATAATTTTTTTTTCTTTTAATATACTTTAAAACATACTTGAATCTATTGCAAAATCCGTTGCAACATAAATTGAAATATAGCTTAAATATATCTTTTAAAATGTTTTTCGTAAAACATTTCTTATAAGGCATTTCCTTAAACATTGACTTTCTTAAAACTTTTAAAGCACTATCCCAAATAGTGGTAAACTTCTTTAAGCAGCGGAAAACTATCACAGTGGTATCCATACCCAATTATCGCATCTGTCTCTTCGTGACACCGAGCTCTTCCACCGGTGACACTGGTCTCTCGTAGGATTACCTACAACATGAAGAAACTTATTATAAGGTTTCACTTAGTAAGCTTAAACATAGTCCCGCAAAGCATTAAAACATTCATCGTGAATTATAGCCTTTAAATTTTTTTCATAAAACTTTCTTCGTTAACATTTTCTTGTAAATATTTTTCAAAAAATGCTTTTCATGAACAATTCTCATAAACATTTCTCAAAGTGTCTTTATAAACAACTTTCATAAACGTATAATTTAAAGAAATGTAAGTAATGTCATTATGCATGATTCCATTTAAAAAAAAAAAAACAGAAAAACAAAAAAGTATCATCACGTGTATGATTACAGAATTGACGAAATAAAACTGTGCCGCGTGATAAAAACTGAACTTATCACTTGGTCTCATATTATAACATGACAGTTGTGACGAATAAAACTTAAACAATAGGGTTCAGAGGGCTAATTAGATTGTGTGTGTGTGTATATATATATATATATATATATATATCAATTTTCAAAACATAAGCACGAGGAAAAGTAAAACATTTTTACGATCAAGAATTAATGAATCCAACAATCCGAGGGCTAGTAATTGGTCTGTGTATCTACCCTTGTTAATCAAACGGCTCCACTCATATTTCACACTAATTTTCAAGGAGAACTCATACTGCCGGTTATTGTATTTATTCATTTACAAAAGAGCAAGAAAAACTTGCAGGGAATGCAATAGATCACTTTAAAACCAATACATAAACTAAAAATGGATACATTTATTCCATAAATTAATTTATATCTAACTTAGGCTTGTAACATGCATGCATATCATGAGATAGCCCAAAAAAAAAAACAAAAAATAAAAACAAAAGAATGCCGTTTCTCATTCACAATGATGATGTCTACACGTGTTCACAATGGTGATGCATCGCTACACGTAGAATAATATATAAAATAGAATTTTCACGTGACAAAAACTCAACTTATTACTAGATCGCATACATTAATTGTTGGAGAATTAGGCGTCTCCTAATTCCAAAGATCGCAAGAATGAATAATTGCATAAAAGAAATAGGAGAAAAAAAGAAAAAGAGACACTAAATTTTTATACAGGTTCGTCTAAATTTGAGACTACGTCCTATTTCTGCCCACTGCAGATTTCACTATGATGAAGGAGATTATAAATTACAAGAGAAGTTTCTCACACACTCTCAAATTGTGCTTACCAAAACTCTCTTCTACCTAGCACCCTGTGGGAATTTTTTCTCTCTCAAGGATAGAGCTCTTAAAAATTTGCCTCACAGAAAATAATGCCACTCTCAATGTCACACACACTCAACCCTAGCCACCTTATGTCTATTTATACACCAAAGAAGAGAAAAATAGCAACTAATGAGAAACCCTAGCAGTTTCTCGTTTTTGGGACTTTTGAGTTCGACTTTGACTCAAAATTTCACGACAAACCAGACTTCGGGCGCCGTGGCCCTCATTTTGGGCGCCGCGGCACTGGTTTGCTCTCGGAAGAGCGTCGTGGCCCTCGTTGGGGCACCACGGCATTGGTTCGGACGCCGCAGCCCTCCTTTTGGGCACCGCAGGCCTCCTTTTGGGCGCCGCGGTGCTGGTTCGGGCGCCACGGAGCTTGTTCAGGCGCCACGGCCCTCTTTTTGGGGGCTGTGGCGCTAGGCCATTGCCCCCTCTTTTTTCTCTTCTTTCTCCTTTACTAGGTTGATTTGGCTCCACATTGCAACAATCTCCCACTTTGAGACTTATCAATCACCATATCTCTAACTGCAGCGGCAACGACTTCTCACGCCTCATAGAGAAGTCCAACTAAAGTTGTGCACAACTTCAGTTTCTCAATTGGAACTGTCTTGGTGAGCATATCTGCTGGATTTTGACTCCTCAGAATCTTCTCAAGCTTCAACACTCCATCTTCCAAAGCCGATCTGATGAAGTAATACCGTAATTGTATATGCTTCCTCCTAGCATGGAATGCGAGATTTTTTGTCAAGTGAATGGCGCTCTGACTGTCACTATGTAATGCACTCATTTCCTGCTTATGACCTAGTTCTTCCAAAAATGACCCCAATCAAATCATCTCCTTCCTCGCTTCTGTCATTGCCACATACTCTGCTTCTGTTGTAGAGAGTGCAACTATCTTCTACAGCTTCGTGACCCAACTAACTGCTGTGCCACCCAAAGTGTAGACATAACCGGTGGTACTCTTTCTGTCATCAATGTCTCCAGTCATATCAGCATCAACATAGCCCTGTAGTCCCAAGTCTGACTTCTTAAAACATAGTGCTAAACCCACATACCTCTCAGATATATGAGAATTTACTTCACTGCCTCCCAATGCTGCTTTCCTGGATTGCTCATATACCTACTCACAACTCCCATTGCATGTGCAATGTCCGGTCTGGTACAAACCATGGCATACATGAGACTGCCTATAGCGGAAGCATAATGCACCTTGGCCATGTGGTCTCGTTCCTGCTCTGTGGTCTGTGATTGCTTATTTGATAACTTCAAGTGACTAGCCAAAGGAGTACTCACAGGCTTTGCATTACTCGTATTGAATCTGCTAAGCACCTTTTTAACATATTCTTCCTGTGAAAGTTTTAGACCATTACGGTTCCTCGTTATTCTCATCCCAAGGATTTGTTTTGCAGCACCCAAATCCTTCATTGCTAACTCCTTAGACAGCTCCTTCTTCATCTTGGCAATATCTCGTTTGCAACCTCCTGCTATCAGCATGTCATCGACATATATCAATAATATGATGTAGGAGTCACCTAAATTCTTCACATAACAACAGTGATCTTCTTGACACCTCAAGAAACCATTGCTGCACATAAGATCGTCAAACTTCTTGTACCACTGCCTGGGAGCTTGTTTGAGGCCATACAAGCTCTTCTAAAATTTGCACACTAAGTTCTCCTTATCCGGTACTTCGAAACCTTGTGGCTGCTTCATATAGATCTCCTCCTCCAAATCACCATGAAGAAAAGCTGTCTTGACATCTAACTGTTCCAAGAACAAGTTCTCATTTGCCACTAGCGCAAGTACCGTCCTGATCGTGGTTAATTTCACCACCACAGAAAAAATCTCGTTAAAGTCAATGCCCTCTTTCTACTGAAAGCATTTTACCACTAGCCTTGCCTTATACCGTTTGCTGCCATCACTTTCGTCTTTAATCCGATATACCCACTTGTTGCGTAAGGCATTTTTGCCCTATAGTAACTTTGTTAATTGCCATGTTTGATTGGACATTAAGGAATCCATCTCATCCCTCATGGAAAACTCCCACTTGACCGAATCTTCAGCCTCCACGGCTTCATCATAGCTCTCTAGCTCACCTCTATCGGTCAACAAAATATAATGCAGAGAAGGGGAGTACTCTGCAACGGTTTGATGGTCGGCCAGACCTCTTAACTTGTGTGGTATGAGTCCTCTGGTTTCCTTCTGGAGCTATGTCTTCTTGGTCTTCAACCTCTGGATTTTGTACCTCCACTTTAGGAAGATCCTTCAATGGAATCACCTCAGGCTTTTTATCCTTAGAACCTGAACCCCTGGAGTCAGTGTTGTCTCTGTCCTTGTACAAGACACCTTCATTGAAGATCACATCCTTACTCCTAATAATCTTTCGATTTTGGTCATCCTAGAGACGATAACCAAACTCAAGTCCGCCATAGCCAACCAGAATACACTTCTTTGACTTGGCATCAAGTTTACTTCTAGCAGCAGGATCAATGTGAACATAGAAAACACACTCAAATACTCTCAAGTAAGAGAGATCAACATTTTTATGGCTCCAGACTTCTTTCGGTAGCTTAAACTTTAGCGATGTGGATGAACTTTTGTTGATCAGATGAGTAGCTGTATTAATTGCCTCAGCCCAAAATGCCTTTGGCAGCCCCGCATGCAACCTCATGCTTCTGGCACGCTCGTTTAAAGTCTTGTTCATCCTCTCAGCTACCTCATTCTGTTGTGGTTTTCCTGGAATGGTTTTCTTCATCTTTATTCCATTCTCAGCATAGTACCACCTGAAGTCATTATCTAAATATTTTCCCCCATTGTCAGACTGCAAGCACTTTACCTTCAAATCTGCCTCGTTCTCCACCATGGCTCTCCATCTCTTGAAAGCATTAAAGACATCAGATTTGTTTTTCAGAAAGTAAACTCATACCTTCCTGCTTGAGTCATCTATGAACGTCACATAGTAATTTGCGCCACCAAGGGAAGTCACTGACGCAGGCCCCCACACATCAGTGTGAACTAGCTCCAATTTTTTGGAATTAGGCTCTCTACCTATTGTTGAGAAAGTAACTCTCTTCTGTTTCCTAAAGATGTAGGCTTCACACAAACAGTGATCAACAGTTTTCAATCCTGGCAGTTTTCTTTTACAGTGAAACACCTTTATTCCCTTCTCACTCATATGACCGAGCCTATAATGCCATAGCTCGGTATTGGCAGCAGAATCAGCAACTGCTATGGTATCTCTGCAACTAGAGTTCATGTAGAGAGTTCCAGCCTTGCGTCCTCGAGCAACAACCATTGCTCCTTTTGTGACTTTCCAACCTCCACAATTGAAGGTCACTTTATGTCCTTCGTCATCCAGTTGCCCCACCGAAATCAAGTTGTGCATTAGTTTGGGAACATGTCTCACCTTATGAATCTTCCACATAGACCCATTAGGCATTTTTAAACTGACATCTCTAATGCCAATAATATCCAAAGGTTCTTCGTCAGCAAGATAAACCTTACCATGATTTTCAAAAACATAATTCTCCAGGACATGGCGGTGTGTAGTGGTATAGAATGATGCTCTTGAATCTATCACCCACGAATCAAAAGAACTGTCAACTGACAAGATTAAGGCATCATGTTGCTCTTCAATGGCGGCGTTAGCTGCGTCATTATTCTTGTCTTCGTTCTTCCTTGGAGCCCTGCAGTTCTTCTTTAAGTGGCCAGTCTTCCCACAATTCTAACACTCCATGGTCCTACCGTTTCTGGACTTGCTTCTCCCATTCCTCGACTTGCCTCTCTTACCATTATCCCTATTGGAATGCCTCTCAAGTTTCCTGCCCCTATTATGAACATTAAGGGCCGAGTTCGACGTTGAGGCTTCACTTGAGTCCTTCCTGCGAACTTCTTCCGCCAGAATAGAATTTCTGACATCAACAAACTTTAGTTTTGCATTTCTAGTCGAATTTGTAATGGCTACCCTCATGGGTTCCCAACTATTCGGTAACAAGGCCAAGAGGATTAGGGCATTGATCTCATCATTGAATTTAATCTCTACCGAGACCAATTGGTTCAGAACTGTGTTGAAACTGTTCAAATGCTCTACAACCGAGGCACCTTCAGGCATTTTTAATTAAAAAGCTTCTTCATGAGATGTACCTTGTTATTGGCTGAGGGCTTCTCATACATCTCTGACAGAGCCTTCATCATCCTAGTTGTAGTAGTCTCCTTTGCAACGTTGTGGGCAACGTTCTTTGACATAGTCAAACAGATCACACCCAGCACCTGTCTATCAAGGAGATTCCATTCCTCATCCTTCATGCCTTCAGGCTTATTACCTAAGGACAAGTGCAGTTTTCTACTGTAGAGGTAGTCTTCAACTTGCATCCTCTAATAGGAAAAATCTGAACCATCAAATTTGGTGATATCAGCTGTCGAACCTTCTTCTCCCGCCATTGTTCTTGATCAAAACCTCCGCTCCGATACCAATTATTGGGGAATTAGGAGTCTCCTAATTCCAAGGATCACAAGAACGAATAATTGCTAAAAAAAAATAGGAGAAAAAAAGAAAAAGAGACACCAAATTTTTATACAGGTTCGTCCAAATTTGAGACTACGTCCTGTTTCTGTCCGCTGCAGATTCCACTATGATAAAGGAGATTATAGATTACAAGAGAAGTTTCTCGCACACACTCAAATTGTGCTTATCAAAACTCTCTTCTACCTAGCACCCTGTGGGAATTTTTTCTCTCTCAAGGATAGAGCTCTCAAAAATATGCCTCACACAAACTAATGCTACTCTCAATGTCACACACACTCAACCCTAGCCACCTTATGTCTATTTACACACCAAAGAAGAGAAAAATAACACCTAATGAGAAACCCTAGCAGTTTCCCCTTTTTGGGGCTTTTGAGTTCGACTCTGACTCAAAATTTCATGACAAACCAGACTTCGGGTTTCGCGGCCCTCATTTTGGGCGCCGCAGCGCTGGTTTGCTTTCAGACGGGCGCCGTGGCCCTCGTTTGGGCGTCGCGGCTCTGATTCGGGCGCAGTGGCCCTCCTTTGGGCGCCGCAGCCCTCCTTTTGGGCGCCGCAGTGTTAGGCCACTGCCCCCTCTTTTTTCTCTTCTTTCTCCTTTGTTAGGTTGATTTGGCTCCACATTGCAACATTAACATGACAGTTTTGATGCACAAGCGCTATGTTCTCAAGCCAATTATTAATGAACTACTTAATTATTTATTTTCAACATAATCTACAATTTTATAACTACAATATAAAAGCAGGGCCCACGTTTCACAATATATATACTCGAGTCTTGGCATATAAAAGTTGAACGATAGGGATCCGGCTCATTATAGTTTTTTCCTTTAGTGTTGAGGTCTATGTGTTTGTGTGTATATATATATATATATATATATATATATAGTTATGGAAGTGATTTGTATCGCTTATGGTGGTAAATATAAATTTTCAAAACAAAAGCATAAAGAAAAAGTCATACTTTTTGATTAAAGAATTAAAGAATTAATCATTAGATCATCCAAATAAAATATGTATTCTTTTACAATTATCTATCAAGATTCCTTTTTTAATCCACATTGCGGATCACTTTTGTGTCTCCTTGATGTCCCCTTCAACTAATCCACTTAGAGTCCTTATTTTAAAGCGTTCACGCTTCAATGTTCCTTGATCTTGATCTTGATCATGTCGACGACGAAGTCCGAAATGTACCGTTGAGGTCCAACTCCAACCAACATTCAAACCGCCCCTTGTTCTTGTTGTTGGAACAATACAATTCGTGAGTTCCGAGTTAATCTTCCAACCTAATTTTCTTATCTTGTCCGAAAGCTTCCCACAAATCTCCGCGAACATCCCTGTCAGTATCTCCTCAAATGCATGACGATCGGACGATGATCTTCCGGTCACTTGATCATCCGCTAATGTTGCGGATATTGATGTTCTTGGAAGGTGACTTTGATGGTGGTAAAAATTATCTTGAAATTGGTAGTACTGCAACAAAATTCCATCTCCTGTCTCTTCAGAATAAGGATCATGAGGTGGGTTTGAAACCAAGTCTTCAGCCATGCATAAACATGACCTAGAACCTGATGGAAAGCTTTGAAGAATGATCTCTGGATAAATATTTTTCTCCATTAATGTGGAAAAAAAAAAGTAATCCACCTTATAATGTAATTTGTTTGATCACACTTCACAGAGAAGCAATGATGATCAAGTTTAAAAGAAGTAATACTATATTTGGGAATTGATAACCTAGAAGGCTTAGAAAGTATATATTTTTGTTGGATGTAAAATGTTTATGAGGCTGATCAAAATGACGGATTTGGCTATGGCTATATATAAGGTGATTGAGTTGAACGTGCGGCGGTTTTGACCAAAAGGAATCAAACATTTGATTAAGAATAGGTCTTTAAAGTTTTTTTTAATTAACTCTTAGAGCATTTTATGGTATTATAACATATGCTTAATAATCGCACAAATTGACTGTGGAGAATAAATAAATGTATTAAAATTAAATTAGCGCAGCGGTCAGAAGATTATGGCTATTTTAAATTAACCTAGCCAGCTGATACTACATTATTCCGTGAAGCATAATCAGGCTCACAATTGTATCTTTGTTAACATGTGTGACCATAGTACGTGTATGTACATACATATATACATATATACTATATCTGAGTATAATTTTAATGAGCATGTTGGCAATGAATACTGTTACAAATAAGAGGATTTGTAATGAATATATTAGGTATTGATTAAAATAGATAATTATTCAGATTAAATTTATCATGTCACATCATCAATTATTGTTACTATATACCTTACTAGTATAACTATTGAAAATATATCTATTAAAAACAAATCTGTACACACACACATATATATGTGTATATATAATTTTAATTTTTTCAATGAGTATTGTTACAAATCAGAGGATTTGTAATGAATATATAAGGAATTGATCAAAATATATAATTAATCAGATTGAATTTCTTATGTTACATCATCCATTATTGTTAATATATAACGTACTAGTATAACTATTGAAAATATATCTATTAAAAATAAATCTGTATATGTGTGTGTATATATATATATATGGATATTTGGTGATGGCTAATATTAGGCCAATATAATGTCTCGAATAAAACCAAAATGATGGAGTGTACAAGGGAAGGCATCAAGACCTAACCCCTAATGAGAACAAATACACTAAACAAGAAAACACAGAGAGAGACGCAGCGCCTGTAACCTCAAATCTCAAAACTCAGACCTTGAACGCTTCTAAAAACTATAGCTATAATCTAAATCAATGAAAATATAACAGCACTCTTATTTGGAGAATCTTTGATTAGATCATGTGAGAATTTATAAATAGATGATAATATGTAAATATTTTAATCAGTTAAAACATGACAATGCAATAACGAATTAAGAAAATCATATTGCAGAATTTTTTGTTTTCTAAAATAGTTGAAGATACCCAAATTTGGGGCAGATTTATTTATATTTTACTAAATTAACCAATTATATGTCAATGATATTGCAATAATTTGTCGCTTTTAAATCTTTTGAAAAATTACAAAATGGTAGAAAATAAGAACTTTCTGAAGGCAATTATAACAAACCACATGGTTTGGATTTTGTTATAGCAAACAACAGGTTTTGTACATTATAACATAGAAAAACATAGAAATAGCTATATAATGAGCTACATTAATTAAAAAAAAAAATAGTCAAACTCAATATTGTTAATGTACTATAAATTCTCCTTAGCAGGTTCTAATTATTTTTGGTAAATATAATATGTAATAACTTCATTATCAAGACTATTAAAGTTGTCTTCTCAATATATACTAAGTAAAATATCATTTAGTATCACGTACTCAAATCTTCGCACTCATAGCAAAAAAAAAAAAAAAAACTTTTTCATAGTAGAAATAACAAGAGTCAATAATGCTGCTGTTGGAGTTGATAAAGTGATAGAAATATATATATATATATATATATATATATATATATATTATCTTAAGACCATCCTATGACACTTTGGATAGAAAATTTTTTTTATCTCTTTTTATCAATATCACCAATACTTTTTAATACCAAGAATTGCTTATTAATACAAGCATTCAATATGTAGGCTTCAAATTGATCATCAAGTGCCATGAGGTCTAAAGCATAAAATCTTACGGATAATACTTTTAACAACATTCGATTATCTTTTTACTGTTATAAGTTGGAAATGAATCACTTGGACTAATCATGCTATACAAAGAAGCAAGTTGTCATTTAACCATTTAACTCTAGTTGTTGCATATTGATAATAGTATCAGTAACTACACAATGAAGGAGACATGGTTAGATTATATCGTATATATGCTTTTTTTTTCTTTTCCTTTTTTATAAAGTTAAAAGGCTTCTGAATGTGAGCTCATTAAATGTTTTAGGCGTTAAAATTTTATTGTCTGTTGGACTCTATTAGTTTTAGAGTTATAAGAATAAATTTTTAACATTTTTATTTTAATTTTTTTCGGCTATGTCTACTTTGTTATATGTAAATATATGTGTGTGTGTATATATATATGCATATATAGGTTAAAAATACTTAAAATGTTAACGGAGGGCTCAACTGAGGCACCTCCGACGTTCCATTTATATACGAGAGGAAATAACGATTACGACAATAGGAAATTGTGAATAAGAGGAGACAGTGGAAGCATTTCGACGATTTCTTTTTTTTTTTTTGGTGTCTGTGTAAAATATGCATTGTAAATTAAATCACTCCTTTTTTTAATAAGAAAAAATAAAGTCTCTTTCCGTTTGGCCCAGGCCAATTAGCATTTCTTTCTGAAAACGTCATATCAATTAGTTCGGTATTTTTTTAATGGCAATCAAGTTTTCGCCATATTCGGGAATGGACAACTTAGTATATATCATCCCAGTACGTCTCCCTTTATTGAATGAATATTAAGAAACCCTTAACATACAACAACTAGATTTCCTCTTAGTCATATTCAATTATACACTTTTCAAACCATATAAAAGAATAATTACACATGAAACTTATAACTTCGAAAATTACAAACATGTCAAACAAACACAGCTTAACACATGAAAAAGGAAGTACTAATCAAATATTTTTGAAAAAAGCTTCCAGCATATAACAAAGACTAAACATTACTTTAACAAAAAAAAAAAAGCCTCTTATAATTTTTTATTAATACTATCGATGCCTCTAATTTTTTTTTTTTTTTATATTAATTATCGTTTGGTTTCATCTTTTGGAACTTCTCCGGTGGGGTTCAAAGTCCGAACCTTGAACCGTTCAAGTCTCTGCGATAAGTACTCCTTTATTCGACCATCCGAACCCTCGAGCCCACGCAAGCTTTCTTGTGAACCTTTTCTCATATTTATCATTTGACCCCATATTTCCTCCAAGTTCAGCTGGTGTCGAATTTTCTCAGGAATTTTTTCATATACCTCCATCAAGATGGATCTAAGCTTCTCATAGTCTTCTCCTTCTTGTTCCTCCTCCTCCTCCTCCAGAGTAATTCCCGTTGTCGTCGCCATTTCCGGTGAGACGTAATCATGTGGAGCCGGTTTTTCTTGGGAGTAGTACTGATTAGAGACGGTTATATTTTCATCAACGAAGCTGTTTATAGGTCTTGTGGGTTGAGGAAATTTCATCACCAGCCTTTAACTTTGACGGGTTTTCTTGGTGTTTTTATTTATTTATTTTTTCTAGACAAACAATTAACTGAACAGATTGAACTTATCAACAAATATGGAGCAGAGTTTATTTGGGTTTGTGTTTGGTGTATGGTTGGTCGGAGAAATTTGTAAGAAAAAAAATTCAAGTAAATTAAGGTTTGGGGCGTCTTGCAGTTTTTTCGCGCTTCTAACTCTCTCTCTATATATATTTTTTTGCGTGTATATATACACAGACATGGAAAAGAGATTACATATGTTGTGGCAACTAAATTTATGTGGAACGGAGGATTGCAGTCAAACATTAAACTTTGAAAACTATGAGTTCCGTATAGGAAAAAGAAAGCGAAGTTGAGACTTGGTCAAATGTTTTAAAGGGTCAATCTTTGAATATTGGTCGTAATTCAATTGTTACAAAGACACGAAGTTGACCTGCCTGTTGTTTCAAGGTAGCAATGGCCTGCAGACTGCCGTGTTGTTGTTGCTGTGGTTTTTTTTTTTTTAAATGAAACCGATCACTTTTATCAATAACTCGAAAGATCAATAAATCGAAAGATCGAGCTTATAAAACGACTAATAAAAATAGGCCAACAAACATTTAGAGAATTTAACAAAGCATAAAGGATAAGTAACTAACGTGTGGATTGTATAATTTCTGTTATGAAAAAAGTAGCAAAATAGAACTGCAACGAGGTTGAAAAAGAAAAGAAGGCTTCTGATGTATTCGGTTTTGGGTTGGAATATTAAGTTCCTTTTTTTTATCATATAGAACTTGGAGATATGGTGTCCTATGTATACTATTAATTTTTAATAGAATTTAAAAAAAAAACTAATTTTGTTAACAAGTATTTGCTTTAAAATATAGATCTCTGAGTGTAAACAAATCACCAACTTTGTTTGTACAAAGCAGAAAAAAAGTCATTTTAAATATCATGAACAACATAGTAAAATGAAGTGCGAAAACAAAAACTTCAACTAAAACCCCCAAAAAAAAAAAGAAACACAAAACTTGTTACAAAAAAAGAAAAAAAAACGTGTGTTCATAACATTAATAGAATACTAAGCTGACGCCTGATCCATACATACAATGTCTTTTGCTCTATCTGTTCTTGTATTGCGGTAACAAATGATAATGAAATAATAAAAAAAAAGTATTAAAATATTTCAATAAAAAATTGTAACATAATTTTAAAATTATGATCTCAATTATTTGTACTCATTGTTTTTCAAGTTTACATATGTTAAGTTATTTGTAATCTTTTAAATTTATCCTACATCTTTATAATTTTTTTTATAAAAACTCTCCATTCATTATTTTGTTTTTTCTTATCGTTTGTCTCATATTTTTTTTGTGATTTATCGTTACATTGATAATAAAAATAATTATTAATATTAATAGTAGTATTTCATAGAACAAATATTAGTAATAATAACATAGTAATAAATAAATCCCCAAAAAATAGTTATAACTTCAAAATCCTAATTAGGACGTGCACAATGTTTTGGGAGATGAGTAATTTGGTTATGCACTTGCAGTGCCTTTTTTTTTTTTGCCTTTTGCTAATGAGATTGTACTTGCTTTCTTATTAGCTTGTGTTGATATATGTCCCCTTCCAAGCGGTGGACTGGCTTGTGTTGATGATATATGTCTTCCTTTTCGAAAAAAGCTATAACTTTATTTTTCTTCTTTTATTAACTTAATCTATATATATATATAGCAAACAATTAGCAGATATACACGTCAATTTTAGTCAATATCATCAATCTTCCATTACGATAATGTTCACCTCTTCAATTACAAATAAAATGAAATACTAAAATAATTCGAAACAACTTGACATTGGAATTTATAGTCATGATAATTAGTGTTATTATTCACAATTATCACATCACACTATTTCTTTGGTACGTCGTCAACAACCACTTCCGTCGGTGGATTCAAAGTCCTTATCTTGATTCGTGCAATTTTTAGTCTCAACTTCTCTAGAACACCTAGATCACGCCCTCTGGTAGCGTATGCAAAATGTAGATTCCGCAAATCTTTTTTTGCATCGATCGAACGGACAGTTTGCTCCAAATTTGGTTGGCCACAGATCATCTTTGCACCAAGCTTTTCACAAATTTTGAACATGGATCTATAAAGCTTCATAGTCTGGTCAGAAAATAAGCTTTACTTCAAATCTTTTTTGTCTTGAATACACTATCGCTCTTTAGATTTTTTTGTGGTAATATTTAAGGAGAATATATGAAATAGGGTAACACAATGCAAATGAAAAATTAGATATATATTGAAGTGATCGATCTTGGGGATTAGTAGGCTCTTATATAGATTTCAAAGCTCTAAATTCAAACCTTAGACGTTGAAATTTTTGACCTTTTAATAATATATAAAAAAATATATAGTTGTAATACATGACTAAATTTTCTAAATTGTACAATCTTCTTGTCACGAAGGATGGCAATAATTGTCAACTTGTGCTTGTTTTTTACTTTTTCTCCCAAGTCATTTGCTTGTCTAAAATTAAAGAAAAACCAGGGGTAGTTTTTCTTCGTAATTACAGATAAACCTTGAGTATTGATAAAGATAATTGTTAGCGCATAATAATTTGAATTCCTAAATTTGAAATTTTCAACAAATTTTGGCAATGTCAAATGTCAAATGTCACGTCGGAATTACAGAACAACATCCTTGGGACATGATGATTGATTTTTTATTCTTAGATTTTCAACTTTTGCATGGTTGGAGCTAACTTGCGTATTAGAAAATTGTAATATTTTCTCCATCAAATAGAAAGAATACAAACACATTTAAAAGACAACCTCAGAAGGCTAATTAAATCGTTTTTAGACACGATTGAAAACTGAAAATTTGTGAAAGATAAGAATTATTTAGATTTATATTAGAATTGAAGTTGGTTATTTTCATTTTTTTGTAAGGGTAGATTGGTCCTTTAATTCGTTTCGTGTAGGTATGTATAAAGCGCTCTTTATTAGTTTATTCAATGAACTATGTTTTCCTTTTCCCTCTTTCTCTTTTTTCTCTTCTTCTCTATTTTGCATTGTGTAATTCTCCCAGCGCCAACAAGTAGTTTTGAATTTGTACGCAATACTGCGTATACATATACTACAAAAATTCTCGATATATATTTGATTTTTTAAAAAATAATTGGAGAGATAGAAACTAAGTGGAATTCACATTCCAACTAAATTTATGCATAAGATAAAATAAAAATAAAGAAATTTAAAATCGAACCAAAATGAAAAACCTGACAAAAGAAAAATATATAGTAAGTAACAACCCAACCAGAAAGAAATACATTTGATAGTTTATCCACTCCTTTTTATTGAGAAGACAAAAGGTAAATCCACCACAACCTTTTCGTTTTTCCTCTCCCTTCATTTTCTTTAATTGTTGAGAATAAAAAATCCCATCATTGCTTTTTTGGGTTATATATTGATCTCCAATTATGTGTAGGCCACTCATGTTGCCCTACGATATTCACTTTTAAAAGCTTAACTACCCTGACATATTTGAAATGAATCATATGTTAATAAATTAATTTTCTTAATTTTCAACAAGTAGATCTAAATATACATAATCCTAAAAAAAAAAAAAAAAAACTCAACTGAAGAACATAATTAGAATTTTATTTTGTAACATTTTTTAAATTTTTTTAAATAAAACTTTTTTCTACCTACTTATCTCTCTTAAAACTCTCATATATTGAGACACTTAAATAAATTAATTAATTTGATTGTTAGTGTTAATTAATTGATAATTTGTAATTAATTTTTACTCATAATATTATGTCTAAATTAATTTTTTCACATTAAAAGTGTATTTTAAAAATGAACTGTTAGTTCTTGTTCACTAATATATGTCTGACGACTACGTTTGTATAACTCTTTTTTAAATAGAAAAATTACATATTATGTCAAACTTTTAAAAGTTACATTTATTTATATCACAATTAAAAAGTTTATATTATATTATTATTTATATTACATATTAAAATATACTAAAAAAAACATATACAACATTTATTAAAAATAAACCTTAAAAAATTACGTTTATAGAAATTTTAAAAAAAAATAGACCACTTCTTCAATTGGGCTCGAAGTTTAAATCTAAAGTTTACAAAAGGCCCAAGCCCACCTTTTTCTTTTACCCTCCTTTCTCTTTTTCATCTTTTCCCCTCCTATTTCATGGTATGCCCTCTCCATCTCTCTTTCTTTTTCACGTCTTGCCCTCTCTTACTTCCTCTCGCTGTCGTTTCTCTCCCTTCTACTTTCTCTCAAATATTCTTCCACCATGAAAGCCTCCAACAAGCTAGAAAGTACATATTTTCTTCATTGGTTGGTTCGAATTGAAGAGCAGTCTAATGAAAGACCAAGTTTTCTACGGAAATCGAAGCTAGAGGAAGAGGTTATTTCTTTGTCTTAAAAAAAATATATATTTTATTTTAATTTGTTTCTTTCCTCCTGTTTCTTGATTTCTTTGTTTTTCATGATCTGAGGTGGGTATTTTGTTGGGTTCTATCTCCTCGCTTCCTTCCAAGCAATTATATATGATGAATGTTGATTGTTGATGCATTGTTGGATTTAAGGCTTGGAAATTCAGAAGCTGCAATATCTGGATTAAAATTGTCATGTCACATTGTTCCCTACAGAGATTTTGATTGATAAATTGCATGTATATTATACGGACCAATGAGACTAACGTCCAAATTAATTACCATGCAAATTCTGGGCATGCACCGGAGAACTATTAGTTGATGAAAGCATTATATGAACACTCATAAGTTGGTGAAGACAATAAGAAACTCTCATAGACTTACTAGCATAGGACGTGTTAGGCCTAGGAATTTGGTTTCGCTGTTCAGAATTGTTGTTAGTTTTTGTACTACTAATGGAGATGGCCGCTTAGGAGGGTAAGAACTTGAAAATGTGTGAATCTATATACAAGAATTGTTTTGAGCCCCAGACGCAATCCATAGATTGCCAGCTCTCACAGTTTCTTGAAAACTATTCTTGAAATCTACAATTGATTACACCATTTCTGTCTGTGTTTCTTATTTAGCTCCTTTATTTTTCTATACTTCAATACAACGCTTTCCGACGACCTCTGAGGTGACTTCTTTTCTAGTGTGTGTAGATATAGCCAATGAGAATATATATATACGTCGTTATTTCTAATGGACATCAATCATTTGTTGGGTTGAAGATGTGGGGCCTAATCTTTGGAGCTTGGAAAAGCTTGGCTGAAGATGACACCTAAGAGTTTGAAGAAACATAAAATGCTTAAGAATATATATCCCAAAAAAACATAATTCTGTCAAGAAAAACAAACAAATCTAGACTGAACAACATAGTCTGATTCTTTATTTCAATTTTTTTTTCAGATTTTTTTTCCAATTTACTTGTTCTAATTGCTACCATTAATTTATCTCTCGTAAAACCCTTGCGTATTATTATCATGTTAGATTTTGTATAAAAATAGACAGCTTATTAATGAATGAGTCAAAATTATATATTTGAAAACATTGTACTACATAGGGCTCCAGAAAATAATGTTGAGAGTTAAAGTAAGACAAGGAAATATTCTTAGGGCCATCAATAAAATATCCTTCTATCTATTTTTTTTTTTAAAGTCGTGCATGGTATCCCCTGGTATAGACCAGTGGGTCATCAAAGCAAATAACATAAATATCAAATACTATTAAAAAGAATGTTTGGTGTACCAATGATATTTAACCCTACAATTAGGAGAGTGAGCTTGATATGTGGGTCTTATTTTATGAGATTCACTCTTTATTAATGGGTGGTGATAAAGACCATTAAAGGGTGTGTGAGAGAAGAGTTGAAACCACAAAATTTAAACCATATACTATAGCATATGAGAGCTTTATACTATTTGTGGTTTAGAGTATAAAATTTAAAACTATAAAGTTTAAACCACTCTACCAAATAAACTACTATTGCATTGCTCCCATTAAAACTCTTTTATAAATATTGTAGAAAGGAAAAAAGAAAAATTATAGCCGTCAATTACTGGACATGCAGTTGCAAGAAGTAGAGAGTTGGTGCCCAATCTGCTTCAGACAAAAGAATTAATCCTGTTCTGACACCGATAATACTACCATTTTAGATTAATTATAGATTAATTAGATACGGGAATTCTTCTTCTTTCATAATATATATATATATATATATATATATATATATATATTTAAAAAAATAGTCATTTAGAAATATTTATTTTTTTCCAATGCACACAAAAGTTTGCGATTAATGTCATTTAACAAACGTAAGATTCCACTTTCTTTTTTTTAAATTTTTGTTCTCTTTACAGGTTTCAAAGTTTTTTTAAAATGTTTCAAGTATTTTTTAGAAACAGTTTAAGGATATGTTTTTCTCTCCATATTTTTATTCACAAAATATACTAGAGATAAATCATTTTTTTAAATTCAAAGATTAACTTTTAATTATTTTTTTAAAAGATCGATAAATATGAGAAAAAAATTAAATGAGAAAGTATCTTTATGTAATTAAACTCTTAAAGTTATATATATCTTTATAGTCAAAGCTAACTCATTAAAAAACGACTATAAAAAGAAAAAAAAAAGAAAAAAAAGAGAAAAAATAACTTTGTTGTTATTATAGTCTCGTCTATGTAAATAAATGATAAACAGAAACAACATATAAATTTTAATTTCAAGGATGATAAAAATTAACATCTTATAATCCCCCATTTAGCCATCCAAAAAATTCTCAAAACGGGGAAAGAAAAGAAAGTGCCTAAAAAAAAGCATATCAACAAATTATACACAAATATGCAATATACATATATTATATATACAACCAACATCTGACTAGTTTAATTAATAAAGGGCTATTCGGCTTAAGCAAGCGACTTGGCTTTCAGTCTTTATGAACGCAGCTGTCGGTGTTGGAAGACTTTTGCTGCTTTTGGATTCTCCACGGGTCGATTCCGAATTAGTAGGGTTAAACCACTCAAACGTTTAGGAGCCCTTAAGAGTTCGTGTCGTTTGTGATGGGCCTAAATACCAAGGGTTTCACCAATATATATACATATATATATATATATATATATGTATATACACACACAAAGCTTTAGTGATTATAATGGAAAAAAAAAAAAATTTCTATTTTTTCCGGTCGTCATAAAAGGCATAAACAGAGTAAAAAGTCTGCGCAACGGTGAGAAGCAACAAAATAAAAGCCGCAAAGGCAGATATAAACGACCATGGAGTATCAAAATAAGTGTACTTGAATCCTGCCCATTGAACATGCCAAGAATTCCTGTAATACATATGAACGTCGTTGAAAAGATCCGCCAAATAGCACAAATCCATGTCGAAAGCCACGTCTTTGCCTAAATTGTTGATGAATTTCGCAACTTCGCCGTCGTTTCCGAAGCAATTCTCGACGATGTTCCGGTCGCAGAGGTACTCGACGTCCTTGTGGGTGTTGATGAGGCAGTCGAGGAGCGTGGCGTAGGTGGTGAAGTGCTTGGTGCATGACCTGTGGCATTGCTCGAACGCCACGCAGTTTAGGAGGAACGACGCCATGAAATCGTCGATAGTTACCGTCGGCATCTCCAACACTCCTCGGCGGAACCTCACGACGAGGAAGCTCTCGTCGTCGGAGGGACGGAGGTTGATCCCTGCGCGGCGGAGCTTCGACACGCAGTGGATTATGTGCGTCGGAGTGTTACCCCTCTTCTTCGGCTCTGGATGGCTCGAAGGAATCAGGCTTAGCCTCACCAGGTCCAGCAGATGTTTGCCTTGTAGATGAAGATGCTTCTCGATCACTTGGTCCGGTCTCTGCATCACGTTGTTGAAGAATTGCAGCACGAGGAGGGCGAGAGTCGGCTGCGGATTCGGGAATTTCTCTTCCACCACCTCCTCCGCAGGCGATTTCGTCAGGTTAAAGAGCATTTCGAGGACGAAGAATGGCATCTGGTTCTCGAGGCGGAGGAAATCGCGGTAGAAGAAGGGAATAATCCACGCCATGGTCAGGATCGGATCGTCGGGTTCGAACCGGACCAGGTTCGCCGCCTTTCTGAGCAATTCGATTACGAAGCAGCCGTCGAGAACCATCATCTCGACGAACTCGTCGCTCGTCAGTTGAATCACTTCTGAATAACACTCCCTAGCTCGATCCTCAATCTCGGCCATGGACCTCATCAAGTCCTCGAGCGTCAATCCATTGAGCTGCCCAGTTCGGGCGAGGAGTGAGCCGAGATACCGCCATTTGTGCTCCTCGATCATCTTCAGCTGCGGCTCGCCGCGGTGGTAGGGCCCGACGGAGACGATGTGAGGGGAGTAGATCTTGCCGTTGACGTCAATCAAGCTCTGGGGGACGCGGAAGATGGAGCAGGAATGTTTCCCAGCGGCGCTGCTCAGCAGCCGCGGCGGCTCGGAGATTTTCCGGTGCATTAGGGCCACCCGATCCTTGCTCACCTCGGAGATATTGATGACGTGGCTCGCCGCATCACCGTTCGTTGAGGTTGAACTGCTCTTGCTGGTCATGATCTCCTCCATCTGATGATGTTCTTTCCTTGTTTTGATCAAAATTGGTTTCGGTAGTGACAGTTGAATGGTGTAAAGGATTTAAAATATCGTTATTCTTTTTTTTTTTTTGGAGAAATTCTGAAACTTTCTTTTAGTTATTTTTAGGCTCCTTTTAGGTTAAAGTTTTTTTTTTTTTTTTAAGTTCTTTTAGGTTGGAGTCGAATTATACGTGTTTTCTGTTTTTCCATCGAAGAATAATGCACTTTTTACTTGGTTTTTTTATTTTTTATTTTTTTAAGAGTTAGTTCTAGCAAGGATGGAGACGTTGAATTATTTTGACTGTTAGATAACCTAATAGTCTCCTAAATAAACTGTTTAATATGTCTCTAAAAAGCATAAATTAGTGATAATTTATAAATTTTATAATCCAACTTTGTATAACAGATAACGGTAAAATTAGAAGAGTATAATAATTACGAAAATTCTATGAATTGCTTCCAAGTGTTCGGGGGAAATTGGAAGATAAGAGGTTACTTTACTTGCAAGAAAAGAGAGGGGGACGACTTCTTTTTTTTTTTTTTAAAATGACAATTCTGTGGAGTTACTTTCTCTTCTCTTTTCTTTTTCTTTCTTTCTTTCTTTCTTTTTTTTTTTCAAATGTGGACTTTGTTTTATCATGACTAATTGTTAGATAAGGATAGGCTTGTATTTGTTGAGAAGTCCTATTTATAATTTCATTTTCCCCTTTTCCTCTTCCTGCTTACAAGCTGTCCCCTTACAAGAATCATGCTGCTCACGTTATTGCGTTTTCTCTAGAAGCAAATGTAGATTAAAATAATTCTCTTTATGGTACCCCAAAAATATTTGTAATATTTTGGGGTTTGTCTCGAGGTTAGGTTTTCAATTTCATTTATATTTAATCACTCCTTCATGTTTATTTCTTAGATTTATTTTATGAGAGAAATATGAATCCACTTATTTGATCGCTTTCTTTTTCACTTTTTAACTTTTTCTTTTGCTTTATGCCTTTTTTGAAAATAATTATGTACTATTATTTTATATTTTCATACAACTATGCCAATATTTTTTGAAAATAAAGTCATTAAAGCATGAACGAGTTAAGAGATAGAGGAGACAACAAACCTTTCAATCATCTTCAAAGATTCAAACATTCAAAGTAACAAAGTTTGAAAATCTTTTACTTAAGGTTTCGATTTTGTTGGGCCTGGGTAGATCCGGCACGTATGTCGTAATTAGGGTAGAAGATGTGGCGTCTTCTAATTGGTTGGTGATGGTGTTGACTCGGCAAGGGTGTCACCAAGACTGACGACGGAGGAATGCTCTGATGGGACCGATTAAGCTCAAGGAAACTCGAAGGAGGATGGCTCAGAGGACTCCCCATGTTAGAATTGATCACCATGTCTCTTGATCAAACCTACAAAACAAGGAAATTGCCAAAGGAACAAAAAGTCGTCATAGATGGTGGTATGAGAAGATTTATTTTATAATTATAACCTTTTTATCTATTACATTAAATGCTCGTCGTGTTTCAATTTAATTTCTTTTAATTTTTAGAAAGTATTATTGTTTTGTGAGGAGGTAAAATCTCTTGGATAAACAAACGTTGAAGAAAATATATGCTAATGTGTATTAATATGTATTAGCAATAATAATTTGGGGTTATTTTTGTTTTTAACCTTTGAGGAATTAGAGTCGTCTAACTTTAGACCCTAACACTTTAAATATAAATTTGACCCCTGAAGTTTCAATATGTGACATTAACAATCCTTTCATCTCTCAGAAGTGATTTTTTTATAATCCATGTGCGTATGACGCACATAATATGTAGGTAACAAGTTATATAACCAAAAAAAAAAAGAGACTCCTTTTCACCTATGGGAAGGGAGATCTAAGATTTGGAACAGCTCATTAAGCTCAAAGTTTGGGTTCATCCTAATTCATGTCAGTTTCAGTCTTAAATATAAGTAATTTCAAGCTTTGTCTTCAATGACTTGTTACCTGCATGTAAAATACATCTTACTTGCACGAATCGCCAGAAATTTAACATTTGGAGATGAAAAAATTGTTAGTGTCACATGTTAAAACTTTGAATTTGCATCATTTAAAATATCAGGGGTCAAAATGAGATTATTCTAATTCCTTAGAGGTCAAAAATAAAAATAGTCCTGACTTTTATAAGATTATGCTAAATCTTTTATTCTTTTCAGCTTAGTTATTTTTTTTCTTTTTGTGGTGGGGATACCAACTTTTTGTAAAAGATAATTTTCATTCAAACGACAAACAGTATGAATGATCCTACAATATAAAGCAAACCCCCCCTCAATAAAGACATGTATTATCAGCACACACAAATATCACCCAAAGAGAAAAACATATGCCAGAAGCCTAAGACCACGAGATTCTCAAAACAACAAGAAACAAACCCACATTATGTTCTATGTCAAACTCTCTACAATCGATAGAAATTTTCAATCGATTGAAAACCACGAGACTATAACTTAAAGGCGACCACCACCCAAGATAAAGACTAAAGACTAAAGACATAAATGAAAATACAAAGCAAATCAGCAGGTGCATAAATCGTCATTATTACACACAAACAAGAGCACAAAACTGAAAAAAAAAAAAAAATCATTACCCCACAGAAGGAATCTCGAAGACAAACTAAATCAAAACACACAACCGGAGCAGTCAGAGATCAACACCGGAGCTGCAGCCAAACCTGCGGAAGAAAGTTCTTGCAACTTCTAGTTTCTTCATTTATTCCTCCTTTCTTCGACCTAGTGAGCTCAATTAGTGTGGTTTTTTCTCTAGCAAGATTAGAAGTTTACCAAGAGTTCTTCAAGAGGGTTTAAGTATATTTAACACTATATAGTCAAATTGGAACTCATGCATGAGAATACCAATAATAGCTATGTGCCACATTGTTACGACTCAAAAATGGGGTATAACGTGGAGGCTTAATTTTAAAAATAATTTAAGTTAGGTATAATTTTAAAACTTGAAATCAAATTAGAAATGAAATTAATTAAATGTGAGTTAATTATTTTCCTAAACCAATCTCCAAATAATAAAATAATAAATAGGATATTTTATTTTAACTTCCACTTATTCATGTGAACAATCATTATTTATACGAATTATACAAATAATTTAGAACATGAAATAATTAAAATAGACTGTAAAACACAAATTTTTTTAAATAAAGAATATGAGTTGAAAACAAAAGAACTATCTCCTATAAAACTTTAGGGTTTCCAAAATTTAAACCTCATAGTGACCCACAAATTTGTAGATATTACCAAAGTACATCATAGGAATGGTTTTCAGCAATATGGTCCTTTCACATATACAAGTAAATTAAGATATGAAAGGACAATATAATTACATTGGCACAAACTGCATTAGAAATTTGACACATGTCATAAGCCCAATTGAAAGTGTCACGGTATACATATTAAACAACTTGTCAACACTATCTTAGTACTTACTTTGCATTACTCTTTGCATCGCCTGGAAGGGAACTAATTTAAAAAACAAAAATGAGTGAAGGCCCTATTAGGATAACATTTGAACAAACTTTAACTTATCAAGGCAATTAAGGTATTTAAATAATCAAAAGATAAATAAGGAAATAATTGGAATATCAAAGATTGCAAACGTGGTAAAATAATTAAGAAAAAGATGAGACAATTTTAATAAAATTACATGTTCCCAACCTTTTATACAACATATACTCAACGTACTTACAATGCCTCTGCCATTGTGGAGCCTACACTATGGAGCTCCTCAATCGAGGTTTAGAAGCCTGCCCTTAAGATTACACTCTGTATAACCCAATCTCTCTGGCTACAAAAAACTAACGACTAAGAGCCATATGTCATCGGTAGCGTTTGGCTTTCCATTATGCCCAGAACTTTGTATTTCGAGTCTAAATCATAATTTCTCATATTTATTTGTCAAAATATGAAACTACTCATATTCACATATTATATACATTTCGCAAACTTATTGCAATATGCAAAATGCATTTACAAACAATCTTATAAGAAACATGCTCATCTTAAGATAATCATATTGGCCAAAATAAAACACTTTAATTTCAAATCATTGATGCCAAGAAAGGAATTAGAAAGGGATTAAAATGCTACCTCTTAAGCTTAAGAATAATCTTTTAATCTTGGAACCGGTTAATGCTAGCTCCACACATCTTTAATCCTAAGGCATATATGAGGACAATTAAAACTAAATCTCAACGTATAACCATATTCATAAGTAAATCGTGTGTTAATCTATTTCACTAGTGTGCCATTAAAATTTTACATAACTTTGAGACATGATGCACCTATGTTTTAATATGAATTAAGGTCATACTTTTGGTTTAAAACTTGTTTCAAAATTAATCCTAAGATTAAAGAGGTTTTAAAAGGTTTAAAGATCACAAAAAATGAAGAAAACAACAAGGTTTTCTGGCCTACAGGTCCTTGAGACCGGCCTGCCGCTCTTCGAGCTTGAAGGCCTCTTAAAAGGCCACAACTAGCTAGCCAGTGAAGGTAACCAGCTTGCCACCTTGAGGCAACCGGCCTGCCACTTCAAGTAGCCGGCCGTCCACTCTCAAGTAACCTAGAAGATTCCAGGTTCAGGTTTTCAAACCTTTCAAGTTCCGAGCTCAATTTCGAACTTATTTTTACATCTAATAGCATAGAAAACATACATAAATGATAGAATAACATTAAACAACAATTTTTTAAACTCATCAACATGGATATAAATATTAAAATTCAAAGTTTAGTCTTCATGCACAAAAGCAAAGCTAAAATATACCAAGTCCAGTTTTTGACATTTAGATTGACGAAATCTTCAACATGCAATAAGCAAGTTTGTTTTTAGACAATAAAAAAATATTTTTAACATAAATATCAAATCAAAATAACAACATTATCATTGTTTTAATCATTCTAATCAAAGTTTACATCATAAAACTCGAAATACAAAATATGCATACTAACATAAGCCAAAAGTTTGCATGAACATGGAACACAAAAATCATGCATTAAAGTTTAAGAAAATACAAACTACAAACTAAGTTCGGATTAGAAAAAACCTACTTTAAAACTCTTTTGAAAAATACCAAATTTTTAGATTAAAAATCAAGCTTGTACTCTTGAAGTTGACTGGCCATAAAGGTGATGTTTTTAGTTGGTTTTTGGATAAGAAGAGGGGGTTGTCTTTCTTCGTATTTTTGGCTATGTTTTGCCTGCCTTTTTGGCTTGTTTTGGCTGGGTTTTTCCTGTGTTTTTGGTCATGTCTCAGCTGCGTTTTTTGAGAAAACGGGCTGCTTTCCTTGATATTTTTTAGTAGTGGTTTGGCTGTTTTTTTTTCTTCTGTTTTTGAAGAGTTTGGGCTGTCTTTGATGGGTTGTTTATGGTTGTTTTGCTGCAGCAAGAAGAAGAGAGGGAGAGAAGGTTGGCATGGCAGAGAGGGGAGAGTGGTCAGTGTGTGTGGGGCTCTAAGTAGTATGCATGTCTCTATACATGGAGACTAAAAATATTCTGATTTGTCTCCTTGTGTTGGGGTGGGGGGGGGGGGGACGGCGCGCGCGGGGTTGAGGCACGGCATAGGTAGGAGTGGAGAGAAAGTGAAGTTGGGGTAGTTTTGTAACAAAAGCTAAATGTAAGGTGTGAGGGCAAATAGGTAAATAATGGGTATAGTTTTTTAAAAAATTAAAATTGTGATAAAAATGTATTTTAAATATGTAAATAGGTATTTATTTTATGCAACATAAAATTTTACATTTTCAAATTAATTAGGCATATTAATTAATCAAATTTATATATAATAAATTTGAAATTAAAATTTCAGGACGTTATACACACGGCAGAGTAAATATAGGTTTATAGAGTTTTGCTATGTGATTCATATTTTCCGTTACTCAGACTTTAGCGAGAACGTGCACTAGCATTTTACACCAGCATTCTTACGTGGCATTTACAAGTGTATACGGCCATAATTTTCCATTCCAAGAAGAGCATGGCTTAGCATAATGGATTTTATAATATACCACGGTATTTGGTAAAGAAAGTATTATATTCTAGTGTTAAGTCTGTAATCATGGGGTATGGCAGGCTAGGTACAATATTCATCAAAGGGCCTTGTTTAGCCAATGTGGCAGCACCATAAGAGGGGCGTATGGCGGATTTTTTGGTAGCTTCATAAGAGGGTTGTGTTGAAGGTTGCTTTACCTCTTACGCTGATCACCAATGATGAAGATCAGAAATCTAGCTACACCATAATAGATTTTGTTCATAGATGACCGAGTTGATTAGCCCGGCCAAGAAGTGTGAACCCACCAGATATCATCTCGGCTATATTTGTCTCGATCGGTGTAGAAACATGTAGAATTCAAACACGCGTGATTTGGGAAATTAGAGATAACTATTTGCCCCTTTGGGAATATCATGGAGCCGTAATCTAGTGGCTTCCTGTTGGCTTGTTCTAAACAAGGAAAGTCAACAAAAAGATACCATTTTAATCGAGAAATTAGAGATAACTAACTACTTGCCCGTTTGGTTTACCTATTCGAAGTGAAAGTTTGAATAAGAATTTAAAACTTTTTAATTTTTAATGAGAGAAAATATTGTAAGAAAACCAGTTTTTGGGTTCAAACCGGTGATCAATAGACAACCCGTACAAGTTAAGCGGTTTAAATCAATAAGAACCGACTTTAGCGCAATAAATGGAAGGTCAACCCTATTTGATGACTTTAATAGAGTGTTTAACACATGAGTTTGAAATTAAAAAATGAGTTCATATACTATAGCATATGAGTGCTTTACATTGTAACATTGTTTTATTTTACACTGCAGACAGTTCATACCAACAAGTTTGAATTCTTCTTCCAAACACAAGGTAAGTCTGATTCTTGGCTTTAGCTCTCATGGTCTCTTGTAATTCTTTTTTTAATAATGAAATCATCCCCTTCCTTTAAACGTAGCCTTTCATTGAGCTGACCAATGCTTGCCAAATTCTTTATTTTATGTTCATTTTTTGTAGTTCATTACACGCAATTTGAAATGTGGTAAGGTGATAGTGAGAGTTTATTTGTTACACAAAATTTATTCGTCGACAGTTTTATATTTAGATGCCAGACTAGGAGAGCCAATGCTAATAAGGAGGCTCGGCAAGCATAAATTCTACCTTCCAAGAATAGGACGCTGTGGACTTATAGGGTGTTTGAGAATATAGTTGGAATCGAAAGTTTAAACCAAAAATACTATAATATCAAAAAATATATATATTGTAAAAAGTTGGTCGTGATTCTCGTCGTGTTCCCAAACTCCCTATTAGTTTTGAAAGGGACAAATTACTATTTTGAACTTTAAGAGAAAACGTGTTCCGCAGTTTGGCCATCGCAGTTATCCTGCGTTTGTAGGAAAGGCACTAGTTAAGTAATTATAATATTCAACGTGAGCTAGAGTAGAAGCTTGACTACGGACTTTGTACACATGGGCATAATTTTATTAATTGTGGGTGGCTGTTTATAGTTTTATTTTGGAATGTTTGCAAATAAGTGCCGTGGTGTCGGGTTGGTTTTCTAAAGTACACACGGGTGGTGTATTGTTTGTAACACAGTACACCTGCACGTTGCACCAAGCTTCCCTTGATTTGATATTTTATTGTTCTAATCCAGAATCAAAGATGGGTATAAAATTTGATCAATGTGAAAAATCAGACTGTCCTTGGTAGTTTGTGGGACTGGCATGCCATTATAGATGGGATCATTCTTCATAGATGCTTATACAAGAAGTGTATATTTTTTAATCTTTATATCCGATCAAAATAGCTTTTTTGACAGATCAAATAACTCAAAAAGGACGTACCCATAAATTATTTTTTCAGTAGCTACCAGAAAAGTCTCCAAGGAGATAATTACAACGTTAGACAATATGGCACTCGATGTGCTTAAGTAGTGGGTCACGTGCCTCACGCGGTGATTAGATGTTGCATAAGTTGAGGGCAATGATTAATGCAAATACCATATTGTACAAACTTTAGACAATTACGGCAGCAAGGTGCAACTGGGTTTCGGCACTACGGATCGAGATCATCTCTCTCCCTCTCCCTGTCCCACTTAAAATTTGCCAGCTCAATTAAAACTGTACAATAAGCAAATAGACTGACGTTGAAACTCTTAACGTCTTTTTTCATCAATTTTTTGGTCCTCTTCCTCTCCTCGCTATGCTTGTAGCAGCAGACCCAGTCCGACAGTGGCGCCAAGGCTCACCGCTGGCACTGGCCATACAAACTTTGAGCCAATGAACGCCACTCATCCAAATGCTTGAAATATATGGGGATGATTCTGAACATCATGTTGTTTGCCTAAGTTTTTCTATGTTTGTGATTATCAGTCGGAAAGTGCCTTAAACTGAATTAGCTTAAACTTCTGTCGTCAAGTCCATTGCTAAGTGACCAAAAAATTTACCTTCTGAGAAATTGATGATGGGCAAGCGATAATGGTTTTTTTTTTTTTTTTTTTTTTGTCTTGGAAGGATTTTTGAATGAAAAAGGCTGAGTGAATTGGGTTTGAGATTTCATAATCAAAATTTCAGCTAAAATTGTCATGAGAGGTTGTACAACCAGCGCCAGCGGCAAGCTCTATAATCCGGAGTGGTTTGGCGCTAGTGACGGCGGCAAGCCTATGCCAACACCAGAGTGCGTTTGCTGCTACTGAGAACGACGAGCTCGACTCCAATAAGGAGTGCGTCTGCCGCTAGTGACGTAAGCTAGCCTGGCTCCGATTCGAAATGCATGTGCCGCTAGTGACGACGGTGAGCTCGCTCCGATGCCGAGTGCATTTGCTGCTAGTGACAGCAACAAGCCTCGCTACAGATTGGGGCAGAGACACTCACTGACCAGGGTTGATAGCCACCCATAAACTTTTGTTTTCTTTTAAATTTGTATATAGAGTTTGATAAAATTAGTGTTTTAGCTACTCTGATATTTTAGTCCATCTCCCTTAAAATTCTTCAAATTTTTTATTCGTCTCATCTTCGTCTTTTTTGAGTAGTTGTTCTGGCTCTGCCTTTGATTACAGATGTTGTAAGCCCATGGCTACAGATGTTGGTGTGCGTGAGGAAGAGGACCAAAAAATTAATGAAAACAGAAGTTACATCTTAACGTGGTTTCTTTGCTTCCTTACAGTTTTTAATTGAGTTGGCAATTTTAAGTGATGTGGCATAATTCCATTGGGGCGATAGGGTTGGAGACAATGAGAGGAGAGAGATGATCTCAGCTGTCCAAGAACTACTAAAATCAGAACCTATTAGCAAATAGCATGTTCAAGCACGTATTGCTATGTATTGTACACTACTTTTCATGACATATTACTTACAACAACACTGATTACTAAGATTAGTCTAAACCAACGGCACTTCTTTTAACTAATATTGTTGGCCCTATTTGGGATCCACATATATATATATATATATATATATATATATATCATGTCAATATAAATATTTGAGATAAATGAAGAACAATTTCAAGAATTTATGCATGTATAGCCTTTTGCTCTATATTTATGACACACCGAAGAAGAATAAACTACGAGCCACACAAGTGTAGACAAGAACAATATCGTAGGATACACGGTGGTTATAAACACCACATACTAATGAAATTAGGGTAAATCTTACTACATGAAATTCACAAGTAAACTCACCTTCTATAAGTTCCGGTGCTCAACACCAATGATGTCTTCAAGCATTTTTCATATTTGTAATCTTTGAGTGTTAACTTTGCATAGCTGAGAATTCCTCTTTTGTCCTCTTACGACAAGGACAGAATTAGAAAATTTATTTAGAGATAGAAATATGATTGAACTAATAAGGTGGGACAAATAAAGATATATAGAATTTTAGAAGGATATAAAATATAGTTTTGAAATAGACAAAATACAAATTATTTTATAAAATTTATACATAAAATTAAAAGAAAAAAAATTGGGAGATGACTGTTCGTCCGTCTTGATCCGTTGGCGGCTCTTCTTCTGCCTGCGACTACGATGTTCAACAAAAGTGGGCTCCATCTACTCTGACTCTCATTATTCATTATATCATGCGAAAACACGAGTCAAGCTATAGCTCCCCAATAAAATTAATTATGGGAAGCTTAGATAACTAATAAAATTCATGAACCTTTCAATAAGAAAGCTCAAATCCAAATATTTACCACGGGAAATCGGATAATTAATTCAGGACACTACAAACAGCTCGAACATGCATTTGATCAACAAATCCTAATTTCCACATTGAACAAAATCCCAATATTAGCATGGTAATCCTTTTTTTAACATGAAGAGAAGAGACAACCAGCACATAATTAAAACATTTCAACATAGTTAGAACATTCCAACTAGATTAACACAGTTTTAAAATCAGAAGGTCCAAAGAGGAAAGGAGTCCTCAAAATATTCGTCCAAATTATCACCATAATTGTTCCAACAAAAACCCTTTTGCAGGCTTGGTGGAGTAAGAATCAACCCTTCAGCCATACTATCAAGCAATCCCGGCATATTGAACAACTCCTCCTCATCCACGTACAGGTTTTCTGAACCGTCGGATTCCCGTCTCTCTCTCTCCTCCATGCATGTCCTTGACGACGACGACACCAACACCGACGGCAACGACGAAGAAATAGCACTACTAATCCCTTTTTTCCTCTCCGAAACTGCCTCATCCGCCGCTAACGCCATTGAACACCCTACTACTTCCCTTGCCACATACGACAACGATGATGACGACAACGACAATGACGACATAACATGTTGCTGCTGATTATCCCTGACGGAATCGGGGAAATTAAGCGACGCAGAGCCTCCCCGTATTGCCAGGGCGGCGACGTCGTAAGCCCTAGCGGCCATGTCCGGGGAAGAGAAGGTTCCGAGCCACAAGCGAGACTTGCTATTGCGGCCGGGCTGTCTCAGCTCGCAAACCCACTTCCCCTTTCTTTGCCTCACGCCTTTGTAGACCGGGTGACGAGTCTCTCGAAACTTCTTCCTTCCAGATTTTCTCTTCTTCGTCTTCTCCGAAGAAGCAGCAGTGGTAGTAACACTAGTAGTAGTTTTCCACCATGGATTTGCAGGCTCATCGCTAAGAATGTTGCTCGAAGTTGAAGACGATGATTCTTCAGCACTGAACTTCATAGTATTGGAACTCAAATCTTATGAACAATGTTTTTTTTTTCCTTTTTTGGTTATATTTTCTTTAGCGGAAAGCAAGGATATAAGTACAGATATAATTATGCATGCGTAGCCTTTGTGTATGTATAGTTATTTTTTTTTTTTTAATGAAAGTTGAAATTGACCTGTAGTACGCTTAGGGAAAGCGGTGGTTTTATAGCACGTGGAATCTTCAAAGCGAAGTCAGTATTATAAAAAAACGTGGTTTATTGCGGCCGTTTTCTATTTCTCCACGTGACGAAGACTCTTGTTTTTTTAGAAATCACGTGGAAAAATATGGCTCATTACTGTTACATTGTTTTCCTTGAGTTATCTTTTTCTTTTTTTTTTTCGAGGTAGCTTTTTCTGACCGTATTATCACTACATGTAATGTACGTATAGCTACTTTTTTTTTCTTTTTAAATTATTTGGGCTTAAGGATTTCTGATAAAAATCTCATTTCAGTCTAATGATCCGTTTTTGTTGCTAATTTGGATTATGTATTGTCCATATTCATCCTTCAAAAAAAGAAAAAAGAAAATTATAACAGCTATTAGTTGTTGTTGTTGTTAGGCTTTTTTTTAGCAGTGTTCCCCACAATTATCATTTTAGCATTTTGGTCTGTAAACTTTTAATTTTATCAATTTACTCTTTAAACTTATAAATTTATTGCAAATCATTCTATTGATAATTGTGTTACTTTTTTTTTTACAAAAATTGATATGTAATTTTCATATAAGTCATTCATTGAGAGGTCTTTTCTTATGAATAGTAACCCAAATTTATATTTACATTAAAGTTATTTATAACTTTTTATTTTGGAAAAACTTAAACTAAAGATCTTAATCACAATAAATTATTGTTAAAATACATAAAAATAATCATTCATGTTATTGCTTAACGATTCATATGAAAATCATATATCAATTTATGTGTAATACAATCACCCTTCAGTTATTTGCAACAAATTTATAAGTTCATGTGGCAAATTATCAAAATTAAAAGTTTAGAGATCAAATTACGGACCAAAAGTGATATGTTTGAGGGATATTAGTGCAAAAAATCCTTGTAGTTACAAAGAGTTATTGTCAGAAAATACAATAGGATTATTTTTGCATAACGGTTTTACTTTCATTGTTTACATTTTTTGTAACCTCTTCAAAAAAAAAAATTATGTAACGAATAAAAATGCAAAGTGTTTCCATTTATATTTTTTTATTCAACAATACAAACTTCTTTTTTTCCCATTAAGTCATCACACTCAAAGTTTACGTAAAAATTTGTCCCTAATTTGTTTTTTCCAAAATATATTTGCACTAATAATATCAAGGCTTTTTTTTTCATTTTTATGTCTTAGATTTTGACGTTCTCAAAAATTACTGGTACCTTATATTTTATAGACTGTATGAAATTTATTTTTTCACACTTGAAATTGATGCTAACTTCTTATCCTTTTTGGTCAAAAGTTGATTTTGACTATGAATTTGGCCTAGATGCCCTTCACATTTTTATTTTTTTTTTCTTATTGTTATAACATTATTTCTTTAAAGGTGTGGAGCTCTTTTTTGTTGTCAAAATTTAGGATTGACCAAGAAAAATATATAACTTAGCATAAATTCGAACTCTGAAGACATAAATGTACAAAATACGATGCATGTGTATGGTTTTTTATATGTGTAACCTCAAAATGTCAAGTGTAAAAAATATCTTAAAATCAAGGTTATATACTTTTTTATAATTTGGCTGCAAGAAATTATGGATGTCGATTTTAATATATAAGAAATAAAAAAGAAAACTATAGATATACGTATAAAATGAAGTTTTATTAAATAAAAATAAAATGTATTTTTTGTCTTTACTTTTAACTCCTTTAAATTAAACTAAACCAAAGTTTCTTGAAAATCAATAGGACTTAAAACCAAAAATGTATCATTTTAAAAACTTAAGACCAACACGAGACTTTTCGCATGCCACTCCCTTTGGTTTGAATGATCAGCACAAAAAAAATAAAAATAGAAATGAAGATCAAGAAAATGATACCAAAATGTGATTCCAGACATGCCAAAGATGATACTTGGCCGGTGTCGGTTTGGAAGGTGAGCAAATTGAAAGATCATGTCTTGCCCTTTGTCTGACAAGTACAGATAACCCACGTGGCCTAAATTTTACCTGGATATAGTCATATATTCGTGGCCAAAAACGATTGGAACACAAAATAAAAGAAAATGTTTCGTACACATTTGTGGCAAGATAGAATTTGGTTAGGATAGTTTAGGTTAGGTTTGGTGAAGGTCTTTCTAACCAGCTGCTTTCTTAGGCATCAAGTGTAAGTGTTAAAGGTGTTCTACAATTTGGGACCATCATGTGTGATGGTCTTTTTTTTTTTTTTTTTTGAAGGGAAAATTCATTGCACACTAACACAATAAAAAACCCAACAGTGCTAAAGATAAGCATTCCTCTTGAGATCGAATCCGTCAGCAGATTTGGATAACGCTCAAATGGACAACATAAAAATATGGGAGAAGAATTTGAAAAAAGGGCAAAAAAAATTCTTAATTAAAGAAATGATTTTTTTAAAAATATATATATATGTTTTTTTTACAAGTAAACTGTTTCAGTTTTTTTTATAAAAAAAAGGTGAAAATAACTACAACGAGAAAAGAAACCTCAACAAAATAAAAAAAAAAAAACCTAAAACAATTTTTATGTCAAAAAAATATTTTTTTTAGGTCAAAAAACTGTAAATATATATATATATATATGACTTTTTTTAAAAATTATTTTTTAAAATGCTCGACTCAAAAATGACAACATTCCTCCAAATGCTAAAACCGAGCTTGGGTATAGCTCTTGTTGATATTAATAAGGCACAACGGCCACCAACATCCCCACCTATAATTGATGGATCTGTTACCAATCTCCGGCACTGAGGTGAACACTACCTCCTCTCAAAACCAATTCTAGAGGAGCATAACTCTCATTTCGACACATGTCAAACAAACTTAATAAACTCTCTAGGGGTGGCAAAACCACTCCCTTTATTACAGATTGAACCGAAAAATAAAAACAACAACGGAACAAAATTAAAACAAACAACATTAAGGAAACCACCAGATAAGGGTGCCACTGCCACCTCCTAACCAGCAGCTCCCACCTTCCTATAGGCTTTCCCGACTTTCGGCAATCTCTCCCGTCAAAGGCCGCTTGTCGGACTGATCGGATCCAGGACACAAACGGCGTCCCCTACCTACCGCCCTGGCTCAGCTTCCTCCTTGTCGTTCTTCCCTCAGCCGCATCCAGATCCTGCTGAGTCCCGACCTCACGGCTCGCGACTACTCCGGAATCTCCCCACCGGACCACGGGAGCCCCTCCTCGAACACGTCGGCATAGAGGTCTGACGGCTTCCTTCTTCCCCGAACCTAGCAATAGAAGATCACACCCCTGCCTCGATAAACCTCCTTACCCAGCCACATCACAGTCGACCTCCCCCTCTCAAAGATTTGCGGCCCAGAGACCTGCACAAAGGCTGCTCTGAGCGCTGAACTGGAGGAGAGAGGGGGCGGCGGAGACAAGGCCCTCAATCCCTAACAGAGCCTAAAATGAGAGAAGAGAAAGAAAAGAGATTGATTGTCTAAAAATTCAATACAATTATCTCTCCAAAAGTTTCTGGCGTGATAAGTTTATCAATAGAAAAGAAAATATACATCTGATAGGAATTATTATAAACTTTTTGTGTTTTTATTTAATACTTTTTTTAAAGCAGGTGCTATTCACATGTGCATTTAAGTTGTTAAATTTTTATATATGGATGCAAAATTTATATAAAGTTATCATTTTTTTTCTTGACTTATTATTTATTAATTTAGTTCGATTTAGTAAAAGAAAATGCTTAAATAAATCACATTTAGAAAAGAATATGGGAAAAATTAGATAGTATCTTACTTATTTTTTATTGCAAATAAAATCATTTTTTATTGCAAATAAAATCATTTTTTATTGCAAAAAAATACATTCAAATAGTGATATATTTGAGATAAATTCAACATAAATAAAAAAAGAAGTATATATATTTGAGGGTCAAATTTGTAAAAAATTATATTTTGGATTTTTTTCATTTTTATACCTTGTTTTTTTGTGGCTGTCAAAAAATAAAACATTGTATTTTAGAAAGTTGCATATTTATATCTTCAAATTTTAAATTTATGCCTTCATACATTTTATTAGTAAACTGTCTTATTTAACCGAATAAAGACTGAAACATCCTTAATTAAAAATTTATAAAATCAAAAATAAAACAAACAAAATTAGAAAAAGAAAAGGGATATAAAGGTAAATGGTATTTTCTTTTAAAGTACTTTTAAAAAAATGATTGTAACATTTTAAAATTAGGTAAATAACCGTTTATCACTGATAAATTTGAGTTTATTGAACTCAAGAAGTTTTTCAGTTAAATTTAGTTTATTATTGATAAACTCGTCAAGTTTATCAATTATAAACTTGAGTCTATCGAATTTAACATTGATAAACTCTCTAATTTATCAATTAATTCAATTTATCATTAATAAACGATCATTTGTTTAATTATAAAAAGTTACAGTCATTTATTTTAAAAATATCATAAAAAAGGCACCCAACTTAATTTTTCAAAAGACACAAAAGTCTAAAAATAAAATTAGAAGATAACTCTTTATCAGCAACCAATGACCAACCCCCTCCCAACATCGAGGCAGCGACTCCTTACACCCTTGCGAGCCCCTACGGTGAGCCACCGCGCACGGCAAGGCATGGCCCCTGCGCGGTCGGTGACCCACTCGTGCAATTACGCCTTTCCCATGGCGTGATGCGACCCACTCCATGCCAAAGACAGTACAACAGTACAACACCGCCCCACGCGGCCCACCATGCGCCAACACCGATCCTGTACATAGCCTTGTCGTCTTGCTCTCCCACAAGTCCAATCTCACCTCACTTCGTTGTCGGGGTTGGGTTTTGTTTTCATGTGTCTTCAATGTTTAGGTTGAGATATTGCAGTGGTTTTGCTTTTGTGTGTGGATTGATCGGTGTTTTTTGGTTTTCAAAGGTGGTGTTCGTTGTTGGATTTTGTTCTCAATGCTCATGGGCAGGGCTTTTTCGTTTTGTATATAACATGTTCTGAATAAGTCCTTCATTTGTTATTTTGTCCGATTCAATGGGTTGAAGGTGGACTCTGTTTTCCATTTTGATGGAGCTGGAGCCTTTCCCTTGCTTTCTTCTTTGTTTCTTCATGTCTCTATCGCTCGTCTTTAAGCAACAGAAAAATGATCAGGTATAAGCTCTTACTTTCCTTAAAATCTTAAGCTTTTTTGGTAGAGGTGAAATGAGATAAAAAATTCCCTCAAAAAATGTTTTCTGTTTTTATTTTTATTTTAATCTTCTTTCAGGGCATTTCAGTCTTTTTCTTTTCTCAGTCAAAATACACCATTGACTGAAAAAGGGTATGAATTAAACATAAATTTACAAACAAACGGTATTAGTATGCAACAATCTAAAATATGAGGAATTATTTTTTGACAACCTCAAAATACAAGATATAAAGATAAACATAAAAAAAAAAAAAAACCTTTTAGAAAAGTTATTTTAAGAGGAGCAAATTAAAAAAACAATGAAGCAAAAGAAAAAAGGAAAAAAGGATAGAGAAAGGAAAAGAAGATTAGAGAAAGAAAAACAAAGGAAAAAAAAGAAAACAAAGTAAATGACACTTAACACGTATTGAAAGGAAGGCTTAAACTTACCTTTTTTTATATATATATTAAGATAATATATGATTGAGCCATGTCTTTTATGGTTCTGATCAATATTGATGAAGAAGAAAATTGCATTGGTTTTAGAGAGAAAAAATACTCCGAGAAAAAGATTTGAATTACAACTCAAACTTGACCCTAAACTCAAGTCTCATTATCCCATCCCACGTGATATGCAGTTTGGCCTAGTGGTCAATAATATTGTCATATTTTCCCTATTTTTCTAGATCCAAAGAACAAAGTACTATTCATGAGGAGGATAGATACCAATCACAATTTCATAAATTTAAGGAGTACAACTATTCATTTATGAAGAAAGTGTAACAGTCACATTTTTCTGTTTGTTTGCATCTTAAAAAGTTTGGTTGTCACTTTGTCGGTTATGCAGCAATATGGCTACGATTGTATACTTTGCAATAAAAAATTAAAAAAAAAAAAGTTTGTTTCTAACACACGTGTCAAAAAAAAGAGCACGTGGGCAGGAAATTCTTTCTTGCGTAATGTCGTGCATCGCATGGTCCCTAATAATAATGGTGGACATGTAATACATTACGTCAACATGTTTTGACAGCTGAATTTATAATAGTGGTTTTTTGGTTTGAAAAGAACATGTTAATCACGAAGATTCTTCACAATCTGCCATTTTACACAACTGTGCATTTCGCTTTTATTGGTATTTATTTTCTTTCTTTCAGGTAATATGGGCAATGTTTTGTGATTTTGACTTCTACTAAAGGGACTCTCAGGGATTTTCCACGAGCCTATATTTTATAATTTCTCCATTTCATTGACAATCATATATTGGTCGTTCAATGCTGTTTGGAACGTACAGTTTTCTAACCTTATAGGGTTTAATTTGGGAAACCTCAACTCTTCGGTAGTAAGTAGGAATACGCTACATTTTTAATTTTAATTTCCATGCATAAAATGTTAAAAAAAAAATCGTTTTGTTAGAGAAAAAAATACAGCAAAAAGGTTCGAATTAAAATTCATGCAAACTGTAAAACAACCAACTTGGATATTAACTGTGGAAGAAAACTGTCACGCGCAACATGATAAAAACCTACAAATACCTTATCAAGATAAATGATATCGTTCTTAAACCTCATCTTCAACGGACCAAAAATAAAAAGCGCAAACATGTAAAAATAATTTATAACAAGGGTAATAAGTTTTATACTATAGTCTTATTAATTCCTAAAGTTAAAGCCTCATGGAACTTGATAAAGTTATTTTTTTAATCTAGACTTTTATGACATCGTGAGAAGTGTGAGCTCTAAAGATAGTGAGAAGAGAAAAGGATGGAGCTTTGGGTGGTGAGGAGTCTAGAGAGTTCAACAGGAAACCCGAATTAGTTGTGAAGGTTATCGGTGGGTTTGGTTTTGCTTTTGCAGTGATTATGGTGGATTGGAATGATGAGAAGATAGGAACTCTCTTTTGTAGGGATTCTCCCGCTTTTGAATAAACAAAACACAAATAAATTCCCAACTTAGGGTGTTTGGCTAGTGATAAAAGTTATTGGTGGGAATTATTTTTATTGCAATATGTAAAAGTTTTACATTATAGTAATTTTTTTCTTTTTAATATAACGTATAAGAATTTTATATTATTTATAACTGAGTTTATAATTCACACCTACCATTAACCAGACACCCCTAATGAACTCAAGAGTCCCAAGCATCCCAAATACTCAATCGCTTGTTCCCTTAATTGCCCCATTTTTTTAATGATTTCAAAGGTAGACTGGGCTACTGTGTAACAGTTACCACCTACTTTGATATATATCGTATAACAACTAGGTTACTGTCCACGAAATCTTAATCATCAAACTTGCATCCAACGGCTGAAGGTCCCCTGCCATTTCATATCCGACGATTCCATAGGCAGCACGTGAGATCTTATATACATATAGTTAGACTCTGATTGGCCCACGTAGAGCATTAAAAACTGACATCAACCGTCGAATAATTAATTGTCAAAATAATCATTTGACAACTCTTTAAACTTTTGTGATGGTCACAGTTGTGATATACGGTTTTTCTCAATTTTGGTCCCTAAATATACGAAAACAAAAGACAAAAATTGTTACACCAACGAGTAAAGTTTTTGGTGAATGCTCATAAAAATAACCCAAACACAGTGTCAAAATTACAGTCAAAATTGAATCAAAAAACTTGCAAATTATTTGGCACTAGCTGCTAGGTAATATTTAACGATCCAAGTTTACTTTCGCTTTTATGAATTTAATTGTTTTATAATATTTTAGAAAACAACACATATATATATATATATATATTGTCCATTTTATCATTTATCAAAAAGTTTTTTAAAGGCTAACAAAGTCTTTTAAATTTTTTATTCAATAGATAATCAATCCTCTAGTGGAAAGATGACATTTGGTGGGCCCGAACAAAGCTTATCGCCTCTCATCTCCTCTCCCTTCCCTCCCTCAAACCAAATAGATGCTTTCAATTATTAGTTCATCTCCTTCCAACCTTTGTCTGTCATTCATCCATCAATCCGTCCAACCAAACCAAGTGTAAAGGTTTAATAGAAAAGGAGAGAATGATGGGATAGATTTGGAAGGATAAGGAGCATAAATAATGGCGAAAGTTATAATTTTTAAGTTATTCGATAGTAGGAGCAGAGGATAGAAATATAAGAACAACAACAACAACAACAATAATAATATGCCTAATTATTATATTGTTATTTTTATTATTTGTTGTTACAGACCATGAATTTTTTGAACCCTTCTATTAGTATGCTGAGAGAGAGTTTCTTTCTCCAATCTCTCTCCTCCCATTTCTCCTTCTTTCAACGAAAGAGATAGAGAGAGAGAGATTAGCTTTCCCTCTCCGCCAGCCCAACAACACACAGTCCTGATGGGTGGCTCTTCAGATGAACAAAATGACATTTCGAACCCGGATGAAGCACACCATATAGGTTAACGTGGATATTTCTTAGGCCCTCTTTGATCATCAAAAGAAGTGGGTTCTCTGTCAAGCCCTATAAGTTTCCAGGCCGAATTGAGTGGCCTTTCTTCTTAATGAGGCCCAAGTCTCAAACCACTCCAGAGAAAGAATTAAGAAAAGCAGAATTTTTATAATTGCTATCTTTTAATATTTACTTTTTATAAATGCAATATTTATTTATTTATGGCATAACTTAACATGTATTATGAAAAATAGTATAGCATAAATTTTTTTAAATGTGGCATAAAATGTAATTTTCTCTTAAGAAAGTCTCTCATTTGTTGTACTGTTGTGACTTGGGTACCTGGTTTTAAACATATGTGCACAAAGACTGAAAGACAATAACATAGTCACTCTCAAGTCTCTTGGAATGCAACTTGCTTCTTGCAGTTTTTGTGGTAAGCCAGAGGAGTACTCCATTCTTCATCTTTTCCTAGAATGTCCTTTTTACCTTGGTCTTTGGAATTGGATTTTTTGTCATAAAGTTCCTTGTAATGATGATATTGGTGATTTCTGGGATCCTATCTTGAAAGCTAATTTTAGCCGTTTGGTTAAGAAACTTTGGCTTCTAGCATTTATAGCTGGTTGTTGGTTGATTTGGGACCTAAGGAATAAGGTACATTTTGAAGGGGTTAATGTGAATCCAGCTGTTGTTTGCACTTATATACTCAGTTACATCAGGTTATCCAAGTTTTTTGATTTGAAATATTCTTGTAATTTTATTTCCAGAGCTTCATATTCTTCAAAAGTTACATTTTAGTTAGATTCTGCCTCGATGTCCTAGGATCCTTCCAGTTTTTTGGATTCCTCTCCCGTTTGGGTGGATGAAGCTTAACTAAAGAAACTCCTAGCTTGTTTGCTTGCGGTGGGATTTTCAAAAGAAAAACACTTTTGAGCCTAAAGGGGATAGGGCCCAGGCCTCTCACAAGGGATGAGCCCTACCAAATGGGTCCGACCTGATAAGCTCCACCTTTTGCGAGAGGCTCGGGTTGTGTCTCCCTCGGGCTCAATATTAGTGTTTTTCAAAAATGCTACGGGTTTTGTTTGTTGTTGTTTTAGTGTTTTATTTGTGGAAGGTCTTGCTTTTGAAACTGAAATGTGGGCTGTGATTAACACCATTTCCATTGCATATGAGAATGGTTGGCATAAGTTGTGGCTTGAGAGTAATTGTTCATGGCTTATTTCTCTTTTGAGTTCTAAGTGTTTGCAGGTTCCTTGAAGATTGCGCAATGACTGGAGTAAGGTTCTCTCTTTGTCCATGGGGATGGATTTTTCTTTTTTCTCATATGTATCTGGAGGCTAAATGGGTGTGCCGATAAACTTGTTAATCTTGAGATTATTAGTTGCAATAGAATTTGGTAAATCTTGTTGTCCTGATTCTTTCGAATTTTATGAGTATAGGGATTATACTTTTTTCTTTTTACAGATTCACTTGATTTTTTAGGTTTTTGTAGTTTGTAGTTTTTTGCCTTCATGAATAATATGAGCCTCCATTGAGATGATGTTCATTCAAAATATCACAGTGAGTGAGTCCTACACCCCTCTTGTTGTATATATACAATAAAAAAAATGGTACAACATTACAGCCTTATTTGGTAAGATGAAAAAGTAGGGAGGGATAGGAGTAGAGTTAACGTATTTAAGACTTGTGGTTTTTATGGTGAAAAAAAAAAGATTAATTACAAAAATTCCTCCTGAATTATAACCTTTGTAAAATTTTGTTTCTCGAACTTCAAAACGTAACATCTGTTTAACGACAAATTGGCAAATAATTTTAAAATTAAAGTTATTTTGATAATCTTAGTTATAAAAACAACAAAAAAATTAAAGTTATCATAAAAATAGTCTTTATTGATGATTAAAAAAATCAATTAAAAATATACTACAATCAGGATCATTCTTTTTTCGATATATCGAAATTTTCTTCAAAATTTTATTAACTTTTTTTCACACTCAAAAAATATGAAATTTCAAAAGGTATAAATATCAATAAAAACTTTAAAATTATAAAAGAAATTTTACTTATGTTGTCAGAGTTTTTTCTTTGAAAATTTTATGTTGTATTTTTTGTTATATTGAACATATTTATGTCATATATTTTTATTTTACTAATATATATATAATTTTTAAAATTTCAAAATAATTTTTAGGTGTGAAAAAAATAAAATTTTGAAGAAAATTTTGGTATATCAAAAAAGAAGCATCCCAATGGTATAATGGTTTTAATTGATTTTTTTTACTTTTGTTTTTAATCATCAACAAAGACTATTTTTGTTATAATTTTGATTTTTATGCTTATTTTTATACCCATGATTACTAAAATACTCCTAACTTGATAGTCATTTGTCAATTTTCTGTTAAAATATCATTTTGTTAATATTTCATACTTAAAGGGGAATGAATGTTACATTTTAAAGTTCGAGAAGCAAATTATTAAAAAGCCTATAATTTAGGGAGAAATTTTTGTAATTAATCCAAAAAATTAAAGAATTGATGGAGATAACAGATTAGACGGACCCTAATTTTCATCCTTTCAAAGTTAAAAATAAGTTACAAGATGTTAGTTCATCTCCTTCCTTTCCATTTTTCTCACTCAATATTTACATAACCTTCTTTCCTTATTTGTTGTTTTCCCACTTACCAACCCACAACATGTGAAAAATAACATCACCTGATAAATAAACAGGAAAATCACGACAGAATCATCAATACTAGTAGAGGCAAAGTGTAAATGTTATACTCAAATAATTAAGTACAAATAGTGCACATTCTATCGAAAATTATATAATAGAGAACTTTTACGGTGGCGCTAAACAAGCAACTTATTGGTATCTTTTAATCATCAGATACGTTAAAAAAAATTAATTTTGATAAAATTTAACGATAAAAAACAGAACCTTTGCAGGTCTTGTAAAAGAACAACGTATGTGTGATAGCAGACAACATTATTCTCTGCAATCCATCAAGTTAAATCAATGGCAGGGGACAGAACGAACTCAAATCAAACAGAAAACAAGGGTTCAATGGTGTAATGAATGTGTTCTATATTAAAATAGCAAAAAAAATGAGGAATGAATCGGGGAAAGGACCTCAACAATGCACTTTTTTTAACGCTGAGAAGGGGAAATGAAGTGATAGTTGTATTGACCGCAGTGAAAAATATGATAAAGAAAAGAAATTGACTTGCCTGTTGCCTCTGTTTATGATTTTAAGATCTGGTTAAAATCAAATCAAAATATACAGTTTCTGATATGACTTTAACAGCTGAAAAATAACGACCTATTGTTAGTTTTTTTTTTTTTTTTTTAAGGCCCTACAGTTAAAATCTCCTTATAAATGAAGAAAGGCTTGAAAAGATAGTTCCTCTTTTTTTTCTCTCTCTCTTTAAGGGTGACATTCTCTATACATCTTCTAAACACTTTCTGGAATTTGCAGCGTTTAATTGTGTTAAACCATAGAACTCGATGCTAGCTCCTCTCCAAGAGTTTTAGGAGAAATTGGTAAGTTCAAACTCACGAGGTAGATTTAAGCTATCTTATCTATTTCTAACTTGTTTGAAGACTATTTGCATCTATAAGTTAAAAGAATTTAATAACAGGATATGGGAAAAAAATCGCTCAATAGAACATATAGTTTAGACTATCAAATTATATCAAAATTATATTATATTAAAAAACTATAATTATATTATATTAAAAAACTATGATAATTTAATAAAATTTAAAGGAGATATGACCATTTAGAACTATATTATATCAGAAAAAAATGTTTTCATATATAAACTCTTTTCTTACTAAGTGGTTCATAGCCCTTTTGCTTTGAGATTCTTTCAACCAGTGTGTCAAAATCATTTTTCAATCTCTTTTTGAATAAAAGTGACTTGAATAAAATGCTCTTCCTACATAAAAAGTTTTGTCTCAATTCTTTATAATTCTTCAAATAATATCAAATGAGCTTCATTCCAAGCAAATTGCCCTAAAAAGGGGAAAAAGAAGAGTGTTAATTTTAAACATATACATGAACATATTCTCTTGATGGCAGGTGGAAGATGCTTGTCAAAAAATATCCACTAGTATTAGATGAATTGTCCAATCACTAGCCGAAGCACTTCACTAATAATTCAGCTTTTATAATCTTGTCCATAATGTGCTAGAAGCAAGAAACAAAATATTATAGACTTATGCAAATATTTTATTTTAAACTACATGAGGAAGAAAAGGGGGCCAAAATAAAATAAGTCATAAGTATCAAGTCCTTTTCATAAATTAAATTCCTTTCTTGAGGTAGTGGTATGGCTTTCAAACCTACCAAATTAATATTCCTTGCACTTTTTCTTCTCCTTTTGTCTGCTAACCATAAATTATACCCCTAAACCTTGTTTTTAATAATGTAAAACATACATGATTATTATGAAAATATGAGATATTATATTATATTATATTATATTATATTATGTTATGTTATATTATATAATATAGATACATTAAAAAAAAGGGCCAAGAATTGTACATGTCATGTCTACTAACCAAGCATTAAGGATTACATACATTAGTCCCCATTGCATAGCCATTTACATAATCATAGCTTGCTACACCATATTCTAAGGGCAGGTTCCTATTTAGTCTATCCCTTAATAGTGCAAGTCAGACTATACCCCAATTTATACTTGGAAAAACTAAAAATAAATTAAATTTTAAACAAAGTTAAACCAAAATTCATTTTCAGTAGTGGAACCACAGCCATTTTAAAAACTTTCCCACTTTAACAAACAAGTTCTTCTCCCAATTCCTCCACTAGTAAGCCAAAGATTGCAAGCTCAATCTCCATGGCTGTCTCACCAATCTGCTCTTTGTTGTCCTTCCATCCTTGGAGCTCTTTCCGAAAATCTTGCTCAACCATCATGTCAATGGTGTTGGATTGCACCTCTTTCCATGACTCAAACCTCTTGCAAATCCTTCTCACTATCTCCTCTTCCCTAATTTCCTCAGTGTGATTTTGTACTCTGCTTTCCTCAACAATGAGGTCAGAAATTAGTCTCTTCATGTGCTCCGGGGCATGGTGGGTGCGATACAAGCTCGATTTGCTAAGAACTCCTCGGATGAAACCATCAAGAGTATTTGCTTCTCTTTGTAAGGCATTTGACTCAAAATCATCGCATTCTTCTTCTTCTTCCTCTAGGTCACCAAAATGATAACTGTCATTAGCATCATTGTCGTCGTCTTCTAACATTCTTTTCTCGAGCTCAATTGGATCCAACTCCGCCAATTTCTCGAATCTTCGAAGCTTTTGCAATAGCTGGTTCTTTGTTCCTGTAAATTCAAACAAAAGGCAAACAAACATTAGTAATCATAACCTTTTTTAATAATTCATCCTGCTGAAATGATATGAACATAACAATGTCACATCCTTTGTGCCCTCAATTCAGGGTAAACTCTTAGGCTTGTGGATTTGTAATGTTACCCATGGGTTCCACCATATAAGCCAAAAAAAAGTACATCTAACCAAGAATCTTTACAAAAGAAGCCTAAATAAGAAATTAATAATAGCCACATATATAGCAGAATTTATTGAAGTAGAGTATTGAAATTTTAAAAATCCCTCCAAACCATTCTAAATTTCAAGTGACAAGCAAACTTATGACAATGACAATAAGAACCAACCATCAATGATGAGATTAAGCAAGCAACTCATCAATAATGATCCTAAAAAAATGCCAAATTGAAAGGACCATTTTATTGAAGTATAGAACTCTGCCATAATTAATTAAAACACCAAAAAAAAATGTGGGGTCTCATTAGAAGTTATTACAGCTTTATTTTTCTGTACGATTTTTTGTCCTAGATAACTAAAATTTAAAACACATTACAGTCAATGAAGAGCATCCTATGGATCCCACTAAAAAATAGAAATCTCAACAAATCAACATGATCATGAACTCTCCAATAGTGTTTCAGTTTTAATGGACATTGAATTTTCAACCACCAAGAACTGAGCTGGAGTTTGACAGATAAGGACCACACAACTACTACTTAACTCTAAGGATATGCATGCATGATGGAAAAAAAAATGAAAGTGTATATATAATTGCGTACGTACTTTGCACAATGGCATAGCTGCTATCCAAATCAAAAGCATCTTCATCTTCATCATGGCATCCATCATAGTCGTCCTCAAACAGAGGGTCCAACACAGATACAGGACTAAATTGTTCCTTCTCTTCTTCTTCTATCTGAAATTCCTTGGTGCTCTCCGGAATATAGTTCTCTTTTTCCTATTGCCAAAATAAAGGAGTTACAAAATTAGTAATCTTAAACATTGGTCTAAAAAAGTACTTTGGTCTAGAATTAGTAATGTGAAATTTAGATCAAGACCCAGATTGGTAATTGGTTTTATATTGACTTTTCCAATCAGCCCTGAAACAACAAAATATTTTGTGAAAGGGGGTGCGTCAGGATTTGGTGGTAAGAACCAAAAGAAACAACAAAGATCAGGTTTTGTCCTCTTGTTACAAAGTGAATTTCTCTAGGGGCCCTAATTTAACCCAAGAAGAGTGGCATTGCCAGAGACATAATAAGAAGTACCATCATGAATACGCCATTGAGATCTGAATTGTCACACGCTGAAGAAAAACAAATCTATTTTTCACTATTGAAAAATTGTCACACATACGTATATATATACATATATATTTATTTATAATTACCCTTTAAAAATTAATCCTATACCAAGTTATAAACAAGTTATAAGTAAACAAAAAGTAAAGAGTACAGGTCAAAACCGTGTCTAACCAATAGTTTTTTTTTTTTTTTTTTTGAGAATTTTCCAAATTGTAGGCCAGCTAAAACCCTTTTAACATATTTTCATTACGAAAAGATTGGTGGGCATTGATGTGATTTCTCCTTCTTCCAGATTATTACAAATCCATTTTCTTTTTCTGTAAATTCAGAAAAGATGCCCCAAATAAAAAAGGAAATTAAGTAAAAGAAAAGGACTAAAAAGTAATGAGCACAAACCTCTTGTTTGAGGCGGCAAGGGGAATTGGCCGGGGATGAGAACTCCGGCGTCCGGTGACCGGAAGAGGGGCTCCTTTGGAGCACAAAATGGAAAGGGCTTTGATCACAAAACTCATCAGTAATATTGTCCTCCTCATCATCATCATCACAGAAATCATGAACACCTTTTAGCATCATGACCTTCCTCACAAACTCCATCTCTTCCGAGTGGCTAGTGCTAGTACTACTACTTGACGAGGTCTCTAGATCCAAACACTTAGAAGACGAAGACGAAGATGAAGCCGAAGACGACGAAGAGGAAGAAGAAGAACCAGTACTCGTACATTTATCACCATCAAGATTTTGCAATGCTTTTTCTTTAGCAATGTTGCCGAGGATTTCCCTTTTTCTGTTGCCGCTGCGATGAGCTAATTTCTTCAAAAACGATCCAAAAATCCCAAATCCCTGAGAAGTTTTGATCTGGGTTTTGGACTTATTGTTCGAATTCGACTGCTTTTGAATCCTGAGAGCGGCTTCGAGAAGAAGAGCGGAGGTTCCCGCCGGGATGTGGAGCAAAATGGGGCTGTTCTTGCATGGGCTTTTCGTGACCGAAGGCGACGGAAATTCTAAACGTGGCGATTTTCTCACGTCTGGGCTGCAGAAGGAGGTGTTGGTAGAGAAAAAGCAAGCGTTTCTGCAGAATTTTCCCGCAAAGTTTTGCTGTTTGGATGGTGGTGGTGATGGGGAGATCATTGTTGTTTTGGTTATATTAGTTGGCTTTCTGATCTTCTTCATCTGTAAATGGGTTTTTGAAACCGAAACTGATCTCTTGGTGATTAGCTGTGAACGCCTGTCGGCAATATAGTCTTTGAGAAAGAACGGCTCTTGATCCTCCTTCAGCAACTCTCTCAAGGGCTGCTTATTATTATTATTATTCTCAGCCATCATGAAAAAAGAACGAAAAAAAAAGGTAAGAAATAGATAAGTATGATATATGAGATGAATGAAAGGAGATATCTAATTAGTTGATGTTCTTGTTCATGAAAGAGAGTTGAAGAGATTTCAACTTGTAAGACTAAAATCTGGGTTTGGTTCAAAAAGGGGTGAGAGTGAGAAGTTGTGTGTATGAAATGGGAGAGAGAAAGATAGAGAGAGAGAGGGAGATATTTATATATGAAGACTTGGGGAAAGGAATGAGGAGACTTCCCAGATGATTCAAATCTGGGAGAGTTAGAGAATCGAGGCAAGGGAGATGGTGATAATAAACAAATTATTATTTATTATTATATCATAGTAGGGTTCTCAATGACGACCAAAAAAAAAAAAAAAAAAACTTGTGTGAGGAGGGTAATATGCGTACAAAGGCAATTTTGGTGGGTGAGAGAGTGAGGTGGTGGTGGTGGTGGTGGTGGAAATAGTATGACAAGCAGACAAAGAACCGGTCTAGACGGTTCTCTCTTTGTAACCACTGCTACTCTTCGTATGTATGGAAGAGAGAAAGCAGAGAGAAAATGAGATGAGATGATATGACATGATAAGATAATGCAAAATGTTAAGCATTAGTTAGTTTTAACTAATTTTTAAGTTAAAAATAATATAAAATTTTCACATATTATAGTAAAAGTAAAAAAGTTGCTACAATATAAAACTCTTATATGGTACTAATTACTATGTCAAATGCCTTATATAGTATGGATTCCATTTTTCATGGCCATGAGTTACCTTTCATTTGGCATTTTTTTAAAACTGTCTATAATGTAAAACTTTTTACAGCTACAATATAAAATAAACAATTACATGTAAAGCTTTCACTTGAAGTTATTTTTTTAGTTTAAACCAGTTTACTAAACACCTTACTAATTATGTATGTCAATGATCATGTTATGATGGAGTTAGATAAACAATTATAACCATTTCATTATTGTAATTATTAGTGTATAATTACTGAGAGAGAGTCAAATATAGGGACAAGCGCAAGCGGTGACTACTCACAGGATTCGTGAGGACAGTACTGCTGGCAAAGCCTGGCAATAGCTATAGGTAACTAGCTGAGACCAAGTGAAGGTTTCCTAGTAAGCTCATTTCTTTCCCGAGATTTTCATACACAATTGGTAGATATAGTTTTTTTTTTTTTTTTTTTTTTAATTTAAGGATAAAGGATTTGAACTTTAAATTTCTATATAGAAATATGGCTTTTTTTCTAGAATTTTTTTAATCTTTTAGGTAATTTGAGTAGTACGTGGTTTGATCACTATTTGTTAATGATTTTTCCTCCGGATCTTATTATAAGCGCTATTATTGTGACAAAAGAAGTGATTATGATAATTGCATTATTAATAGTAACAATATTGTTTTTTGTAATTAGGAAATGTAAATGATATGTGTAGAGAGAAATGAATATGGTTGAGGCTTATCCCCACCCTAAATTCATAAGGTAAAATAAACTTTCACTGCAAGAATTATAAAATGCAAATTTTCACTGACAATATATTGATATTTCTAAACCATTATATATATATATACACACACATATTGCACGTGCTTAAATCAGATTGATTTTCACCTTTAAGAACAATCATTATATGGATAAACATTTTCTACCCACAAAGATGTGCATATCTATTAAATTATATCACAAAACCTCCATATATATATCATGACACATATGTGTAATATATGACACGATAGTATATGTTATTAGACTTAATGTGTACGTATATATATCATCAGCAATTATTAACCTTTTTTTAATAAACAAGGAATCAGTTGTGTTATCAGGACACCGTTCAACATCTTAAGAGAAATATATTGAGATTACAAATGGAACGATAAGGAAACGAACAAGTAAAATCGACCAATGTATGATAAGAAATAAAACACTGATAGGTTGTAATCAAATTGGTAATGTTTACTCTCACTTTTTTCTAGATATAGTACAACACTTGATAGGTCATCCTAAAGACATGCAGTATCTTAACGGAAATATATTGAGACTACCAATAGAACAATAAGAATTGGACGAGTAAAATCGATCCATGTATGATAAGAGGTAAAAAACTGGTAGCTCAATCTCTTACATGTGATCAACAATTCGTAATGTTTACTCTTACCTCTTTCTACATATAGTTCAAATTATACAAATTCAAACCTTGTTTCTCTTTATAAGCCTCTATCTTGCTTGCTTTTGATCTAGCTGGGCACAATTGCATGTTGAAACTTTGAAGCCATGCTAATTTAAGTACAAACACTAGATATGACTGCAAGGCCTGCAATGGACCAAAGCTCAAAAGTTGTCATCGATTTTTCAAAATATATATCTCTCTTAGGTGGCCACTATGAGTAAATGGGACAAGGGAGAAAGGGCAAAAAATAGTAGGGTTGTTGAGTAATATTTTCTCTGTCAAATTCATATATTTAGAAAGGACATTTTGTCACGTATAATTTTTTTGCTCCTTTTTGTGCAGGCATTTGCTCAGCTATGGGAAAGCTGAACACTCCTAATTATTTCTTTTAGGACAAATACGCAGTCCATTTACTTCAAAAACTTTAACTTTACAGCTGGACACATAAAATTCACATAAAACACACTGGAACTAGGTTTATATATATACATATATAGATATATAGTGGTCTGACAAATGGTCCTTCTTCACTCTTCCTTGGGTCGTAATCCGTCATGAAAGGTTAAAAGGAAACCTACCATTGATACTCTGCAAAACCCTTTTCCACTTCGGAAAAAATTTTGAATCCAATACCTAGTTTGAAATTGGTATAGTACAATTATTAATTTGTATTATGTGTATGTGCTCGTCAAATTGATAGATCATATATATACTTTATTTGAACATGACATATATATATATATATATATTTATTTGAATGTCAAAATAATCCAATATATATGTATATATATAATTGAGTTCAAACACATTAATCAATGTTACGTTTTTAAGATAATCATATGATGACGTAGGAGTTTTAGACATGTAATTCACGTGTGTCTACCAATGGATAATCAAGTTTTGAAGTCAATATAGGACGATTGGCTATTAAGAATAAGGAGAAAAAAAATTGGGGTGCTTATGAAAATTGTCTAAGGGTCTGTTTGGTAAATGGATTCGAATTAGTGATTTGATTTGAGTTGTGTGATTTGAATTGTTATCCGAATTGACATTTCAATGTGCATTTTAAGCTTTAATTTGAATGTGGAATAACATTCGAATTTGCGTGTAGAAAGTAGTGAAAATAGCTTTTGATTTATTAACAAATTCAATAAAAGTTTAATGTTAATGATTCTAAAGAACATGCAATATAAATCTTAATATATTATTCTCTTTACTAGGAATACAATAAAAAAATCATCTTAATTGGATATAAAATGAAAAAGTTATAATTTTTTTCCTTAAATATAAGAGAGAATTTTAGCTTTTATTGTAATAAAGATATTTGACTCTCAAGAGTCTCAAGATTCTTGATACTTATTTGATTTGGATTTTAAGGGAAACAAACACGTATCTAAAGGATTCTTAATACTCAAATCCAAATTTGAACCTATTGGATCTAAAGAATACATAAAACAAATATGCTCTAAAATAGTCCAATTTTAGAATAACTCTACGACATTATTTTTTATTGTTAAATCTTTATCACATTTTTTATATTTGAATACATTTTTATTGTGACATATCATATTCTTGACTAGTTTAAAAACGTGATTGAAACTACATTCATTGTTTGAACTAAAATTGTTGTAGTATTTCTCTTTGTTAAATTTAAATAAAAAGTAAACATAACTCTACTAATTATGTACTGAATGATCATATCTATGTAAAAAAAAAAAAGGAATAATTTGTTGTTACTATTAAAATCCCTCTTTTATGTTTTTATTTTCTCTATTTAATTTTCTTTTTCCCTTCAATCATGACTGGCCAAAGATTTTCTTTCCGTTTGGATTTGTTATCTTATTGCCCAGAAAAAACTACAGCTCAGCTAATCAATCACGAAAGTACAGACAGCAAACCCCAGAAACTGTACCCGTCTTTTTATTTTCCCAAATTACCCTTTTACCACCAATAACAGTTTTTACCATTGGCCTGTCACTCTACCAAGCTCACCGACCCGTCAAAACGACAAACTCAAAATATCTCCAAGAGAGATATCGCGCCAAGACGACGATATTTTCAATGGCATTATCTCGGCGGCACTTGAGCCAAAACGGCAAACAAAAATCACAAAACGACAAAAAAGAGAGAGAGAGAGAGATAGAGCAACGCGCGTGCCTACTCAACCGCATTCAGGACTCCGACACTTTGGAGTACCGGGATCTTGACCGTAAAAATCTTTGACGAATCTCAACCGTTGATCTTGATTACCACTCACTTCCACGTCTGCGCACACACGTGGATTACGTTAAAAATATTATAAAAATATAAAAATGAAAAATTTTCACGTTTGTCCAGTAAGTAAAGTCCACTTCACCCGAAATCAACTTTAATTTAAAAGATTTTGAAAAAATGCTAGGATTTTGTGTTAGTTTAACCTTTTTTTTTCATAATTTATTTGTTTTCTCCTTCGATCTTGCAATGTAATACGGATCATTTCGATAAGAGTGACACGTGAGATTATTTTTTAATTTTTATTTTTTTCACTGTTTCGAGCTACCTATTGAAATTAACATATGACTTTATTTTAAAAAAAAAAATTGGCAGTCAGGTGTTTTTTTTTTTTTTTTGGGTAATAGCATGCTCTCTGCAGCATAACATACACAGAAAGAAAGACGTTTTTGGAATATTTTGAAATTCTGTTTTTATTTTAAATGTATTTTCAAGCACTTTGTTCTGTTTAATTTTCTCGGAAAGAATGTCTGAAAGTAACTTGTCAGTCAAAATGCCGAGTTGGGTTTTTTCAGTTAGTTGTAGTCATTGAAGATGGGAAAAATATATACTTGATAATGGTAAAATTCTCTGTGCCTTTAGCATCATAAACTAAAGCATGCATACCTTAATTATATGCTAGTGGGACAACGTACGATTTTAAATTCATATGGTCTGTTGAAGTAGGTGAAGCGTGCTGTTGAGAAAGTAAAGTTCCAATCTAATAGAATTTAAACTTTGTTACATGAAAATATGTTTGCGGAATTAATTTGGTAGTCCCATGTTAAGCAACAAAAATTTTTCAATATAAAGTCCGAAAAAGGGAGCGATTGGTGATACTAAATTCCCCAAGACGATACTAAATCAGACCTTTTCACCTAGATGGGGAGCATGTCACCTTAACCCATCAAATATGCAAACAGTAAGACTACCTGAGGGCATAGTCCCATATATTAGAGTTTGTTTGGGAGAATAGTTTGAACTATTTTTAATGGTTCGAACAACTTTTAGTCTAAATTTTATAAGAGAAAATATTGTAATAAAAGTAGTTAGAACCATTAAAAAAAAAGGGGTTCAAACTACAGTCGTCAAACAAACACTAAATTGAGTACAAGATTGGTAGGCATAAATTTTCACATTTAAGACCCTTGAAGAAGATCATGCAACACTTGAACCTTTGACGACAAACTCACACCAGAGTCCATTAAGACCACCCCATTCAGTGGTAAACAATTAAAATATTTGTGGGTTAGATTTTAATACGTAGCCTCTAAGAAGATTCCTAGTGTATTTGCTCAGGCCCTTAATTTATAAGACCTTGCATTGCATGGCTAAACTCTTGAGAAGGTCATTGAACAAGGACATTAAGAATTAATGCTGAAACTCTTCGTGCTAAGGTCCTCCTCGGATGCTAGATTTGGCACACTGCCAAAGTAATATTATATAGTCATTTACGTACACAAATATAACATGCATATACATCAATCACATTGTTCTTTTTAATCTATATATGTATATGTACATATATATATATATATATTTGCTGAATTCTGTTCATTGGGTTACTAAATCATAATTTCTACCGATGTTCTCTTCCTTTTGTTTACTATCAACTTGCACTGCGCTGACCTGCAAAAACGCAAAAGAAAGGAAGTCACTTTAAGGAGCGTTTTTTCCATTACAACAAAGCCAATACCAACCGATGAAAATGACCACATTTTTATCCTTCAAAAATTACCCCTTCATAAAATATATTGACGCGTGCAAAGATTTCCCAACACTTTCTCTCAGAAAAAGTTATAAAGTCATAAACAAACAAATCGTAAAATATTGTTGCACGAGACAATTTATGTCAATTTTTTGTCGTTTCCCTTCATACATACATATATATATATATATATTCACACACACGCATATATACATATATATATATATATGTATGTATATAGAACCAATAAGTGCATGTTTGGTGTGCAACGTGGAAGGTTGGTTACCGTGAAGTGTTCTTAAGTTAATTAATTAATCACATTTGCTAAAAGTTAAACCAAAGACAGCTAATTAGCCAAAGAAATTAGGAAACAAAATCTGCAGAGACAAATTGTTTTTACCATAAAAACGGTGTCTAAGACAAGGTAAAAGGCAACAGAAGCTCACAAACCAATGAGTAGAACTGTTCGTCATTTTGACCTATCTATATCTATATCTATATATCTCTATATAATTTATATATATATATATATAACAGATTTATACAAATTATTGTATTGCATTATGCACTTCCATATGTCGGGAACAGGCCAAAGTCCCACATAGCATAATTACAAACATGGTTTTAGCTAATTAATTAACTTTTAATTTTTTTATTAAGTTATCCTCTCATCAACAGTACTAGTTTCAGCATTTTCTTCTTATAATATTCATTTTGCTTTTACAATATTTAAACACATATATGAGAATCTTCGGCTACATGACTTGTCATCATTGTCCTTGTTTTGTTTTGATAATTGATTTCATTTTTCGGCAAATTTAGTGGGAAAAGACTAGATTAAGCTCACCAAACTTATTTTGTGTTCAAGATAACTCATCATTTATGCTTTGCTTTATTAAAATCCGCCTTGCTGGCATAATTTGGTCATTATTTATATGCATTGTTTCTTGTTTGCCGAAAGGTCTGGATAAGAGTGGACGCCACTGAATAATTTCCTCATCAACTTTTTGTTTATTTTCTATTTTTTATACTTTTGACCATTCTTTTGTACAACAACTAATTTGTAGTTGATGAACTTTTGTGAATATTTTGTTGTGGGTGGGGGAGATTGTCAATGTCAAATAAAGACAGAGGAGAGTGTGATTCAAATAATAAGGTGAAACCAAGAAAGAGACGTAGAATTGTAAGAGGTGAAATACAATTTAAAAAAAAAAAAAAACAAAACACAAGTTTTATAAAATTTTATATATAAAATTAAAAAAATAAGGTTTAATGGAACGATTGTGCATCCATGTTCGTAGGTGACCGACCCAAATGTCGAGTCCTACTTTTCGACCAAAGAAAAAGAAATGAAAAAAAAGAAAAGAAAGAAAAAGTACTTCAAATATCTTATCCTTTTTATCATACCAATATTCAAAATCTTTCATGTGTCTAATTAATAATATGGTATTTCGACTAAACACACAAAAGGATCCATTAACAAGACTAGTTGTTAATTGCAACGGGGAAAGATGACATTAAAATAAAAAATGTTGTTAAAGAAATTATAGAGAGAAAAATGATTTTGGAACTTTTGTGAGATTTGATAATATGATGTAACATCATGCCTTTGTGCGAAAAGATGTTCAACGATTAAAAGTTTGCTCAAAGATGCCTATAAATGAACATAGTAATCATCAAGATTTTAAGGATTCATGAACATTTTCCTATACGTGGGCCAATTCATGAGTTGCTTGATCAAGTGCACCCATAATATGAAATAGCAAAAGGCAATATTGGTATCTATGAACATGTTCTAAAGATTTTGTGCTCAAAGATATAGATATGTAGTTCCCCAAAGTGAAAAAGCAAATCAAATATTGCTTTTTATAAATAATCTTTCCGCTTCCAATAATGTTCAGTGTACTCATTATATATGCCCATAATATATACGGGACAATATCCATATGACAATAGGACCGGCAATTCGGACACGACACGAGATAAACGGGTTTAGACCGCACGCATATTAATTGTGCCATAAATGGTTTGGCTCGAATAACACGAAAATAAACAAGCTGGACTCGTGCTAACACGCTAAACACGCCTTAACACGTTTAATTAAACGAGCCGTAAACGTGTTAACACAGCAAGACACGACCCGCCTATTTATAACACATTTAAACTTAAAAATAAAAATATTTGAAATATTTATAGTAGGTTAGTATTAATTAGATATTTTTAATTTTTAGTTAATTGGGTCATAAACGTGTCATATGCGTGTTGTTATCGTGTCAACCCGTCATGACACGTTTAATAATCATATTAATCGTGTCGTGCCGTGTTACGCGTGCCATAGGCGTGTCGTGTTCGTATTTACATTTCTGGCACGTTTATTAATTGTGTCATGTTCGTGCTAAATATGTCGTGTTGTAAACGTGCCGACACAAACACGGCACGAACAAATTTGCAGGGGAGCGCGTCCTCTAGGAGTCGAACCCGTTTCCTCTTGAATAAGAGGGTTTAAGGGCCTATCTTAGGTACCAATCCATCTAATGATGTAATAATACATTTAAGTGCAGTTGTACTACAAAAAATTAGACTTTTATTCACAACAATTTTTAGTAGAACTTTTACTCACAATAAAATATTGTGATTAGTATGCAATTAGTCACAAAGTTTAGTTTAAGTTTTGTTATGACTAAAACTTTTAATCACAGAGTTTTTAGTTAACAAAAGTAATTAAATGGACATTAATAATTTTTTTGACTTAAAATTTTGCTAAAAACTGTTGTGACTGAAAGTCTAGTTTTTTATTGTGTTGCTAGCTTTCAAGCATCTATTATAAGGAAAATTTTGAGACAAGAATAAAATCACTCTACCGATGGTATTGTGTTGTAATTTGCATAATTGTATATTTTGCATAGTTTTTTTACACGATTTTGACCAAATGTAATGTTATAGCTATTAGTTCGTATCCTCCACACATAAAGCTCCTTATAACTAATGCATAAATTATGAATTTCTCAATTTCTATTCTCCCTCTCACTCATTTAATAAAAACGCATGTTATGATTAAAATGTGCATTTCGATTCATTTGTTTCTATATTTATTTTTAAATCCTTCATTTTCAAATTAACAATTATTAAACTTTTTTGGGTTAGTTTCACTTTTAGCCCCTAAACTATGCAACTTAACCCATTTTTGCCCCTAAACTTTAAAATGTAACAAATCACACCCCTAAACTATTCAACTTGTCTCATTTTGGCCTTTCTACTAACAAAACTATTAAATATTAACGGACTTGTTTGCCTCTTAAACTATGTAACTTATCTAATTTTGACACCCTCAAACCTTAAACTATAACAACCCACACCCCTGAATTATGAAAGTTGTCTTATTTTGGCCATTTAATTATTAAATTTGTTAAATGTTAACGAATTAAGCCACATATACATGTACCTAATCAATTAATTATAAATCGACAGTCGAGATTAAATCTCAGACTTTTATAAATAGGGATTTCACAAACAAATGTATATTTTTGTTGACTTAAAATTAATATGAATTTCAAGGTTTTTTTTTATTTTGGGTCAAATTAAGTGAAATATTTTATATTACGTCATTTACATAATTTTTAACCTCAAAATTTAGTCACAAAAATGACAAATGCGTTATATTGTACTATCTACATGTCGTTTTTGTTAGGTACCTATATAGCAAATGTTTTTTTCCTTATTTGTTGATAATTCTTTTTTTACATTAATTCATCTAAAACATACAATGGAGAAAAATTGATAAAACTTTTTGGGCAAAAAAGTAAAACTTTTATCAATAAAATTATATAAAAAAGAAAAAATAGTAAAACTTATATAATTGATAAATAAAATTTAGATATTTTGACTTCAAAATACATGTTGAAATCATATATAAAGCCAAAAGATCAAAATGGTCAGTTGTTTAAATCCACAAAATATTCAATAGATTTAATTATGGAAGAATCAAAATGGGATAAGTCAAGTTTCATAGTTTAATTGTGTAATTTGTTATAGTTTAAAGTTTAGAGGTCAAAATAGAACAAGTTGCATAATTTGAGGGTTAAAAGTAAATTATTGGCTCAACTCCATTAATATTTAACGGTTCTGTTAACGGAACGGCCAAAATAGGAGAAGTAAAATGGTTTACGAGTGTGATTTGTTACGTTTTAAAGTTCAAGGGTTAAATGAAATAAGTTATATAGTTCAGGAGCCAAAAGTAAAATTAACTTAATTTTTTTTTCTAGCATACTCTTATTAAATTTTAAAGAAATTTGAGTTTTTTTTAGGATGCGTACTACTAATTAGTAGTACTACAAACTGAGAAAAGAGGATGACTTTTTTCCCAATAATGGACGGGTGCCGATGACAAGAATGTGGCATCTTCATTTACTACTCTGATATTTCTTTTTTCTTTTGTTGCTCGGAACTTCTTCTCTTCTCTGGTTAATAAATAAATAAAGATCTTGTTGTCTGTTTACCTCTAGAGCTTCACAATTTAATGTATATTTCTATTGTTGGAAGGTAGGCGAAAAAAATGAAAAATGTAATCCCTAAATTAGCACTGTCCAATTTGAAAGGAACATGGTTAAAATTTATATTAGTTCACTTAATTTTAAATTCAGTGCTATTCTCTTTTGAAATTGTTCTTGCCTGACAGAAATGCACGACTTTAATTCAAAACTTATGCACACCGTTAAGTTTGGAATAACATAGATATTTTATAAGCTTCAAAGTGGGATTAAGTCCTTAATTAAAAATATATTTAATTAATTGGCTGCTGGTTGGTAGAGGCTGTTTGTTAGGTGGCAATCCAAAAATGTCAAAGTATATATCCATGTTTTGTTTGGTGTTAAATTCGTTTTGAAATAGAGGGGGTTATATTATACTACATTTCTCATCCATATTGATGCACAAATTAATTAGTTTAATTTATTGCTCTTTTGGCTATGCATCATGAAAAATTGGAATAAAAAACCATAAATTAATGTTTATAATCATATATATAATTCCACTTTGCGTATACATGGATTCTCAAACTTATCTCTTTAGTGTGTATATATATAACCGTTCATTAGTAGCCATTGCTTTAAACAAATTTCTTTTTCATCATCATCATCATTCATCGAACAATAACTTTATCCTACGTATTATACCACTCAAAAATATTGAAAGCAACTTTGTGGAAACCAACGATGAATTGAAGATACCCTTTTTTTTCTCCTTTTACATGATGGGTTTTTACAACCTTTTAATCATGGCTAAGGCTAGTTATATGGATTAGGTTATATGGATTCCTAATTCGGTGGATGCCACTTCCACGTGTCCGTAAAACAAAGCTTCATTTATTTGCCAGCCAATGAACGCCCCCTTGGTCCACATTAGATATACATGTATTGCCCAATGTTTCTGCCTCATCACTTGATGAAGTAGTTTTGAAAACTACCTTGTTTTCGAAACCCCACTTCAATCGAACCGATTTTGATACAGCGTTTTTTTTTTTTACAGAATTTAAATTGTTAGTGTTTTTTGTTTGTATTGATAGTGTGAATTAGTTTCCAAATGAGCACTTAATCTTCTTCAAAAATTGCTAATATAATGATCATATTAGTGAAACAAATTATAATATGTGAAATCTATATCAATCAGAATAAGATTGTCATTAGGCTTGCACTTAATCACATTGATGTAGATTAATGTCATTAGGCTTGCTCTTAGCTACAAAAATGAAGGTTGATTTTAGTGAACGTTGTTCAGAAGTTAGAACTAGTGATGCCATTATTCCTACAGCTAACAAAACTAGAAAAGGCTCTTTTTTTATTGAAAGGAAAAAAGGCTTTTGTCAACAAGCAAAGGACATGCTTTTTTTTTTTTTTTTTTTTTTGCTTAGGAATGAGGTAAACCAGGTAAAGTAAGGTGTTGTTAAAAATATAATTCGAGAATTCTATAGTAGGATATAAATAAAATATTACCATAGATATAGTTTTTAACAATTAGACTAAATTTGGTATAATATAAACTATTAAATTGAATCAGGTAATTTATACTATGAAGTATAACAACTTAAAAGAATTTGATAAAAATCTAACGGTTAAAATTTATGTTATATCAAGAAAAGATATTCTCTTTCATACCCTACGAAAAAATTTTGCGTATGATCCAACAAAAAGCCATCCCAAGACAAAATTCAATTTTTCTATGGAAGGTCCACACTTATATGGATTATGATCTTAATTAGACCGTCCCAATAGATTATCCTTTAATATTAACAATGTAATTCTTCATTCTTTTATTATATATCATAAAACACAAGACTTTATTCCCAAAAAAAGAACACACACACCCAACTCTATAGTCTATAGGTCCGATACATAGAACCCACATCCATAACATTCCTATTCACTACCTCAACCACATGATGCATCAACATTTCTATTCTTACACTACCACAAAACACAAATCATATGTGGGACCTACATGACCTACAAAGCTGATTCTTAGTCTTGATGATCAATTAGAAAAAGTTCTATAAGCATATAAAAACAATATTCCAATAAAGAAACGTTTTTTAAGAGGACAAAATAGAGGGCTTGGCGTGCAGCAGAAAAATACACCGTCAATTTGGTGCATACACATGGTACAACCAATATTGTGAGGGTCAAACTCAGAGACAATATTTTACTTAACCAACTTGCTAGATCAGGTCAAATACCACACGCTTGCTTGCCTCCACGTTCATCTGTACATAGGATTCCATAAATTTCATTATTATTCAACAATTTGTCCTCTTTTTTTTTTTTTTTTTTTTTTTTGTGTTTCCTAGCAGTATTCAATTCTTCCAAGTTTGTCTTGTTCGGCCAATGTTGTCTTTTAAGGGATTTTTTTTTAGGTATCCCATGGAGACAAGGGCGAAACTATATATGAACGAGCATGGACAACCGTTTCTTAAAATATATTTTCATTTTATATTGTATTATATATAAAATTTTATAAAAATTATATTCTCATCTTTAAGTAATTTTTCTGGCTCCGCTCTTGGATATGTAGAAAACTATTTTAGACAATCATATTTGCATCATATTATGTCAATTTGACACACTATTTCATTTTTAAGTAAATTTTGAGGGCGTCCGATAGAAAATCTTTTGGTAGATTATGCAAAATACGCAACTAGCAGGACATTGTTTTCAATCATCAGATCTGCCACATGTTTTGTGAGTTAGACATATACTTTTTTATGTGATGTTGATAAAATCTAACGATAAAAAACGTGCACTGCTGCAAGACTAACAATTCTTCCTTTTATATGTCTTTGGCACATTGCAGAACATTGTATCAAATATTTACTCATGTGACATTGCAATAATAATGTTTTGATGAGTGCATGCATGTTGTAATTAGGTAAAAAGATGCATGACAAATAGATGGGTACAAATGGGCATTCGGGATTTTTTTGTTTCTTTGTTTACTTAGGAGAAATCATGGGTTACTATCAAAAGTTAGTACTCAATTTGTGTCTCTTTTATCTATTAATGATGATCTCTTGGATGAAAGTCGCTTTAGTGTGCCTATGTAGTTTTTGAGAACCTTTTTTCTTCCAAGGCCAAATCCTTTACGCATCTTCAAAACATTCGCATTCATTATGTCACTACAAAATAGTACTTGAAAAACCATAGAAACAATAATTGAATGCCCATTATAACTATCTTAAATTCAAAAGAAACCATGGAAAGTGACTGTTCAATTTACTTTGGACGATAAGGCTCTCACAGTAAAAAATATTATTTATATATATATATATATATAGACACACACACACACGTAAATTCTTTGACCTAATATAGGCTAGTATAGATAAGACCTATCTTCATAGTGTCAAAACCTATGTATTCCTCTCTATCCCTGCCTAACCTTAACTTCAACGTAAGGGTGAAAAAGATAGAGAATGGCCAGACAAGTTGTTGTTGTTGTTGTTTTTCTTTACTTTTTAATTTTTATTTTTTCCAATCATATTTTTCTCAATGCGTCAAATGGCCTAAATATTTGGGGGACCCAACAAAAAAAAAAAGAGCGCCCGAACTCTTACGCCAGGGCTTTGTTTTTTCTATTCTAACAGGTCGTATTCAAAGGGGACATGCAAATCTTTCTCTCTTTCTCTTAGTAGGAATAAGGAAAGATCTCTCTCTCTCTCTCTCTCTCTCTCTCTCTCTCTCACTAAAAGGGTTCTGCTCATCTAGTCATGAGGTGCTTCTTGGAAATGCGTTGTGTTTAAAACGCATATACACACATATATACATATATATATATATATGTGTATAATTTGTTTATGTTTTTGGGTGTGTGTGTGTGTGTATCATTTCCTAAGATATGGAAAATGGGTACAAAGATTCTCATTGCTTGGAGATCAACAATGGAAATTTACAAATTGCTTAAAATGTATTTGGCCTTATAAAAAAGGTTGATTGACTATATTTGAGTTATGGGACAAAAGAAAAAAACGAATAGAGTTATGTCTCTGCCATGTTTGATTGTTGGATAAGTTTTGGAATGTTGTATGTACATTGACGATATAAGAACACCACCGTCTTGTATTCTTTCCGACCAGAGTAAATTTGTGTTTTGTTTTTATTTGTGATTATGTTTAATTAAGAGACATGCTTGTTTTGCCAGTCTCACTCTTTGTTTAGTGTAAGCTAATATACCAAAGAAGGCTCCTTGAAGTTTCGTCCAAATTAAATACTAGGGAATAATAATTTTAAAAAAAATGCATTTTTGGTGCTGAACGTGTTTGATCCCTCTACTATTAGACTTTTGGAGGAAATTAGTAAAATATTAAGCTTAATCAATTTGCAAAAATTGCCCTGGTTGACGTAAATGAGAATCCTTATCACTTAGGTAAAGAAAATAGGAGTTAGGGACTAAAATGTAGTGCGGTAGCAATTGAAACTCACTTTTGATCAGATTCAGATTATTTGTTCAATTTTTGATTTCTCAAATGGTGTCTAACTAATCGTATCATGCCATATCATTTAATGTACTCGACAATGAAGTATGACGGTTAAAAAACACTTCAAAATTTTTAAATAATATGACATAACATAATTGATTAGATACTATCTAAGACATCAAAATTGGAGACTTGACGAGTCCTTTTAAGGCTAGAATTCTCAACTTTGGATTCCCTTATCGCTTAAAATAAATAAATAAATAAACAACTAACTTCAAGTTAGTTGTGGTTAATTACGCAAAAGGGCCCATCTTTAACAAAATTTGATAACATTCGATTTCCTGTTCGCCTAGGGTCCCAAGTCTTATTCACAAGGTAGTCCAAGTTGTGGGACTAATTTCTTGGGCCTAAATCACTGAATAGGTACGAAAAGTTCGTCAAAGAACTTGTGTTCCTTTTTAGGAGAGAATTTAGAATTTCTGTCACCCTGTAGGAGTTCCTTGGGCTTTGCCCATATTGGTTTTTGAACAAGCAGATAAGTGACATCTATGCAGGCATGGCACTATTTCAAATGTCCTTGTCTCCAATTTTTTTTTTTTTTATAAGTTGTTTAGAAAACCAGTTTTAACTGTGGTTCTAAATAATAAACATTATAAAACTTTTTATACATTATAGTGTAAAACTTTCATATGTTATAGTTTTTAAGTTTAAAACTCCACTTCCAACTATATTATCTGTAAGTATTTGCATTGCTTTTTTTATTTATTTATTTTGGTCTCCATTTCAACGTCTTTCTAACCCAGCCTGGAGTCTGGACCACTTAGCAGTCACTCAGTGCTGTGTGGTCTTTATATGTGGCCTGAAACTTCTTGTGATTGGAAGTGTCATCAGTGTCTATACATGTTTTTTTTTTTTTTTTGGTTATTAGTGTTCTTGTATATTGATTCTGATAGAATTGTTCCACTCCATGTCCTTTCTTACCCGTCCCATGCTATGTCAGTTTAACATTGAAATTACTTGGGCTTTTTTCTGTGAGGCCCATTTATTGCCATGTCACTTGCCTGTCCTCTGGGGTGGGAGGATTAATGAATGACACTATCACAATAGATTCAATACTTGAGGGGTTTTTTGCGCTTTTTCCTTTTGTGAATTTGAATGAATTGGCAAATCACCCTACAAACTTTCAATTGGAATAAATTGTCCTTGAATTTAATAAATGTTGGAGACTTCTCCCAAGTTGATGAATAATGCTAAAAGCCTAAAATTAAGAAAAAGAAAGGTATTCACTCATCGTCATCTGAAATTAAATTTATAGCTTTAATTTCTTTCAAATAAGCTCATGTAATGTATATAAGGGTATTTCTATTCAAGTTTTAATAATCATGATCAATTTTGAACACTCTTAAAACTTTGTTAACTTTAGAGGTGTTTTGTCAAAATTAAAAGCTTAGAGGGTAACTCATCAATCGTAAAAACGCGTCCAAATTTTGATTTTGCAACTGCATTTTCTATCTTGTTGTTGTTGTTGTTGTTGTTGTTGTTATTATTATTATTATTATGTGTCCATAAAAAGTCTTTGCTTCGTCTTAACATAATGTGTTGTCCCCACCACTCATTGAGGGCCTATCATGGCAATGTGTTGGCCAAACCGGCCAACATAAGTTTGATAACATATAGCTTTCTATTGCATCGTTTTGCACTGCGTTGAATTCTTCTTGCTTAGCTCCTTTTGGTTTGCTCTTTTTGTAATCTTCTAAACGCCAAAATAATAATAATAATAATAAAGTGAAAACTCAAAAGAAATCATTTAGAAGAATGCTTCCCCAAAGGGACAATGCTTAGAGACTAGGGGGTGAAAAATAGATAGAGTTGGTCCTCTCAGAATCAGTGCCCACCGAAGACCATGTGCATGTGCTTCTTCATTGAGCACCCCACTTTCAAAGTCCCCAACTATTAAGACAAAATCATGATTCCACAAACATATACCAACCAACAAAAAAAAAAAAAAGATCCTTTTGCGATGGGGTTTTATTTGTAGTACATGTTTTCAAACTTTGAATCGAATTAAAATTTTTTTTCCTACAGATTTAATAGTTAAAAGATATATTTATATTAACAGGTTGCTTTTCAATACCCATCAGAAAAGTTACCAAAAAAAAGTATTTATTGTTGAAAATTTTTATGATAAAGAATGTAATTTTACTTCATTAATAAAGCATAGTATTTTTTAAGTGTCTGATTTAAAAATGCCTATGTTAAAAATTTACAATACGTAATATAAAACTATTTCTAATCAAAAATTTAAAAAAAGTTAATCTATGCTTTATTGGTGGAAATAAATTGCCTTCTCCACCATAATTATTCTCTTATTATACACGGCTGCAAAAGAATGAAATTGTAGAACTGGTGGTTAGAGTGTAAAATGGGAACTGATCCCAAACACTCTTTTGCAAACACAATCCAGGTGAAAATAGTCAAAGTAAAAAAAAAAAGTAAAATAAATAAAGAAACTACTTGGGCCGGGTCAACAATATTCTTTGTTTGTCCGGGTCCACCTTAGCATCATGACTTGGCTTTATATCGTTTTTCTCAAAACTTGATTCACAAAAGCGCGTGTCAAAATGATAGCTTCAAAAATAAGACTAGAAAAATGCAATTAGACTATTAGGCTAGGTCAAAACTCAAGGGCTCAAAGCTCAAATGTGCGTATAGAGTTAAACAAAGAATGATTACAAGAATCCAACCACAGAGGGCAAGATGACTTCCTTCTTTTACTTTTACTCTTTCCCCGAGACCTCAAACATGGAAGCTCAATAGAACAATTCAAATGAAACCTAATTTTAATCAATAAATAGCATAAAATATTTAACAATTATAATTAAAAAAAAAACAAAAAAACATATTATTATAATAATTTTTAAATCAATATTTTCAGTTTCAACCACTTTTTTAAGTATCTTAAAAGAAAAGTTATAATTAATTTCAAGCACAAAAAAAATTGTGAAAAGAAATTTGAATCACATGTCATTTTTTTGAAATTGAATCAAATGGAGGACTATTTAACTACATTGACTTTCCTATCTTAAATCAGGGACCAAATTTTTTTTGATTAATTACAAAAATTTCTATTGAATTATAGCCTTTGTAATATTTTGCTCATCAAACTTTAAAATGTAATATACATTCTCTTTGAAGTATGAACCGTTAACAAAAATTGTTCTCCTATTAGAATTTAAATGGCAAATTGATCAAGAATTTTAAACTTAGAGGTATTTTGGTGATTTTAGTTATAAAATAACCAAAAAATAAAACTATAATAAAAATAATCTTTATTGATGATTAAAAACAAAAAAAAAAATCAAATAAAACTATTACATCATTGGAGCCTTTTTTGGTATACTAAAATTTTTTTCAAAATTTTGTTAATTTTTTCACACTCAAAAAGTATTTTCAAATTTTAAAAACTATATATTTTGGTGAAATGAAAAGTAACACAAATATATTCAATATAACAGAAAAATATAACACAAAATTTTCAAAGAGAAAGAGCTCTAATAGTATTAATAAAATTTCTTTCATATTTTTAAAGCTTTCATTGGTATTTATACCTTTTAAAATTTTAAAATATTTTTTGAGTATGAAAAAAGTTATTAGAATTTCAAAGGAAATCTCAATATATTAAAAAAAAAAAAGGATCTAGATAATAGTATGTTTTACAATGGATTTTTTTTTTTGTTTTCAATTATCAATAAAAACCATTTTTATTATAGTTTTATTTTTTTGTTATTTTATAACTAAGATTACTAAAATACCCCTTTTTAAAATTGTTTGTCAATTTGCCGTTAAAATTTTAACAAAATGACCATTTTTGTTAACAATTCATAGTTCAAGAGAACGGATATTACGTTTTAAAGTTCGAGGGCAAAGTGTTACAAAGACTATAATTCAAGGGAAAGTTTTGTAATTAATCCAACTTTTTTTTTTCTAAGCAAAAGAAAAGGTATAAAAAATAATCAAAACAAATTTTAATGCATCCTAAATAAGTTGGCACCTAGGAGATTTCGACTCACTTTTCTTACTCAATTTATCAAACATAAAAATATAAGCAAAAGAAAAGGTATAAAAAGTAATCAAAATAGATTTTAGTGCATCCTAATTAAGTTAACACATAGGAGATTTATCGAACATAAAAATAGCAACTCGCTTTTCTTACTCAATTTATCAAACATAAAAATAACAAACATTTAGAATAGAAGAAAGAAGATACACTTGAAAGACTTGCACAAAATAAAAATAGTAAAAAAAAAAAAAAAAACCTTCCCTATTTGGAATTCAAAGACTATAAGCCTTGATCTTCTTTCCTGAATTATTATTTATGATCTTTTGTAATTTAATAAAATGAATTGTCAATTCAAACCAGAGGCGACTATCTCTCATTCTGGGCAATAATTTGATTATAAATAAAATTATTTGTTTTTTACTCTCTCATTTTTTACGTTGAATCTATCCATAAAACATTCCTTTTAACTCATGTTGGCTTTGCATTATCCTTATGATTCAAATTTGAATTCTCTTGTGTTTTTCTTCAGTTTGTTGCTCAAAAAGCTCATCATCCTCGCATACCATCAATCTGATCAGAAATTATTTATCTGTCATGAAGCACCATACATTGTATTGGATTATTTTTCCAATCTCAACCTTAATCCTGGCCACCAAACACACCCGTATATGTCTTCTCCACGGCAAAATACAATTCTGAGCCTCTCTGGTTCCATTTCCTGCAGATTCTTTACTGCAGGCCTTTTTGGTAAGGGAAAAAAAAAAGTATTTTTGATTATTCAAAATTTTATCGAATCATAGGTACGGATCATTTGTACTTGTCGTTATTTTTGCTAGAATATATATATTTTTCAATTTGATGTAATTCGGATGTGATTTGAAGATTTAAAATAATGTCCTACTTATATATATTTATTTTGTTTTATTTTATTACTCTTTATTTTTGCTAGAGAATTTTTTAATAAAGAGTATTAAAATAAAACCAAATAGATATATACAAGTAAGATATTATTTTAAATCTTGAAATCACATCCAAATTACATCAAATTAATATGTATTTTCGTGCGTCAATTCAACAAACGTCGATAAAAAGTTTGACGGTTCAACATGTTGGGGAATTAGGCGACTCCTAATTCCAAGGATCGCAAGAACGAACAATTGCAGAAAATAAATAGGAGAAAAGAAGAAAAAGAGACACCAAATTTTTATACAGGTTCGTCCAAAATTGAGACTACGTCCTGTTTCTGCCGCTTGCAGATTCCACTATGATGAAGGAGATTACAGATTACAAGAGCAGTTTCTCACACACTCACAAACTGTGCTTACCAAAACTCTCTTCTATCTAACTCCCAATGGGAATTTTTCTCTCTCAAGGATGAAGCTCTCAAGAATTTTGCCTCTCACAAAATTATGCCTCTCACAATTTTCACACACACAACCCTAGCCACCTTGTGTTTATTTATAACCAAAGGAGGAGAAAATAGCAACTAATGGGAAACCCTAGTGGTTTCCCGTTTTTGGGACCTTTGAATTCGACTTTGATTCAAAACACATCCGCGCAGCACAGCGTGTCAACGCCGCGGCGCTCGTTTCGAAACGAGCGCTGCGGCGCTCCCCTGCGGCGCCTAGGCGCTCTGCTCCTGGCGCCTAGGCGCTATCAACTCGACGCCTCGACTTTATCTTCCTGGCGCCTAGGCGCTCTCCACATAGCGCCTACGCGCTCTTGTCCTGGCGCCTAGGCGCTCTTCACCTGGCGCCTTCGCCCAGCGCCGCGGCGCTCTTCTGCCAGAGCCGCGGCGCTTGCTCCCTGCCTTCGAGGACGCGATTTTCTCCCTTTTCCTTCCTTTTGCTGGGTTGTCTACTTGATTTGGCTCCATATCTGCAACAATCTCCCACTTGGAGACTAATCAATCACCATGTCTCCCACTGCAGCGGCAACGACTTCTCATGCTTCATGGAGAAGTCCAAATGAAGTTGCGCACAACTTCAGTTTCTCAATCGGATCCATCTTGGTGAGCATATCTCTGGATCCTTTTACCACCCACCTTGCCTTATACCGTTTGCTGCCAGCACTTTTATTTTTTACCCGGTATACCCTTTTGTTGTGCAAGGACTTTTTACCCTGTGGTAACTTTGCCAGTTGCCATGTCCGATCCAACTCGTCCCTCATGGCTAACTCCCACTTGACCGAATCTCCAGCCTCCATGGCTTCATCATAGCTCTCTGGCTTACCTCTGTCGGTCAACAAGATATAATGCAGAGTAGGGGAGTATCTCTGCGGCGGTCTTATAGTCTTGCTAGATCTCCTGACTAGTGTGCCAAGAGTCCTCTGGTTTCCTTCTGGAGCTGTGTCTTCATGGTCTTCAACCTCTGGATTTTGCACCTTCACTTCAGGAAGATCCTTCAATGGAATCACCTCAGGCTTCTTGTCTTCAGAACCTGAACCCCTGGAGTCCGTGCTGTCTCTGTCCTTGTACAGAACACCTTCGTTGAAGATCACATCCTTGCTCCTGATAATCTTCCAGCTTTGGTCATCCCAAAGACGATAACCAAACTCAAGTCTGCCATAGCCAACCAGAAAACACTTCTTTGACTTGGCATCCAGTTTACTTCTAGCAGCAGAATCAATGTGTGCATAGGAAACACAACCAAACACTCTCAAGTAAGAGAGATCAACCTGTTTATGGCTCCAGACTTCTTCCGGTAGCTTGAACTTCAGCGGTGTGGATGGACTTCTGTTTATCAGATGAGCGGCTGTGTTAATTGCCTCAGCCCAAAAAATCTTTGGCAGCCCTGCATGCAACCTCATGCTCCTAGCACGCTCGTTTAAAGTCATGTTCATCCTCTCAGCTACCCCATTCTGTTGTGGTTTCCCTGGAATGATCTTCTTCATCTTTATCCCATTCTCAGCACAGTACCGCCTGAAATCTTCACCTAGGTACTCACCCCCATTGTCAGACTGCAAGCACTTCACCTTCAAATCTGTCTCGTTCTCCACCATGGCTTTCCATCTCTTGAAAGCATCGAACACATCAGATTTGTTTTTCAGAAAGTAAACCCATACCTTCCTGCTTGAGTCATCAATGAACGTCACATAGTAGTTTGCGCCACCAAGGGAAGTCACCGGCGCAGGCCCCCACACATCAGTGTGAACAAGCTCCAATTTCCTGGACTTAGGCTCTCTACCCATCTTTGAGAAACTGACTCTCTTCTGTTTACCAAAGATGCAGGCTTCACACAAACTGTGATCAACAGTTTTCAAACCCGGCAGTTTTCCTTTGCAGTGAAGCACCTTCATACCCTTCTCACTCATGTGACCGAGCCTATAATGCCATAGCTCAGTATTGGCAGCAGAATCAGCAACTGCTAGGGTATCTCTGGAACTAGAGTTCATGTAGAGAGTTCCAGCCTTGCGTCCCCGAGCAATAACCATCGCTCCTTTCGTGACTTTCCAACCTCCACAATTGAAGGTTACTTTATGTCCATCATCATCCAATTGCCCCACCGAAATCAAGTTGCGCATTAATTTAGGAACATGTCTCACCTTATGAATCTTCCATACCGACCCATTAGGAATTTTTAAACTGACATCTCCAATGCCAACTATATCCAAAGGTTCTCCATTAGCGAGATAAACCTTACCATGATTTCCAGCAACGTAGTTCTCCAGGACATGACGGTGTGCTGTGGTGTGGAATGATGCTCCTGAGTCTATCACCCACGAATCAAAAGAACTGTCGACAGACAAGATTAAGGCATCCTGTTGCTCTTCAGTGGCGGCGTTAGCTGCGTCATTGGTCTTGTCTTCGTTCTTCCTTGGAGCCCTGCAGTTCTTTTTTAAGTGGCCCGTCTTCCCACAGTTCCAACACTCCATGGTCCTACCATTCCTTGACTTGCTTCTCCCATTCCTCGACTTGCCTCTCCTGCCATTATCTCTGTTGGATTGCCTGTCAAGTTTCCTGCCCCTATTATCAACATTAAGGGCCGAGTTCGACGAAGAGGCTTCTCCTGAGTCCTTCCTGCGAACTTCTTCCGTCAGAATAGAGTTTCTGACATCAACAAACTTCAATTTTGCACTCCCAAGAGAATTTGTAATGGCCACCCTCATGGGTTCCCAGCTATTCGGTAACGATGCCAAAAGGATTAGAGCATTGATCTCATCTTTGAATTTAATCTCTACCGAGACCAATTGGTTTAGAACGGTGTTGAAACTGTTCAGGTGCTCTACCACCGAGGCACCTTCAGACATCTTTAAATTAAAGAGCTTCTTCATGAGATGTACCTTGTTATTGGCTGAGGGCTTCTCATACATATCTGACAGAGCCTTCATCATCCCTGCTGTAGTGGTCTCCTTCGCAACGTTGTGGGCAACGTTCTTTGACAAAGTCAAACGGATCACACCGAGTACCTGTCTATCAAGGAGACTCCACTCCTCATCCTTCATGCCTTCGGGCTTATTACCCAAGGGCAAGTGCAGTTTCCTGCTGTAGAGATAGTCTTCAACTTGCATCCTCCAATAGGAAAAATCTGAACCATCAAATTTGGTGATACCGGCTTCCATACATTCTTCTTCAGTCATCGTTCTTGATCAAAACCTCCGCTCTGATACCAGTTGTTGGGGAATTAGGCGACTCCTAATTCCAAGGATCGCAAGAACGAACAATTGCAGAAAAGAAGAAAAAAAGAGACACCAAATTTTTATACAGGTTCGTCCAAATTTCAGACTACGTCCTGTTTCTACCGCTTGTAGATTCCACTATGATGAAGGAGATTATAGATTACAAGAGCAGTTTCTCACACACTCACAAACTGTGCTTACCAAAACTCTCTTCTATCTAACACCCAATGGGAATTTTTCTCTCTCAAGGATGAAGCTCTCAAGAATTTTGCCTCTCACAAAATTATGCCTCTCACAATTTTCATACACACAACCCTAGCCACCTTGTGTCTATTTATAACCAAAGGAGGAGAAAATAGCAACTAATGGGAAACCCTAGTGGTTTCCCGTTTTTGGGACCTTTGAATTCGACTTTGATTCAAAACACATCCGCGCAGCACAGCGTGTCAGCGCCGCGGCGCTCGTTTCGAAACGAGCGCTGCGGCGCTCCCCTGCGGCGCCTAGGCGCTCTGCTCCTGGCGCCTAGGCGCTATCAACTCGACGCCTAGACTTTATCTTCCTGGCGCCTAGGCGCTCTCCACATAGCGCCTACGCACTCTTGTCCTGGCGCCTAGGCACTCTTCACCTGGCGCCTTCGCCCAGCGCCGCGGCGCTCTTCTGCCAGAGCCGTGGCGCTTGCTCCCTGCCTTCGAGGACGCGATTTTCTCCCTTTTCCTTCCTTTTGCTGGGTTGTCTACTTGATTTGGCTCAATATCTGCAACACAACACGGCTCTTATGGGTTGATTTTTTTCTTACCCTACTAAAAAGTTCTCCATCCTAAAACATCAAGCTTAGAATTCATTTATAATATTGAGCCATAAACTGAATGTCAGTTCGTCGCCTCCTAATCTTTTCACTAATTTAATTTAATTATCTTATCTAAGCCACGAAGACTTTTTGTCCAATTCTTGGCTAATAGTCAAAACAATAATTTGACTGAACTCAAGAAAAGGTCAAAAAAATCTTGTGTTGTTTGTCAACGTAGTTTTGGTTTCTCCATCACGTTGGTGAGACATCACTTCTAGACACATACAGCAAAACTGGCTTGATCTGATGAGCTACTTAGCTAGGTGGAATGTTGACCAAATTTGGGTCTTCCTTTGTATTTAAACAATTTTTGATAGGGTTATAATTTATGAGATTTCTAGGATTGTGCTTGAAAAAACTAAGATCCTAGTTTTTCAATTGTCATGCCTATATTAAAAATTGTCTGCTCAACGTACCCTTTTAATTTGATGTGATTCTGTTAGATCTAACGATCAGAGACGTACACTAATCTCGTAGTTATCAAATTGTTGTGTTTTTCTGTCATGTAGAATTTTGAAATTGTGTTTACATTTAGGTCATAGTTCTTCATAAAACCAGCCTTTGGACCAATGCAGAACAAACTAGAGTGACAAAAAGTCAAGGGCTTTCTAGAGTATTAGTTCTTTCATCATGCTAATGTTAATGCTTTTTGCTAAAACCAAATACTTCAATTCCTTTTCCCTTTTCTTTTTCCTCTTAGAACCACAATTACTTTAATTTTTTTGTTTCAAAACCCAATATAACAATCAAAATCAATGAATCTTGGTTGGTTTATTTTGTCGTTGTATCTCTATTTATTTTTTTCTTTCTTTCTTATTACTTTAATCTGTTTGCAAAAGTCAGATGAGTTCATGTCTTCCCTCTAATTATTTTTTTTTATTTTTCCTTTGTTCTTCTTATTATTTTGCTTGAATATTTTTTCGTTTTTAGAGATGGGCAAGGTCAAGTCCAATGTCAACTCCCAAGTCCAGGAGAGACCATCGTTTTGCCCTCATCTGCCGTTGGGTAGGATAAATCTTGTTTGCTAGTATATATTTTATTTTCCTCTCATTTTTGCTAAAAATTTGATAGTATTCTTTTATATTATAATTCATAATAGGTAGGTAGCCATAACTGTAACCGAAAAATAATGGTTTGCTTCCTAACCAATAACAAATACAATTCCTACCCTGTATTAAAAAACAATCTCTCCTAAGAACCGGAAAATAACCTGTCGATGAGAATCTATTTTTTTAGCCGTCAATCTATATTAAAAATATGATTTTGTTCAAATCTAACGGTCGACACCATGTTGTACCTATCTCAGTATGTGCCCTTAATTCATATTAAAAAAAAAAACATTTTTTTGGACAAAAAAAAAACACTTTTCTCAGTCTTAATTTTCCCCATCAATCTGGCACCCGCTTCCTGCGGCTGAATCGAATGCCAGAATCTTCTAGTTGAAAGATACCATACTGTACCTATCTCGTTGAAAGATAGCCGTTACTTCATAAAGATTCACTTTCTTTACCATCCATTATTCACCAAAAAAAGAAAAATTTTCACTTATTTATTGCAATAATAAACACAAAATACTTATCTAAATACTATAAAAAACTTACTCAAAACATTCATATGGCCCCTTAGTTGAAGCAGTGGCCATTTACACTACTATTCTTAAAGGAACCGCTTTACAAGTTAAAGCCTGTAGAACTGTAAAGCTGGTTTTCAGAATCACAGAACAAAATTATTTCATTCCAAGCTTTTTTTTTTTTTTTTGTTGGATTTTGATGGAAAAAAATAAAAGCAAAAATGGAACAAAAAAATAAAATTAAAATTGATATTACACAAAACGGAACAATAATGTTGAACATGGAGGAAAAATAAGAACAAAATGCAAGAGAGTCCAGAAACATTTTGTATAGTTACAAACCTGTTTTTAAAAGGGTATTTTCCTCTGCCCTAAAATCAGCTAAAGGAATTTTTTTTTTTTTTTTTTTTTTTGGGTTCTTATCAAATTCTAATGGGAAACAAACAAACTTAGAATACACCAAATCCAAACACCCTTATATATAATAATAATAATAAATATAAACAAAAGTCACCTTAAATACATGACACAAGCCTAATAATCAGAGAGTCATCAGCAAAGGGGATCTCTATCATCATCATCAAATCATCAGTGCATGGAATCTATGTTCTTACTCAGCTCCTCCAGCCTCTTCAGCCTCAACTTCTCACTTTCACTCACCAGCTGCTCAAAATGTTGACCCCAAAAAGGAACATGACAAAAAGAAACAATTTCAGTAAGCAAAAAGAAAAAAAAAAGATCCAACATTTTCAGAGACACCAATAATAAGGAATGCGAATTATGTAGTAAGGTACGCAAAAAAAATTCCTTTAGTAAAACACAGTCACAAACCCGTCAGATCACATCAGGATTATATCAATTTAACAATGACCCGTCAGATCACATCAGGATTATATCAATTTAACAAAACTTGACAAAAATTCGACGGTTCAAAACAATGCCAATTTGAGAATTGAATAATACTAAGGAATGCGAATTGTGTAGTAGGGTATGAAAAAAATCTACTAATAAAATACAGTTGTAAACCATTAGATCACGTCAAAATCATACGGCAAAACTTCACAAAAATCCGACTGTTGAACAAAATGTCAAATTGAGAATTGGATATGAAGACCCATTTAATGGTTTTACCAAACTTAGAAAGATAATACTTGCTTGGCACTAACCTCCATTAGTTTGGTAATCAGCTGTACTTTTTCCTTGTTCTTTTCGTTATAGGCCTCAAGGGCTTCTTTGTATTCTTTCTCCTGTGACAAAAACCATAATTTAAGTGGGTCTGAAATAATTTGGACAAAAAAAGTAATTATAATGATTAAAAGAATCATTCATAAATTAGTAATATTAACCTTCTTTTGGCAGGTATGCCCTAGTGGCTTTAATTCTTTGTTTACTGCATCAATCTTCTTGCGGACCAGGGCAACTTCCTTCCTCATTGGGTCCGCAAGTGTTTCAAGCTCCTGAAAATGTCATAATTCTTCAATTAAATTCACAAAGAAGGTATTGACATATAAAAACAAAAAGAAAATAAAAAGAAAAATTACAATAAAAAGGAAGAATTAACACCCAATTTTAATTGAAAAAATTTTTACCAAATGAGAGCCCTTAAAATTTTCAGAGAACAGTATGACTGTAAGGGTCTCTTTTTGCTATGGAAAATTAAAAAGCATTAAACATTCCCGGGTAAATTTTCAAATTCTTAATTGCCCAGATCATGAATTTTGCTTAAGACAATTTAACTCTCCTTTAACTAAAAGGCTGAAGAAAAAATCACATTTAAAAAAAAAAAAACCATAAACTTTCCTTGTCCAAACTTTTCTCGGAATCATATAACTCACTATTTTTTTATCCACCTAAAACCCCCAAAAAAGCTGACAAAATTTCTCAAATAAAACAAAGAATAAAAACGAAAAAATCCTAAATTCTAACTTCTTTTTCCTCTTCAAAAGAAAATAAAAATAAAAATAAAAACCCCAAAATTCCCATCTATAATTATCTTCAGATTCACAAAATTCCCACCTCAATTTAACCCCATAACAGGAAAAAAAAAATTAAACAGAAAAACAAAAATAATAAAATAAACCCCAGTTCAACCCTAAAATCTCCTCTAAAAATGATTTGCAAGTATAGTCTAGCTATAAATCCACCCCGAATTCGTCACAAAGAGTATGAATCTCCCAACCCAAATTATATTAAAAAAACCCAAAAATTATAATTTAGATATAGTGAGAATTATTGGAAAAAGTAAAATAATAATAATAATAATAATAATAATAATAATAACCTCCCGAATCATGGCCAAGCGCTTGGTCTCTTCCTCGACGCGACCCAACTGGGCCTGAAGCCTCTCTCTGACCTCCAACCTCTTCCTCTCGATCTCCTCCTCCTTCGCTCTGAACGTCGACAGCGCCGACCGAGACATCTCCTCGTCTTCCCTCGACAGATCGCTGCTGTTGAAGCTCAGACTTCCCGAGTTCTGAATCATCAATTGCTGCTGAAGCTGCTGGCTTTGCTCGCTAGTAGTAGTAGTCGTCTGCATCCTCTCTCTCTCTCCTCTTTCTCTCTCCTCTTTCTCTCTCTAAAACGAAACCAAACCAAACCCAACCAAACCAAACCAAACCCGTCTTCTTGTTCTTCTTCTTCTTCTACCTTTTTTTTTGTTTTTCTTTCTCTGTTAAGCCAACCCTTGGCCTTGTTTGTGTTATCTTTTTCTCTTTCCTTTTCTTTTTCTTTCTCGTTTTCTCTCTCTTTTTTTCTTTTGCTTTTGCTTTGAAAATGATGGGCAGTGCTCTTCGTTCATCTTTCTTTCTTTCTTTTTATTTTGTTTTTCTTGCCCTGTTTTGAGAGCTTACAAGCAAGGCTGGCTGGGCTGGCTCTAAAGTTTTTTTTTTTTCAAGTTTCTATTTTTAATTTTGTTTTTTTAATGGGGTTAAAATGGAAATATGTGATTTTATAGATATCTGTATGTAATAAAGATAAAAGAATTAACAAAAGGGACTTGGGGTGAAATGACCCTACTGCCAACCACGGATAAAGATGCCGGGTGGTGTTGGGTTTTGGGTTAAGTTGGGTGGCGCAAATTTTAATAACTTTTCTGAATGATTTTCATTTTTTTGTGTGTTTAAAAAAATTCTAAATTTGTCTCTGTGAAAGGCCACTTTACTAAAATTAACCACGCAACTCCAAAAGCTTTTTTTTGTTTTCTTTTTCAACAAGGAAAAAATTAATATTATAGTAAAAAACCTACCCTTTCAGTCATCAAAATCACATGTTCAGTATACATTTGGTATTATAGTAAAAAACCCATCCTTTCAGTCATCAAATCTATACTGAACATGTGATTTTGATTGGATGGAAGAATCATGAACTTGCCCTACTAATATATGTTTTCCCACACACAAAAAAAAAAACCATATATTATAATTATGATTGAAATTAGACTCTACTATAAAAATATATTTTTTAAAAAATCTTATAATACCATAGATAAAAAAATATTATACCCCATGACATATTGAATTCTCATAAATAAACTATCTATATATCAAGCACGTTATAATGGTCCTAGATCGAGCTTGATATCTTGTCGAAGAGAACAAACAATCTTATAAAAAAACTATTTAAAAATTTCTGCACCTATATTTGGGTGAAAAAAGTATCTTATCACAAAACTTTCTTGAAAACTAGGTAATTTTTTTTTACAAAAAAATAAATGAAATACAATAGGTTTTATATATTATATAAACTGCACAATTGTATGACAGACCTGCCTTGGTGAGGTTGTTATCTCCTGAGTTGGTACCCACATGGCTTGACTGGACAAGCAACTCCTCTCAGGTGTTAATATTCTTCACCAGATAAGCTTTGCCCATTTTATATTTGTGATGAAAAGTGAGTAAATTTTAACTATTTTAAGTAAAGAATTTTCAACGGAAAACCTTTGATAACTTTATTCTGAAAACTGGCAGCCACTTAATATCCTACATACTATAGGGAAAGTGAAAGAATGTTTTTTTACCCTTCCCTAACATAAAACTCTCATAATGAGTAAATTTAAGTAAGTAATTTTCAATGAATAACTTTGTGGATCTTTCTTTGATGGATAATCTTAATGGTAGTGTATCTTTTTCACTCATTAAATCATATAAAAATTATTTTTTCCTACAAATATGACAGCTGAAAAATTAATACTTATTGATAAGTTACTTTTTCAATCTCCTAATTTTATTATAAAAACTGACTATCAATTTATATCCTACAAACTATAGGGCTAGTGAGAGAATGTTTTTGTCCATTTTCCAAAGATAAAACTCTCATCAACTAATTGGGCACCATATTTTGGAGCAGAAGGACAAAATGATATTAAAGGCTTTGGTACTATAAAGGAGAGAATCTTCAATCAATTTTATGATGAAGTTGATACTACCAAAGCCCCAAAAGAAGTATGTGGTAAATATTTTGCTGACAATACCAATGTTCATATGTGTTGTGTGTGCTTAAGATACAGAAAGGGTCACCTACATACAAATACAACACAAGAGCCAAGGCCAAGTTGGAGGCAAAAGCCAGTGGCGGCTGCTTGGCTAACCCTTTTTGACAAAGATTATACCCTTTAAGTTTGGACCTTCAAAGCAAGGATTCCCATTATCTCTTTAGTGTATTCTTTCTCTTTATCTTACAACTTTATGATTCTTTTAAGGAGCCCTCTTTGGTGCAATATCTCTACTGGCAGTGAATGTTTTTACATGTTACATTTGGTTAAAATTTATCCAAATAAAAAAATTATATAACTGAAAGAACTTGATATAAATTTGATGGTTTAAAATAACATACCAATAGAGTGAAAAAAATATCTCACACTAGAATTCTAATCCTTTTAATTATTCAATATTTTCTCTGGGTGTTGGAAGTAATATAAATTGTTTTGGGCACTTTTACCTATCTAATTTTTAGCGATAGTCGTTTTCTACATCTTTAATTTTAGCGATAATCTTTGATAATTTACGCATGAATTTAATAAATTGTAACAAGTGCCTCCAAATTATTAATGTTTTTATATGATGAAGAATTGTGTCATCTTACACGTATAGTGACATTTCTTTTCAAATTTTAACTGCTTTCAACAATATCGGATACTCCGTGACACTTTATTGAATTTGAGGGACTAAAATTTAATGCTCAAAGAGCAAGTTGTCAATTAACTAAAAGCTCGGATGAAAAATGCCAACAACCGAATTATAAAAAAATAGGATTTATGTGGCGCATGTGAAAATATTACATATTAAAAGCATAAGTTAAACTAGCGCAGTCAATACAGATTGCGACACGATAACACGACACGAATCCGACACGTTTTTTTGTCGGTTAGTGTCGAAAAATTTGACCACGGGTCATTTTAGTGTCGACCCGAAACTGACCCGTCAAAAAACGAGTCGTGTTCGGGTCAATCCGTCTGACACTAAAATGACCCATTTTTTACCCGTATTTAATTAATTAACTTTTAAAAAATTAATATTTTTTCATATATAATATAAGCTCTTAAAATATCAAACCCTAACTCTTTTATCACTCATCTCCTTGTTGAAGTGGTATGAAACTCTTCTAATTTTATTTTTTTTTAATATTATATATATTAATGTGGGCAGGTTAGAGGCGGGTTGCGGGTCATAATCGGGTTACGGATCAAAATCAGGTCACGGGTTATTATTTTTTGACACTGTGCGTAAGAAACAGGTTGACACGGGTCGTGTTCGTGTCAACCCGTGTCAAAACGGGTCAGGTTAGGGTTGAGAATTCTCAACCCGTTCGTGTCACGGGTCGGGTTAGTGTCGACCTAATTTTGTAAAAATTAACTCCAACCCGACACGAACCCGACCCGCTAACCCGTTTTGCCACCCCTAAGTTAAACGTATTCAGTAAGATACAGAAAATATTGGTAAATAATAAATGTTTATTGATTATGGCGTGTCCTTTAAAAAATAATAATTTGGCCAAGTACCAATAACATGTGAGATTAGATGATAAGGAGTTCATTCTCCCTTAAGCAAATTCTCGGGTTCGAGCTTTGTGTATGGAAAAGCATTTGTTAGGAGAGCTTCCTCCTACTACAGGGTCCGACCCGACTCAAATCCAGATTAGTCGGCTACACTCCCGCTAGAGTTGAAGGACTCTTAGTGTGGGTTCGTGCCTCTAATAATGGCCAAATAATTTGACACCTTTGAGATAATTGAATTCTTAATGGCGTGTTAAAGGAAGCATGTGTATCTCAATGTAATTTGACACCTTTGAGATAATTGGATTCTTAATGGCGTGTTAGAGGAAGCATGTATTTCTCAATTATAAACTGTATAAAGCTCTTATATGCTACAATAATAATTAAAAAAATCCTTACAATATAAAGCTCCTATATACTACACTAAAATAGTTTTAACCACCTGCTAATCACCCTATAAAACATATTTATCATGCAAATCCTTCTTTCCAAACTTCTTGTACTAGGTGGCATGATTGAGTCAAGATGTGCTTTTAAATATTCTGCAAAATGACACAATAATCCTTTGTTAATGGGAAGTCTCAACTTTATTTTTTTCCCCTAAACTTCCTCTCCCTTTGCAACCTGTGGTGTGTCGTGGGGGATCATCTTAGAATTTCACAGTTTCAAAAATAAAATATAAATTAAATTAAATTAAATTGTGGGTTAACTTTTGAGAACAAGAATTTAACATTGGATTTCAATGGTCGAGATCATAGGATCCAAATCTATAAAGGGGCCCCAGGAATCTCTCCCACCCATGGGGTACCCCTCTAACGGTGGCTGATCAGTGTACCCATTAAGCCTTACCAGCATGCAATTTGCCTAATTTTTTAATGATGATTTTTTAAGCTGCAAAGACAGCAAATCTTACCTGATGCCAGTGTCAGTTTGAGAGTTTTTTTATTTAAAAACAAAATTAGAGGACTTCTTTATAAAAATCATTACAATGATGTACGTTTTAAAATCGTAAAATCTAGTTAAAATTATTTATTTTTCTACAAATTTAACGATCAAAAGAAGGATATTCATTGGTGGGGGATTTTTTTTCGGTTGTTATTAAAAAAAATTGCCTTTTTTTTTAATTCTTCTTTAAAGTGTCATTTTGGGCTGGGAAGAATCTCTGTGACATCGCTAACAATTTCTACTATTAATGAATCTTCTGTTGGATGGCAATTATACCAAAACCAACTGTTTCCTTTTATATTCTCGGCAATAGCTGAACCTGGCTTTATGACTTCGGCAATTAATAAAATTGGTAGCAGATACTTATTTGTTCAATCAAGAAAAAGAATCTTGATAAAGACTATTTTATACATGGCATATAAATGTGAGAAATATATCGTGGTGTTTATTTCCTAATAATCTTCAACGTGTATAATAAGTGAGAATAAGTTTCAAAATGGTGCTCTTGTGTTAAAAAACGGCGAAGTGTTTTTTTTTCTCGAAACGTTTCGCCTTGTGCCGTTATTTTATTGGCTAAATCCAAATTCGTTTCCATGTGTTACAATGCGATTTGCACGCCAAAATCAAGTTTGCGTGTTTGGGATATACTAGATCACATCAGCAAGGGAGTGCAAAATAGGACTGAACCCATAGACTGACCCACTCGCTAAAGGAGTGTGCCATTTGCTGAAGCAAGGCCACGTGGATGATTGAGTGGGGCCCACGCTAACACAGGTGCAGCTTCTGGTCGACCCAATCTCCCTCCGTACACACGTGTTAATCTTGACCGTCGAGAGCTTGATCGGACAGCTATGATTGCTTTTTAAATTTTCTTTTTAGGCTTTTTTTTCCCTTTCTTCATCTTTTTTCCTGCTTTCTTTGTTTTTTCATTCTTACCCTTTATTCACACATATTTATTTTTTCCTCCTCTTTTTTTTACTTTTTTTTTTGTTAACATACTTAACACGTCCGCTCGAAGCATAACACTAAGTCACAATGAACAGTGTTTGTAGATATAGGGCCCGTTTGGTTCGAGTATTTGAATAGAGTATTTGAATGAAAATTTAAATTTTTGTGTGAGAAAATACTGTAGCAAAATGATTCGAACCGTGATTCGAACAATGAAACAAACAGGCTCATAGTCTATCAATAAAACTACACCTAACATACTTAACAAGCTTTTTAAGTTAAAAAAATAACGATAAATAAATTATCCATCTTTAAACTTGAACTTTTGCAAATTTAGTGTTGAATAAAAATTACTCCTGAATATTATCTGATTCCTCTTTTTTTGTCCCTAGTGTTTTTGGGTTCACACTCGAGAGGATACCATAGGCCATGGTAGTTGCACGACCTTTCAGAATGACCAACCCCGAAAAAGAAAACAGTTCTTGGGAAAATCCTGTCCTAATTCTTTTTCCTTAAAAAAAAGGAGCCGTAATAATAACGTCCTTTTTCTTTATTCTTTATTCTTTTGTCTTTTTTTTCCTTAATGTAATTATTTCAGTTGTGAGGGTCACAATGATATATATGTTTTGTTGTCCAACTGTTATTTGCGGGCGAGTGGTAATTATATTATTAGGAGGTCTTATTACAGGTTAAAAATATAAATATTAATTTTATATTATAATATTTTTTATTTTTATTATAAAATATAAAAATTTTATATTATTTTTAACTAAAAAAATAAATTAAAATTAATTAATGTCAAACATGTTATGATAATTACGTCAAGCACAATTGAGAAAGTTGTTCTTTTATTTGGGTAAATATTGTAACAACCGATAAAAATCTAAAAATTAGTAAACGTGATTAATTAAGGAATGTTTTAAAATTACTTGGTTAAATACTTACAATGTTATGATAGTACATTAAAATAATTATTTTTAATATGTTAAACTAAAAGTTTACAATTCATTAATTTCATGTATGAGCCATAGTGGTGGCAATTATAAGAATTTCAATTTAAAAGATTTAAATTGAGATTATATGATAAAAGTGAAATCTCTTTTAAATTGAGATTATATGATAAAAGTGAAATTTTTCGACTTACCATGATTATGTAAAAATTCCTGTATGATATCAGTTCAATAAGAGTATAGTTATGTGTACGAAAATTTCAAGTTTGTAGATTAAGGATTTGATCAATTCGACCACAACACAGTATAAATTTTTTAGAGCAACAAAAGCATCTTTAAATATTTGAAGAAATGAAGAAAAAAAAAGGACAAAAAAAATCTGCTTTCTCTCTCTACACTCTTTCTCTCTCCTCCAAACCGGTCAAGATTTCGACGTCCGTTTTCGACATGTCCCATGCCCATAGAAAGCTCTCGACGAGCTGAGTCCAATGAGGTGTCGTGCTGCCCAAAAAGCCGCCGAAGAAAGCCGCACCTGCCGCCCAAAGTGGCAGAGAAACCCAAACTTGCCGACGAGATATCTTTGTCGTCCGACGTTCAATTGACATGATTCTTGTTCCTACACGACTACTGTGATGAGAGGAACAAAACCCACCCTTGGTGGCAGCTCAACAACAACCGGATTGCTCTGCCCATCTACCGCCATCGTGCACCGCCACACCAAGGTGGAACTCCGCCTTGCCGGAGGAGGTGACCGACACCACCCCTCCCAATGGATTCAGAGGATCAAGGGGAATAAAACCCCTCGATCAATTGGATCGAAGGAGCCCGTTTCGTCGGAGAACAACCAACGCCGCTATAGGCCGCCGCGAGTTCTTCAATTTCTTCAATTTTGACAGCGTTGAGGGGCTACAATGGAGGGGAAACACTCAGAGGAGGATGGGTAACAAAAGCCCTTAGCCAATTTTGGGTTTCCATCACCGGAAAGCCATGATCGGAGTCTCCATTTTTGTCATCAATGTCGAGCTCCAACCTGCTATGTTAGAGGCAAAATTGACACTGTCATTGGACTCATTGGACTCATTGGACTCAATTTGCTTCAATATAACGTTTATAAATATAATCCAACACTTGTAACATTAAAAATTAGACTTAAACAAATTAAGTATTACATGATATATAAATAAACTTACATTAATAAATTATAAACATTACAAGTACCGTGTATCAATTTAAGACTTTACCTATATATATTCACACTAGTAAAACTAAATAGTACATGTAATAATTAATAATTATCATATCGATAGTAAGTAACAAATTTAAATCATTGGATCACATTATCATATCAAATAATATTTAAATACATACATATATTGATATAATTATTAGATACATAAAATATACTAATGAACTGAGTGTTTGGTATTCTTAGTTTCAACTAAAACTTTTGGTTGTTACAGTGTAAAGCTTTCGTATGCTACAGTAGTCTTAACCAAAATTGATTCAAACTAATGCTACCAAACACCCCATAAAAATTCCAAACTGAATTATCTAGTCCAAACTGGTGTTTTAAAAAATAACATTTTGAAACAACAAACTAGAGTAAATTTCCATACCACATGCAAAATTCTTCTTGCAAACCTAAACAACTATACCAATAGATATATTTATGTAGGACCTAAGTTCTAAAGCCAAGATTCCAAGCCAAAAAAAAAAAGTTCTAAAGATAAGAAATTCCTCTTCACCTAGAGAGTGCAAGATCCGTCTAGTAGAGATGCCATAGCATAGAACCCTAATGAGCTGGCCAAGGTCACCTATGTTAAATGTTGACTACACATTAATGTCACGAAATTGCAAAATAACGTAATTATAATGTGAATATAGTCACATTTATACACGGAAAGCAATGCATTGAAGAATCCCAAAGGAAAAAAAAAAAATAAATTCATTACACAAAGTTTCAAAGCAGCAAAGTAAAAGATTCCCAGGAGAGTGTGCGAAGGAAAAAGTGTCATTTGGCCAAAACCAACTGTTTTGGTACTAAAGAAGAGATAAGTGTTTCAAAACCATTGATCCATTGCCGACAACAATGGCCACCATTGGCTGCCATTTTCCATTATTTTTGGAGCTTAAAAAAGGAGGAGTCTTAATACTTACCCAAATGATTCCATGCTTTCTTGCAACGATTTCTTTTCTTTTTTCCCCCTCATTTGTCTTTTATTTTGCATTATAGGATAAAATATATTTTTTTAGCTGTGTTGGTCATGAATGTGTAGGGCGTAAGTCTTATTTATAAACAATCTTGATATACTTGTGATATTTGATAATAATAATATCTCTTAAAATATGATTCGGGTAAGAAGCTATCATATAAAATTGTACGAGTTTTATATGTAAGAATTTATAAATCTTAAAGTTGACGTGCGAGTTTTGTAATTATTGACTATTACTTTTAACATAATAACATTCTTAAAGAAGCTGCCATATAGACGAGAACATTATGAAGCGCGCAATTGTCTATTGATGTGGTAAATTTGAATCATGGTTAAATAATACTACAAAGAGGGCGTGCAATTTTCTTCTCCTTTCAGATGCGTTCAACTTGAATATATTAAGGATTTGTTTGGCATAATGGTCCAAAAAATGTCGTTTCAATTGCAATAATGTAAAGTAAAAATAGGATACAATGTAATGCTCTTATATGCTAACTGCATTGCTAAACACACTCTAAGAAATAGACACCTTAATTTATACTACTAAGTGCAATTAAAATTACAGAAGAAAAGTAAAGAATAAGGACATAAAAATTTATAGTAGCTCATTCTTGATGTAAGAGTTATGTTTATTTGTACAAAATTCACTATGATGACTAAGCAGATTACAATAGAAAAAAAAATCGCATGTCTTTTAACATTTTATATTTTTCTCTAACTTTTAATTAATTAAAAAATTGTTTTTCCTCTTTTTGTAAGAGAAACTAGGACAACCAAAATTACAAGTGAAATCATCAAAGTATTCTCATTGGTCTAAGGGCTCCGTCCCCCTTCCAACCTATACGATAACAAAAATATTCAATCTGTGTATGGAGGAGTAGTTATGAATCATATAGACCATCCTATGTGGTGGCAAAGGGAGGGCCACAATTGGTAGCCAAAAACCGCAATGTCTTGGATTATCCTAAACTTAATAGAAGTCGTCCGCCCATTAGAGTGCTTTTATCGTAAGTGTTCTTTCTGATCTCTATGTATTTTACCACCATCAAAAATTCCATATGCCCCTATCATATTCTAGTTTGGTAGTAGCGATCGCTTGTCCAAGATTGAGCCCTAAGATTTGATGGCATCGAGAATTATGTGCAAATGAAGAGATGTCAAAGGGGCTTCTAATTTCCCAAACATACCTTCCTACATCTATATATAAACACTGGTTTATGAGGTAATAATCATCAGATAATAATTAAACTCCATAACTTAACGCAATACTACATGGCACTTGATAGCCCTAATCAAAAAGTCCTGCCAAACAATGTAACTGTGTGGCATCATACCTATAGTGGTCACTAGTGTGAATTAAAATCATAGTAAACTAGGCGTATCGTTGTAGTATAATTAGATTCGGTCATTTCTGTTTTATTGATGCCTCTTTGAATTTCCCCAGAAGGCGGATGACCCGATTATTTCTTTTCCTTTATTTCAGCAGCCAAAAAAAAAACGTTTCAAGTAACTACCACGTATGACTAAGACTGAGAATTCAAGTGGGATCCACCGGGAAACTTGTGAAGGTCAGAGATATTTAACGGCTTCTACGCTGTTGTGGGCCCACATTTAACATGATTTAAGCAAAGATAAATGAATCTTGTTTGTATTTATGCATAGAATCACAAAATTTCCATGCACTGTAAATAGAAAATTGAGTGTGGTTTCCCTCTTTGGCCCATCAGAATCTCTTCTGGACCTGGGCACGTTAATTATATGCACCTAATCCATCACAAACTAACAAATACCATTAATTAAAAAAAAAAGGCAAATAACAAGAAAATTAAACAAATTCACTTTACAGCTTGAATTCCAAATGATGTTATGGTATGAAAGCCATAGAGAAAAGAAACCTCGTTTGCCATCATAATCGTGCAATTGTGACTCATGATTCACGACAGAGCTATCTATCTCATGCCTATGTTTAAAATGAAAATGATTTTGTCATTTTGTTAAACCTCCTTTTAAAAAACCTTTAAAAAAATTAAAACACTTTTTTCTGTGTCAAAATATGAGTTCATTTCGAATCAAAAAGTTTTGGTCTAAAATAACTTTATTACAGTGTTTTATTTCTCAAAATTTAAAATGTTACAGTGTTTTATGTTCAAATTCTAAGTTCGAATTATGTTTTCAAATATATTGGATAAGGTGTTAAACTTTGCTTGAACCAAGCTGTGATCTTCTTTGGAGCCTGTCAATTTCATTGTGGTCACGTGGGAAGTTAGACAACTGGCTGATTGTAACTTGTACATCCATTTCTAAAACTGCCTTTCAGATGACCAAATTGACACAAAATATATCATAAATCTGGGCAAACAAGTAACATAGGAGAACCATTTGCCATTGGGTCCCCATTAGGAGAAGAAAGAAAAAAGGGTTATAAAATGATTAATAAAATTGCGTCCACTTTAGCCAAAGAACATCCATTATGGCAGACAAGGGAAGAAGCAAACCCCCCCCTCTCCCTTCCCCCCCAAAAAAAAAAAAAGATGAATGATACAACTGGCTCAATTATTTTTACTGAATTAAAATATGACTTCAATTTGTAAAAATTCTACAAATGTCTCAAAATGATATCATTAAAATTATTACTATGTAATTATATGATACAATATGTGATATTATTAAGATAATTATTATATTATTAAAGATATTTTAAAGATATTTTGAATATTGTGTTAGATTTTAATTTTATAACTTGGCCACCTATTATAATTTTTTTTTTAAAAAAAGATGATCTTCAAGCCCAAGCCCAAGCCCAAGTCCAACTCCTTAATCTAACCCAAAAGATCAAACACTGAACGCCCAACTAGGTTGCAAAGAGTAAGGCGACTGCAGACGTCCAATAGTTTTGCCTTGATATGGGTGGAAGTTTTTTTCGCTCATTGAGTTCAAAAGCCTTCCTTAGGGCATTTCCAGCCCAAAATATTAAAATGATATAATTTTTATATAAAAAATGATATAACTATCATATCAAATAGTAACTTTATTTTTAACCCATTATACCATTTCTAACACCAAAAGAGATTATTCTCTGTATATTTTATTTTATCTTATTTTTTATATGATTTTGGTACCCCTTTTTTGCAAATTAAACAAAAATAAAATCCGGCGTTCAATGACTAGTGGAAACCCAAAGGTGTGCCTCCACTGTTCACATCGCCATTTCTCCTCCAATTTGGCGTCAAATTTGGCATTCAGTTGGAGATAGATCTCAACGCCAAACTTGCTTTGGGACACCAAATTGGCGTGCATTGGAGTTGGCCTTAGCAAAAGACATTGAACTCTCTCTAAGCTAAAGAAAAAGAAACAAGGCAACAAATATTTATCAAAAAAATGCACTTTTTGCGATTCATTTTTCTAATGTGAGAGTTCTTTTAGAAGGTGCCTGATCTACGACACCCTCAATGGATATGGTTTTTTCCGCTTTTTATAGGATGATTTGTCTAACACATACTGTTGATGCCTGATTTCGGCAAAATATTGATGCCTGATTTCGGCACAACACCGCGTGCGGGGACGCACGGTGGTCGGGTTCCCTGTTCTGCCCGGCTCGGCCTAGTCTGGTCGGATCTGCAAGAGAAGAGAAGGCCTCGGAGTATGGGGACACCGGTTTGGTGTCCGCCAAGGGCGCTCCGACGCTCAAGTCAGTGTTCTGACCGGGAAGAGCTAAGGAAAGGCAGAGTAGGCGAGGGAAGAATGCCCGTACCTTTGTGGTGGAGTTGATGCTCCTATTTATAGAGTTTAGCTTGGATCCGGGTATGGACCGGTTTGGCCCGTAACCCAGGTGTCCAGCGACAGGTGTCACGATCTCCGGAGAAGGAGGATTGCCCAACGGAGGGTTGAGATGGTGCCACATAGTGGTCTTTGGGTAATTCAGACAGATCCTGGTCGGACAGGCCCCTGGTTGGACAGGTCCCGGTCAGACAGGTCTCTGGTCGGACAGGTCCCTGGTCGGGCAGATCCTAGTCCGACGGGTCCCTGGTCGGACGGGTCCCTGGTCGGGCAGATCCTGGTCGGACGGGTCCCTGGTCGGACAGGTCCCTGGTCGGGCGGGTCCCTGGTCGGGCAGATCCTGGTCGGACGGGTATCTGGTCGGACAGGTCCCTGGTCGGGCAGATCCTGGTCGGAAGGGTCCCTGGTCGGGCAGATCCTGGTCGGAAGGGTCCCTGGTCGGACAGGTCCCTGGTCGGACAGATACCGTCCTGGTCGGATTGGTCATTTCAGCCAACCTGTTCGGGTGCTCGGTTTTAAGAGGGTATGAACTTCAGATGATTTTCTCATCAAGAAGATTTCCCTCAACACATACCTTGCAGGAAAATGGTATGAATTAGACCTAGGAATACTTCTAAATTCAGTTGCTGGGTGGTATTTTTCCTATAATATTTTTATAACGTGGCAACTCCATATGGCTCGAAGAACATCCAAATACTAGTAGGTCAAGTGTCAGAGTACTTCGAGCACTCTAATCATTTGGAGCCCGTTTGGTTCGAGTATTTGAATAAAGTATTTGAATGAAGATTTAAATTTTTGTGAGAGAAAATACTGTAGCAAAATGATTCGAACTACGAAACAAACAGGCTCTTGACCACTCCGAATGTTTGAGCATCCAAGCACTCAAAGCGTATGAGGCCTAGTTTAAAGGCGAAAGTTCAAAGGTCACCAAGCTTCATAAGCAACAAAATGGTTAGCAATTAAAATCATTCTATGACAGAAAAATGTATTATATTAATTTTCTATCAGTTGTAACACCAAGAGGAGAATAATTTATGATGTAATAAGAGAAAAATAACTCTTGAATTTATTAGAAAATTAAACTCATCCATTCTCAATGTACTATAAAATCCTTTCAAATTGGGAGAAGAAATCAAAGACCCAATGTTCAATACAAAACCTTAAAGTAATTATACCTGACCATTTTTTTTTGCTTGTTTTCATCCGTAAGGTTTTCTTTGTGCTTTTCAGGATATTTGACTAGATAGTTTGAACTCAAAAAATGAGTTTATAACATTATAGCATGTGAAAGTTTTACACTGTAAACATGTCAAACTTAGCATTTGAGAGCTTTACACCGTGGATGATTTAAACTCATGAGTTTAAACACATCTCCTAAACACAAGGTTTGTGTTTACTTTACATTCTTAATTAATTTGTTTGTTTGATCTCAATCTCTCGTTCGAGGATCGTAATTTAAGTGCAGGAGGAAATTTTGCTCTAGCATTAGCTAGATACCGTATCACTTTTATGTATAAATTGAACTCAAATATTTCCAAAAATATTCAAATACCAATTCTCTAAAAACAGTGTTCCTTAATTCATCCCTTGAAGTGTTAAATAACTTTCTATTTGCCTTCTAAAATGTGCTTTTAATCAAATCTACACAATTTGATATTGAATATATATATATAGAAAGTTTTGAATGTTGGACAAGAATTTCAATAAGATTTTTATGAATAGCATTCTAATATTTTTATTATCTTGTAAAAACACGATTATTTTTGTCCCATTGAATGCTGCAAAAAAATGTAATTATTTTTGTTCTATTAAATGCTTTTAAAAATATAGTTTTAATCAGTACTTGAAAAACCATACAAGTCAGTCACCAAGGACATTTTTGACCTTTTATTCTTTTGAGGATTTATGAGGAAAAATAAAAGGTTATTTATCTTTTTATATCATGTATTTTAGATTTATTCAAATAATATATTTTCAGTTTTTGATCTCATCGAATTTATACCTTTAGATTAGATTTAATACATAAATTTATACCTTTGCCCAATCAATCTTCAATTTTGACTTTAAAAATTACTCAAAATACCCTCAAAATAATAATAATAAAAAGATAACTTTAAAAACTTAAAAAAACTTTATACTAAGGTTTTTTGTCTTAAAAATATATAAAATACCTTTAAAAATAGGTGTTTTGTGTGTTTTTTTCATTCTTTTTTATTTTTTGAAAGTTTTAATTTCTTTTATCCTTTACTTAAGGATAATTTGGTCATTTTAAAGGTCAAAATCATCTATTGACTATAAGGTAAGGTATAGATTTGTGTATTAAATCTAATCTAAAGGTATAAATTTGATGAGATCGAAAATTAAAAGTATAATTTTTGAATTAACGTAAAACAGAGGGTATAGAAAGATAAATATCCTGAAAATAAAAAAAAATAAAAAAAAGGAAAGAAAAAAACAGGTGATACAATTCCAAAATTCTCACGGTCAGAAACAACCACAATTATGATCGGTTGGCGATTATCCTCGTTGTGAGCCCAAATAATTTGTCCAGACAATTTTAAGGCCCAAAAAATGCAAAATAAAATATTGGGGAATTTTCATAAATGCTTAAAGATTTACTTTTCATAAATGTCATAAAATTTGTGTCATAATTTAATATATAATATAAATAATAGTATAGTATAAACTTTTTTAAATGTAGTATCAATGAACACAACTTTTAAAAGTATAGCATAACATGTAATTTTCTCTAATAACGTACAACTGCTCTTTTGTCAAACTCAAAAATGACGAGATATTTATGAACAATATCATTTTATTGAACAATAGATTGACTTTTGTCATTTGAAAAAAAAACTTTTACATATCACTCATAAGAATCAATACAAGAATAAAATTATCAAAAAAAAAAGATTTGTAGCATATTTTTAAAGCCTTTTTTTGACGTGGAATATCTCAATCTACGTCTAAAAATGTCATGTATTTGTAAAACTCCCAAAAATGTCGTGGTTGTGAGCCCAAATAATTTGTCCAGACATTTTTCAAGGCCCAAAAAAAATGCATCCAATGTAAAACGGCTCCTTGTCAAATTCACTGTTAGGGCAGGCGAACCAATAAGATGCAAGCACCTTTTGCATGAACTCATATTTCTAATTACCAGGAAGGACAATAGAACGGAAGATGATCATAAAAAAAAAAAAAAAAAATTTGGAAATTAATGTTGTAGATTACCGGTGTTAATCTACTAGATTTCTTTGATGCTTGGCACCAACGAAGACTAGTGATCTCTAATAGAACCATAACTATAGTTTTAACAACACTTTTTAAACACCCTACGAAGATGTGTTTGATGAGGATGTGTTTGATAGGAGAATTTGTGAGAGTGAAGAACAAACATAGAGAAATTGTGGCAGAAGGAGAGCACATTTCTAGAGGGGTTATGGGAGGGAAGGGAGAATTGTTTTGGGATCGTCAGTCCTGGGTCTAACTATTTTTGAGGGATAGTCACTTAATTTTTGTGGGTATGTCATTGGTGGGGATCTCTATTGATGGTGTCCGTTTTGTAACTATTTGAGTTAGTTAAAACTATTTTTTTCTATAAATATAATGACTGAAAGATATATATTAACTATGAGTAGCTTTTTTTTTGCAACACCATCAAAAAAAGTTATCTAACATGTTTTGGTACATTGGTTGAAACTCATTAGTTTCGAACTATCTATAATGTAAAGCTTTTTGTAACAACTACGGTGTTTGGCTTTTGATTATAACCAATAAATTCAAATTAATAAATAGTGTAAAACTCTTAACAGTTATAATAAAAAGTAAAAAATTGCTACAATATAAAACTCATAGGGTTGTTTGTTTGGAATACTTTTAGTACTTAATGGATTCAAATTTGGATTCGAGAATCAAGAATCCTGTAGATACGTGTTTGTTTCTCCTAAAATCTAAATCCTTCGAGTATTAAGAATCCAAATTTTCAAAGTTCTGTTCCTCCGTAATCTTTGATACTTGATATCTCTGCTATAATAAAAACTGAAATTTTCTCTTCTATATTTGAGGAAAAAAATCATAACTTTTTCATTTGATATCCAATTGATTAGAACCAATGAATTTGAATTAACAAACAGTATAAAGCTCTCAGTAGTTACAATAAAAAATAAAAAATTACTATAATATAAAACCCTTAAGGTTGTTTGTTTGGAGTATTTTTGGTACTTAATATATTCAAATTTAGATTCAAGTATTAAGAATTTTGTAGATATGTGTTTGTTTCTCCCAAAATCTAAATCCTTTGAGTATCAAGAATCCAAGTTTTTAGAGTTCTATTCCTCTTAAACTTTGATATTCGAATATCTCTACTATAATAAAAACTAAAATTCTCTTCTATATTTGAGGAAAAAAATCATAACTTCTTTATTTTATATCTAATTGAGATTATTCTTTTTTCTATTATGTTCCTAGGAAAGAGAAGAATAAATTAAAATCTATATTACATATTTTTTAAAACTATTAACATTAAGATTTTATTAAATTTATCAATAAATCAAAACTATTTTCACTACCTTTTTAAACTTAAATTTTAATTTTATTTTATATTCAAATTAAAACTTAAATATATATTTAAACTTCAATTTAGATAACAATTTAAATTACTAATTCAAATCAAATTATTAATTCAAATCTACTTATTAAACAATACTTTATCTATTATAATATTTTAATTTTAACCATATTTTTTTTAACATCTTATACAATATAAAATTTTTACGTACTGTCCACCAAACCTTTTCATTTCAAACCAGTATGTTCAACATGCTACAAATTCTTTGCAGAAAAAGCCTAAATACGACAAGAAACGGCAATTATGCAGAGGGCCGATTAGGCCTGCTACGATCTTATAGATCTGACACTTTTCTGTTTGTGTTTTTGTCTCTTTGCTTTGCCTTGCGTTTCTTTCTTTCTTTTTTTCTTTTTTGGGTTTATTTTAAAATTGAAAAAACAAAATTAGCCTCGAGAAAATAAGTCACGTGAAGGCACGTGAGGTGAGGTTGAGGCCTCGCGTGCCGGCGTGCCCAGCTTTATCCAACACTAAATGTTAAAAAAAAGGATGGTGGGACCCAAATGAGAAGCTGTCATGCAGATTGCTCTGACAAATGTGTCTGAGTGACGTATGTCCCCTCAGACATGTGATTAGCTTCCCTTCTTTTTTTTTTATTTTTATTTTTGTAAGTTTTTAATGTATTATTTTAATGCTTCTTTTTGTCCTAAGCTGACGTGGAAACCTGTTGTGGGGCCCGAATTAGATCCGTACGTGCAGTGGATCCAAGATCAAGATGTCTCTTTGACGGTGGCCCTGCGCACTACTTTTCCGTTGACATTTATGCCCTTGGAATTTGGCTTTTTGTGGGTTCAAAGTCCAAACCCCGTTTTAACGACGATTTCTTCCAAAACCCGTTACATCTAAAGGTTTTTTTTTTTTAATTTATATATATAGAAAAATAATTTAGAGATCGAAGGACCGAATTGTCCACCTCAATAGATGGTTAAAAGTCATGGCTTAAAATAGGGTTTGTAATTTCAACCATTATTTTATTAGTATTTTTATTTTGCAAACAATTTAATAGTCAAGTATTATTTTAAATAATAATTAGGTGTAAATTTACCACTAAATTATACACGTAATTATTAATTTAATTTTTAAGAGCATTTAAGCATACTTTATTACTAAAAGAGCATTTTTTTTATTTTTAAATTTATATGTACATAATCAAAATCAATGAAGATAAAAAAATTAAATAGTTTTTTTAAAATTCTAACGGTTTAAAATAGAACCTCTATAACGGGGTATTTCTTTTGATATGATGTCAAATTTTTCAAGTTTCTTGATTAATGAAATAAATTACAATTTTAAACGATTGTATCATGTTAAAATTATATCAAATAAAAAATGTAATAATCTAATAGAGAATTTTTTGATAAATAAGAAAATAAAACTAATGACAAGCACACTTGTAAACAGTCAAATTTCATTAGATTTTGTGAAAGTGCCATTTTTTTATAATTTGATATGATTTTAATGTTGATTGGCGGATAAAAATTGAATCTTATCGCTAAGTGTTTTACTTATTATATCATGTCATAAAATTATCTTAATTCAAAAAATTTGATAAATTAAAAACCACATTTTACTAAGATATTTTCATCCTTTTTTTTTAAATTTATACCCTCTTATGCATTTCTAATTCAATAACTCAAATTTATGTATGCGAAGATCAGCAAATGTTTCAGAATCTTAATGGAAAGAGATAATTTAGAAGAATAGGAAGAACTGTGTTGATAAATACTCGATGATTGCCATCTGTAATTTCGATAAACATAAATAAATATGATAGGCTATTTATATTTATTAAATTCTAAACTCTACATTCTCTTTCAAAATATTAATCGAAAACGGATTCTACCCATGCTGTGGTCACTGACAAAGAAATTATGTGGATCCAACAACTTTCTTCTTCTTCTTCTTTTTTAAAAAAAAAACTTTGTATTATTAGGAAATATCAAAGCTTAAAATAGTCAACAGAGACTAGCCTCACACAGGCAAAACTATTTAACGGAACGGGCAACAAGAACAATCCATACTATACTAGACTAGAAACTAGTGTTGTTTCTAATAACTTTTATTTTCTCTGTCTTTGAATTTTGGAGTTAAAAGATTTAAATTTTACGGTTTATGATAAAGTCATGTGTGAAATTATCACTAGACTATATACACTATCACTAATAGACTAATAAGTAAGAAAACATCCATGCATGTATACCATAATACGCTAAGAGAATTGTATAAGATAACAATAAGAAAAATTACTCTAACAATATTGTGTAATAGATTTTTATCAGGCTTTTCTAAGTTTATATTATCCTTTTATGTTATGATTATATCATATGCTACTCGTTTGGTTCGTTAGCAATTTTTAAAATTTTGGTTTCTTTCAGGCCTCTAAAAAACAAATTCTCAGTGGTACTATTATATATATGCGCTATGTGTACAAAATTTACTTACATGAGTAAACAAGTATTTTTACAATTGTTTATTTCGATTTTGGATTTGAGTAAACACATGAGTGAGTTTTGCAATGACTCCAACTTCGAATCCTGTAGCTAAATAAACAATTTATTATTACTTAGGTTTCTGGCTTTAAATCCTACATATTCTGAATCTTTTCCACTTCGATTTATGCTTTCCCACGCCGATTTGTGCCGGCTTCAATTGCACATTAATAAACGCACAGTAAATTCTTATATTGGTTTTGATGTGCTAATATATAACTTGTTAAACACTAATGACCAAAGATTCCAAGGCTTTTCTAGAAAGTGAGGGGGTAAGTTGATTGGAGAAAAGTAATAACGTAGTGTGATGCCTTGTGAAAAGCAACACCAACACCATGCAACTATTTGGCTACTTTTCTTGCAATATTTCTCTTATAGCTAACGAAATCTCTTATGCTGTTGTTGTTTTTTTTTTTTTTTTTAAACTTTACGTATTATGATGAAGTCAGATGTAAGATTTGAACTCTTAAACATGTTAGCACTTGAGACACGTCAAGCAATCAGAATTGAAAGTCAATCATCTCATGACAAGTGGAGTTAAATCTCGCGGTTGCATGAAAATATTTTTACCGCTAACAAAATTAGACAAGAATTCACGTAGTAAGATTAAATTGCACAAAATAGTTCAACCACGTTAGAATAAATAAATAAATAAATAAATTGATTATAATCTTAACGGTTTAAAACATTGCAAGACTATCGTTGGTAAAGTGAAGTCAAGAAAAGAAGAGTCGTGTGCAATTCTCCTCAACACATGATCCCCCTTCAATGAGCTCATCATCTCCCATATCTATACCATAACACGTGCACATCACATTGTTATTAACATTGAATGCATCAAATAAATATTCAGACGATGATAACTCAATGTGACAAATAAAAATGTCACCTTAAGGGTATATAAAAGTGAATAAATCGGGTGTCCAAAAAAAGGGTTTAAACTTTAACGTTTTAACTATAAAAAATAAGAAACTTTTATATATGCCATGGTATAAAATAAACTTTTTTTTTGCTAAAAAAACATAAAACTCTCGTATATGGGTTTAAACTTATCCTAAATATTTGTGTATAGATTTTTTTTATAATGAATGCATGGGTCAATTCAGAGTGGTAGTTGGTTGGTCTGTTGGTCACATCAATTAAAACACAATAATAGGAAAATGCAAAAACAAGAGTATGTAAGGAAAAGAGGTCTTGTACGTTTGGGATGGGGAGGGGCCAAAGGAGAATTTCCCCCACCCACCAGTGGGTAAGCTTTTCCTGTGGACTTCCAGGGTCCACCACCCCAGGCACTCCCTCGGACATGCCTCATTCTTTTCCCCCAAGTCCTTTCCTTGCTTTCCTTGAGTTTACCTCAATGCCCTTTGTCCAAACTCTTTATTACTTGTAAAGTATTTAGGAGAATAATTTAAACTATAAGTTTAAATTTTGAGACAGTAATATATAAAAATTTTACATTGTAATTTTTTTACTATAACATATAAAAATTTTATATTATTTATAATTTAAACTATTGGTTTAAATTACTTTTCTAAATATCCTATTATACTTCTCCTGCTTTATGATAATGTACAAACAGGAGCAGAACCACATAAAGATAAGAGTAGGTGGCTGCCCTTAAACTTTATTCCCCTTATAATTTGCACATAAAATTTTATGAAAATTGTGTTTTACCTCCTTAGAATTACATTCTATTTTATTAGTTCAGTCATATCTCTACCTTTTTCACCTATTTTTCTTGTTCCGCCCGGTGTACAAAGGAGGAAAAAAAACCACTATCATGCTACATTTTTTAGGTGATCTATGAGGAGATTTTTTCGTAGGACAAAAAAAAAAAAAAAAGCCTACAATGCAGTTTTCAAAGATTAAATTGTCTCAACTTTGTCTAGACATAACGATTTAGAGCGTGAAAATTTTGTAATTTGTCGAGGATAAAACTTTTATGTTTTTGAATCAATATGAAAATGAGATGAAAAAAAAAATATTTCTGAAAAATGATAGGTATAGTATTAGCAACTCACTTTTCTTCCTAAGGTTTCCATTAAAAAGAAGTTATTTCTAGCGTCAGCTAATATAATCAACTATCTCCAATGCAATATCAAATTAATGTTTCCAATATCTCTATTATTGTGCTATTTTAATGCTAACTTTGATATATGTTATATTTTGAGGTTAAAAAAATATTAAATATAACATGTAATAATTAAACACATACGGTGGGTACTAAATGTTGTGCTAATTTGTTATAGAATAATTAGAACCTTGAGGTTAAAATTAAACACTAAATATGACACATGTCAATTTTTCATATATGATGGCTATTAATGATGTGCTATTTTTTATTTAATAAATACAATATTGCTATTTTAAAATTAATTAAGAATAAGTGTTTATTTTTACGATTTTAAAGCAAAATGATTATGACAATAATAAGATATAACACTTGAAATAACATTATACATTGGAGAAAAAAATAAAATATTTGATCGAACATTTATTTTTATAATTTTATGATATTGGAGATTGGAGATGGTTGAGATTTCGATGCTATGGCCTATGATTAATTTACCTTATATTATTAGAAAAAAGAACTTCACATTGAAAAGAAAGAAATGGGATAATTGTTTATGTAGAGAATATCTCGGTATGGATAAACAATGAGGATGAGGATGTATGAATGTCTTTTTAAAATAAATAAATAAATATAGATGAAGGAGCAGACAACGGCAAGGAAAAAGGTGAAAAGGATGGCTGGACAATTGGAAGAAAATACTTGAAGGTAAATGAAAGCTTAACGTAGGGGTATCTTCGTCAAAGTAGGTGCTCCATAATTTGCTCACAGAGAGCACAGCCCCACTTCTTGTGCCCTAGTTACCAGACTTGCACCCCAAACACCATCCACCTAGGTTTGGCTCGGCTCGGCCCGACTCGGCTCAACTTAATTGTAATTAAGTTGCTCAATACTATGTTAAAAGAAATAATAGGGGGTCAGAGCAAAATAATAATAATGGGGAAAAAAACTAGGTGAAGAAAATTATGAGGAAAAAAGAGCTTTTTTTCTTTATTTTTTCCCTTAGTTAAAAAATATTGTAAAATTCTTATACAAATAAGAAGTTGAGGTACTAGTGGCGTCAAAATGGGGATTAAAAATAATATTTGTTTTATCAAATATTTTCCCCTCTTTTTATTTTGCAAATTATAAAGATTAAAAGATAGCAAGATCCATGAATTTGTAATTTTTTATGTTCAAATTTAATCTCTTCCAGACAACCAAAGATTATCTTTCCTTTTTTTTCCCCTTACCATGAAAATTTTTGAAAATTGTAGATATATCCTTATTTTGTAAGAAAAATTACAATTACGTCTCCACGAAATAATTAATAAAATAATATTTTGATCTCCATTTTATAGCAAAAATTATAATTGTACTCTCATTTAATATTAACAAAATGCAATCATATATCCATTTGAAAAATACAATCTCAATTTGTTCATAGCATCTTCATCGAAAACAAATTTCTAACTCTGCCACTACTCATAGGTGTTTAGAATTCCCCTCTTATATGGCCGCAACAAGGAGATCTTATTGCGAGATCTGTAGTCCTCAAGATGCTACGAGCTCAAGTCAAGGGCAACACATGCCCTTTTTCTTGTGACTGCATGACCACAAGCCTACACACGTTAGCGAAGGGAGGTGTAATTGAGTGATTTTGAAATTTAAACTTTCACCCATAAAGGTTTTCAAATATTTTAAACTTGCTCTTACTGTGCCCTAGCTGACCAATAATAAAAATATGTTGTTGTATACTTATTTTACAAAAAAATATATAATTACATCCCTACTCAATAATTAAAATATATACACATACATTTATTAAATAAAATACTATATTTTTTTCACGGTTCATATTGGAAAATTTTCTAATTTCGTCACTGTCTACAGGAGGGAGATGTTGAGGGAGACCTACTTTACCGTAGCCTCCTATGGCACTGTTAGGACAATTTATTAGTATTCTAAATTTTTTAAATTACAAAAAAATTGTAATTTTGCATTAAAATTAGTTTCCAAGAGGTGATCTTCTTCAGGTTACAAGGGCTGAGCCGACTTAGGTTGATGGCTTTGTTTGGCCAACTTGCAAGTCGATCCCAATTATTGGTCATATGCGGTCTCAGAAACAAATCCATCCACTTGATCATAGGCACTGGACCAACATCTGTCTCTCTCTCTCTCTCTCTTATACGTGTGAGAGTGCTGAGATTTGAACAGACCAAGTTGGTAGGTGCACTACTAACAGTAGATGATGCCAAACTTGTACCATTTTCTTCTCTCAAAAGAAAACTTGTACAAATTAACCGAATATCTTTATTGCTCCCTTTTTCCCCTCTCCAAATATCTAAACAATGCAACACCATGCATCAAAAAAAGTTGACAACTATAGTACACATGCTTGGCACTAGCTCTTCCACATCACGTACTCTCCTCAAAAAAATTCCAAATGTTGGAGGGAGAGGGTTACTATTTCCCATTTTTGAACGTTTTTAGATGTGTTTAGGTGAAAGGTTAATGGTTGCAAATATTTTTAATTTAAAATATTGTAATATATAAAAATTTAGGTTATAGTTGTTGAAGGGTTTGTACTATAAACAGTTTAAACTGAGGAATTTGAAATTGTGCCAAATAGAGGGTTCATTTTACCATCGGTAGTGGTCTCATAACTGTAAAAAAAAAAAAGACCTTTCAGAGCTGTTCTTATTATCTAAAGATTGAATTTTCTTGTCCATAGTGAAACTGAAATAATACATATCGATGGGCCAACCAAATATCATGACTTGAGTATATGAAAACGCAGGTTAGATTTTTAGTTGTTCCACTTGTGATATCAGTTATAGGGCGTCTAAAAAATTAATTTAAATTATCAATTTTAGTTTAATAATTATAACATATAAAAATTTTATATTTTTTATAGTTTAAATATTGATCTAAACTATCATTTTAAACCCCTTTTAAATATCTCATGAAACATTAAACGAGGATATGAAAGCAGCACTGATCTTTTTTTTTTTTTTTTTTTTGGGCGAGGATCCTTACCCTTTTTTTTTCACCAAGATAACAATTAACCTGGTTGTGGCTGATGATGATCAAAAGCGTGCATGGGTTGTCACGTCGGTAATGAATAATCCCGAAGGAAGAAATCAAAGCCACAAATAGCAGTGTTTGCATATGGAGAAAATTATTGCATGCATAGACTTCGATAAAACTGGGAAAAAAATTATTGGTCGGAAGACCATTTTATTTGGTTGTGGATCAGAGAATTAATGCTTGCTTTGTTTATTTATAATTGTACTTGCAACAATCTTTTCTTTTTTATTTTTTTTTGGGTTTAATTGTGTGTATAAAATAAAAAGCTGCAAGAACGTAAAAGACAAGTCTTAGATGAACGAGCCAGAATTTTTTTTAGCTAACCTAGAGAGACTACAAAATGACTGGAAGAAGAATGACAAAAGCCTGAGCTCGGCTGCCATGGAACTGCATTGTCGGCTTAACACACACTCTCTCTCTCTCTCTCTCTCATTTTACTCACATAACCCTCTCAGATTTGGGCTTACTCAAACTCACATTTTTTGATAATTTTATAATGAGAATCCAACTATTATGTCCTATTAGCAAAAGTGGTGACATGAACGGCCAAAAATAGGAAGCTTTGTTCTCGTACTAACAGTGTAGTTATAAGTTAGAGGTGCTTGATCAATAATTCAACCGAATTATTTTGTGTATGCACATAAATAACAAGATGCTTAAAAAATAATTCTAACTAATATATAATAATTATTAAAAGCTTTAGATGTAAATTCACAATATTATTAAGTCTAACTTTTTTAATTGTACAATCAGAAAATTGTGCTTTTAACTTGATTATTTAGGTAAGAAATCTTACAAATGCCAAACTATAAGTTGACAATAAAGAAATGTGTGACCATCTATTAGAGGCATCTATCAATACCATAAAATATTTAAATGGCCTATACGGTAGGTGACTAGGCCTATATATATCACCTTAAATATGTTCAAGAAACATAGGTGATTCACTATTAATTTTAAGTGGTGATAGTTTCAAAATCAACTTTCTAAGAAAACAAGCGGCACATGAAGTTTTATTTGTTTGAAGAAACTTCTGGCTCTTCAATGGATGTCCACGTGAGTTTTCAATAATTCTTCGCATCATTAATAAAACCAGGATGATCCAATTGGTCATGCTATAAGTTTAACATATCAAGATCTTCCTTGACTACTACATGTGATTCAATCACATTTAAATATATATAATGCAGTCTCGAGGAAAAGTTTAGTAGCTTTTCTAATATATACTTCTTTTCAAAACTCTCATTAGTAATGTACATGTACTTTTTATTATCTTCAATTACAGCCTAAATATTATATCCATGAACGTATATTTCATTAAAACTTAACAAATTCCTTTTGGATTTTGGCAGAAACAAAGCATCATTTATGAAAAACTTTGTTCCATTTGACAATATGAAGCTGGCTTTACTAGTTCCTTCAATCAAGTTTGTAGGACCTGATATTGTATTTACAATTGCCTTCGTTAGTTTTGAATCAGAGAAGCACTTTTTACTTTTAAGGATAGCGTGTATTGTACTACTATCTGGTATACAAATGTCCCCAACATTAATATTGAAATTTGCTCCTTCATTAGTGTAATCCATGTCAAGCTTCATGTAAAATAGACAATTTAATAAGAATAAGTTTTAAACGCATTATCTAAGGAACATTTTATTCAATAAAACTAGATAACTAATACATCTAAAAATTACAAGTAAATTATAACAAATAAAAACGTGGTTTTACATTTACTAATTAGTAGTCACAAGATACTTGTCAACAAAATCATCAATAAAACCCGAAGTATCAAGGTGTGTTGAATCATCTATAAGATCTATATGTTCAACAAAATTTATTTTCTTTTCTTTCCCTATTAGGGATGCCTTGTAAAGCTTATATAGATGCTTTGGTGTTCGACAAACTCATGACCAATGCACTTTAGTACTATATCTATAGCATGAATCTTTAGGATAATTGGAAGAATTTTCACGAATATTTTTCCCTTTGTCATGTCTTCCTTTAGATTGTGTGGTTTTCTGCAAGATAAAAACTGCCTTAAACACGGTCACGACCACGACCACGTCCATCCCCACAGCCACGACTACGACCGTGATTATGTCATCGTCCAAAATTTTTAATACTTGTAGTATTTGCTTCTAGAAATGCTGTTGAACTTATAGGACGAGACTGCTAATTTTTGATCAAAAGCTCATTATTTTTTCTGATACAAGAAGAGAAGAAATTAGTTTAGAATATTTCTTAAAACCATGAAACCGATATTGTTGTTGTAAGGTTATGTGGGATGCATGAAATATACAGTAAGTCTTTTTTAACATTTCCTCAGCAGTAATTTTTTCCCCACAAAATTTCAATTGTAAAATTATTCTAAACATAACAGAGTTATAATCACTAGCTTTTTTAAAGTCTTGAAACCGCAGAGCATTCCATTTATCATGGGTTGTAGGAAGTATAACTTCTTTATGATGATCGAATCTTTTTTTTAAGATCCTTTCATAATGTACTTAGATCTTTCACAATAAGATATTTACATTTTAATCCTTCGTCAAGGTGTCTACGAAGGAAAGTTATCGCTTTTGCTTTATCTTACGATGATGTGGTATTGCATTCTTTGATTTTTCTCGAGATACTTATTGACTCAAGATGTATTTCTACATCAAGAATCCAAAGCATATAATTATTTCCTATGATATCTAATGCAATAAATTCAAGTTTTGCAGGGTTTGACATGGTGATGATCATAAGAAATGTAAAAGTAATTAGAATCATGACTTTATTTATTCAAAATATAAGTAGTACAAGCATTACACATTGAAGTAAATATCAAGCATTAAAAGAGGAATAATTATAGATATTATTGCTATAGTATAAAGTTGAAATTCAATTGGAGACAAATCAGAAATGAGAAGAATAATAATTTGAACAATAACAGCGGTAATAAGAAATAATATAACTATGTTAAACATTTTGTGAAAACTATAATATAGATAATTTCTAGAAATAAGACAAGATATTGAGAAGGATGAGAAATGATATATAAAAGTTAAGAATTTGCCAATTTATAGAATAAAGACTAGCCGTTATTTAGTCGTTTATTATGTTGGAATAGTGTTATAATTGTTGGAATAGTATAAAGACGGTATTGCCCTTGATTGGCATTTTAAGAAAAATATAAAACTGTAAATGGTAATAGTAACATATAAACGAATACATAAACAATAATCAACTCTAAAATTTAAGGTAAACAATAGAAAGTTAAAAAATATATACATATATATGTGCAAGAATTATAATATGAACACGCCAATCTACTAAGTAAACGTTTTAAAGGGTATAGATGCAGAATATGTATAATGAACATGCCAATCTATTAGGTAAACCTTTCGAAGGATGTATATGCAGAATATGCTTGATAAATGACAATAATAATTTTTATAATCACACCACACTTATAATTAGACGATAGAGTCTCTACCTTATAGAGATGGTATTATACAAATATAGAAATAGATGAAAGAAATGATATATATTTGCCTTTGCTTACTAAGGGTAAAGACCTAAGTTAGAACTAGAGCATTCGTGCTAGTAACGTATTATAAAAACTAAGAACTATAAAGGTAAAGTAAGAAAATTTAGAAAGAGAAAGTATATTTATCTATTAATTTTAAATATCCAAAAATAGATAAGAGAATGTGGTATTTATAGGGAAATTTTTGCGTATTACAGTGCCTATTACAATAGTCGTAATTGCTACAGTATTATAAATTGTTACAATAATTACGGTCAACTATTGCTACAATAACTCCTTCATATTTTAGTTACTATTTACGTTAATATCAACGTTTACTTCAACGAAAAATAGACAGATCTAATTTTAGATATTAAATCTTAATAGAGAGATACGGTTGATTATTCATAACACTTGTTACTATTTTCAAAGCAAAGATGATTTCTCTTTTCCCCTCTCTTGGCCGTCTACTTGTCCTGGGGTTTCTTAGGCTGGTTATTAAGAGGGTATTATGTTACTATTTCTTAAGCAAGATGATTTCTTTTTTCCCCCCTCTCTAGCCATCCGTTTAGGGGTGAACGGTGGGCGGTTTGATGTTTTTGGGTGGGTGTGGTGCGGTTTTTTTGGATGGCGGGTTAGCGATTAACCAACCCGCAAACCGCCCACCACATGGCGGGCGGTTTTGGTTTGGTTTTGGGTGGTTGCGGGTGGGTGTGGGCGGGTTGGACCTATGTTATTGCCCAATGTAATTTTTTGGACCTTTTTTTTAGAAAGTGAAGAAAATTTGTAGAAAATATAAGATGATAATACATAAAGCATTCCCAACAAATTTGATGTTTAAAGACAGTGACCATATTCAAAAGTACAAATTAAGAAACATAATCATTCACTGCAACAAGAAACATCAACTACATATAAAGAGATAAATAAAGTCAAGAGTCCATAAAAATTAAAGCCTATTCACTAGGTTCGAAAATAATAGAATGCTATAAATGAAATGATGAACAAAGTCAAGTGTTCTTTTTCTTTTAGGGCTTTCTCTACTAATTTACTTGATTTGAATTTTGATCACTTCACAAAATAATAGAAGAATTTCCAATTTCTAATATGTCAAGAGGCAGCCGAGCCCATGCTTGAAGTGTTGGATTGTTCAATCATCTCTAAAATAAGAACAAAATCAAATAAATGATAAGTTTTTTTAAAAACATATATAGGTGAGCAGGTGCGGGTTAAACCCGTCTTTAAAAACTTAAAACCAAACTCATTCACTGAATATATTGATGGGTGGATTAAACCCACCCATTAATAAGTTGTTAATGTAAATCTGTTTTTTTAAATAGATAAATGTAAACGCAGACGATTAACGAGTATGAGGTGATTTTTATACAGCCCTACATCCGCCTGTTCTGGTGTTTCTTAGGCTGGTTATTAAAAAATAATAAAAAGACTCATTAACTATTGCTGATCAATTTTTCTTTTTAAAATATTTTTCTCCCCTCTCAAGTGTCTTGCCTGACTGTCTTTTCTCAAGTGCCCTAGGCTTCTCCACTGGCCATAAACAAACTTTGCAGGCTTTTTTCTGTCAGATATATGTGTTTAAGTGAGGACCTGCCAAATATAGAAGAGCACCCACACAAGACCTCTGCAAAAAGCTTTTTTACAAGACTTTGCTCTTATAATCTCCTCCTCCTACGGTTTCATACACATATACACCGACCTAACACAACGAGAGAGAGATTAAAAACACCAACCAAATTAAATGCAACTTTAACTCAGAACTCCCCCTTTTAGCCTTTAGCTCTCTCTGTCTCTCTCTCTTTCTGTCTGCCTGTCTTCTCTCTCTCTCTCTCTCTCGCGCTCTGTCTGACTCTCTCTCTCTCTATGGATTTCCATCTGAGGCAATGGAGAAATCAGCAATATGAGTCAGAACAGCATCAACAACAACAGCAAGAACAAGAAGAACAACATTCTGCAAAGATACCAAAACTGCTCCTTGATCATCACCAGCCCCATCAGATCAAACCAGAACCATCTCCTGTTTCTTCTGCTGCTCTACCTCTGTTTGTACCTGATCATCAACCCCCAAACAACAACAACAACAACAAAATCACCACCACCCACTTGTCCGTAGCATTTCCTCATCAATCAACAACACCAGTTTCTTCTTCTAGACACCCCAGTAATTTAACTTTCCCCTTTCTTTCTTTCTTTTCTTTTTACCCTTTTTCTTGTTAACTCAGAAAGTTTGCTTCTTTGGCTTGAAAATAATAAAACAAAAGTTTCTGTATCTGATTTTCGTAATAAGATCTTTTCTTTAGCATTATTTATTTATTTATTTTTGTGGAAATGTGTCAGGAGGAATGGGGAGTTATTTCAGCTTGGCCCAATGGCAGGAGCTAGAACTGCAGGCTTTGATTTTTAGATACATGTTAGCTGGTGCTGCTGTTCCTCCTGAGCTACTTCAACCCATCAAGAAAAGCTTCAACAATCTTCTTCACAAGCCTCCTTATTTCCTTCATCACCATCCTGCTCTTCAACCTTATAACCCCCACCATTTTCAGCCTCATGCTGCTTGTAAGTCAAAAGTCTCTCTTAACTACACTAATTACTTTGTTTAAAACTAATTAATCATTTTCCCTTTTTTAATATCTAATTCCTCTTTATACATAGCTAGGAATTTTATCATGCCCGTTTTCAGCAACTTGCATTGTTTGCAGCCATAAATTTACTCCCGACTTTTTATTTTTAGGTATACAGTAACCCAAGTTGTTTTTTCATGTTTTATGCCGAAGTGACCAAAAAAAGCTTTTTAATTAACAACATTAACACATATACATATATATATGTATATATATATATATTATATTATGTGTGATATATGTGTGTTGAATATGTGGTAGTGTTTCAAACGGGGTATTGGGGGAGAGGGGCGATGGATCCGGAGCCGGGGAGGTGCAGGAGGACGGATGGTAAGAAGTGGAGATGTTCGAGGGACGTGGTGGTGGGCCAGAAGTACTGCGAGCGTCACATGCACCGTGGCAGAAACCGTTCAAGAAAGCCTGTGGAAACACCCACACCCACCGCTGCCGTTGGAAGAGTTGCCGGCACAGGCGCCGGCGGCGGAGGAGGGACTCTGTGTACTGGTTCTGCAGCCCCCATCGGCGCGTCTCCATTGGGAACTGCCGCCTCTGGTGGGACCCATTTTGCCCTTTCAGGGCCATCATCTTCTATAGATCTCCTTCACCCGAACCGGCGGTAATGCTTTGACTTTTACCTTTTGTTCTTTGTTTTTTTTTTTTTTTTGTTTTTTTGTTTTTTTTGTTTTTTTTAAAACTATTTTGTGTTGTGGAATGGGAATTCTTGTTCATACTTGTTTTCTTTCCTGGGAAGAAAATATCATAGGGAAACTTAACTTAAGATCAAGAAATTGCCGCCTTGTTTCCCTACTTTGTTTTGCACCTTTTTTTTGGATGATTTATCGACTTGAAAAAAGATATTACAAAATTAAATCATATATGGGTAGTTTCTACATGGGCACAAATTTAGTGTTACAATAGTCAAACTGAGGTGATAAATGTCGTTTTTATAGGACACTTAGCAAACCAACTGAAACAAAAAATTTTAGTTAAAAAATTATAACATGTAATAGTCTTATGTCATAACAATTTTTTTTTTTTTTTATTATATTTATTAGTGTTTTATGTTGTAATTGGTTAAAACTAATTGTTTCCAACCGACTAATCAAACGCCCTTTTAATAAGTTGATAGTATTTTTGTTGCATTGTGAGGTGCAAATTAGTACATGCTTTTGGTATGATAGGCACATGAGTACTCCTGTTGGACTTACCATTCACAAAACCACCAGACACAATCTAGTTTTAAGACTGGGTCCGGTTGTTTTACCAGTGAGGGAGTTTAAGCAGTCGGATGAAAACGACGTTTTTTCTAAGCACATACATATTAAGGCATCAAAAGAATTCAATAGTTTTTCAGAGTTGTAGCCCTCAACTAAAGACACGTGCACTAATTTTGTCTAAGATGATAATTCACGAGGGACATGAATGACCCAAAAACAGAAAAAAAAAAAAAGGGGAATTAATGATGTTTATAAATGTGTTGGGGCTAGTTTGCGATGGCGGTGGGTTATTTATGTTGATGCTATTAAGAAAGAAACGGAATGGTACTACTTACTTCCCTAGTGATTAATGGTTAGATGATAATAATAGATTCTCTTTGGTCATGTTCTTTAGCTAGTTTTAAATGCACTTTGCAGGACAGAACCCACATGGGGCAAATATTTTATCAAATCTGATAAAATCTCTACATTTCGTACAGAATACGCTCCCAACCGTTGCTTTCCCTTTGGTTATCTTGGCTCTTACCACATTTAAAAAAAAAAAAAAAACACTTTGGTTCTTTTTCTATAATTCCCTTTATGCTTTTGTTCCATGTAGTTCCTCAGACGTTGAAAGCAAGGACTTGTTTAAGGCCCACAACGAGGTCTCCGGCGACTGCAAATCCGGCGGTCATATTCTCCGGCATTTCTTTGATGATTGGCCTAAATCACTTCAACAACCTGACAATGCCAGCCGAATGAGTTCCTCTAATACAAGCCATTCTATTTCAGCGCCGCAAAATTTGTCTTCCGATGTTTCCTTGAAGTTGGCCACTGGGGACGGGGATGAGCCGGCGGCCCAACAGGATGGGCATGTGGGCCGGGACCAACATCCGCAGTTGGGCTGGGCCTCGGGGTGGGGTTCCAGCCCAATGGCATCGATGGGCGGGCCTCTTGCGGAGGCCCTAAGGTCGTCCAACTCCAATTCGTCACCAACTAGTGTTCTACATCAGCTGCCTCGTGGTTCTGCTTCCGAGACTTGCATTGCTACCTCAGGAAGAGTGGATTTTTCATGATGTGATCATAACGTTTTTGTTTGTTGATTTGCTTTTTTTTTTTTTTTAAATGGTTTTGATCAGGCATTATGAGCGTACTTTTTAAGAGCTGCTCCAATGTGTAAATTGCATGATCTTTTTTTTTTTTTTGGTTACCTTTGTTTTCTACTTAAAAAAAAAAAAACCAGTTTTGTTCCTAGGGGTACTTGGGAGCAAACTTTACTGCTGATTTAATATTATATTTGCAAGTTTTGGGCTTTGTTCTTTTAGTGTATTTATTTCTCGTTTGGTACAAAGGTTCAAGCCATTTTGAAACAAATGGGTACACACAAACATGCGTTTGATATGCGGAATATAATTTTATAGTTTTTTATTCGAAACGACATGGATTATTTAAAACATGTTAAGTTTTGGATTCTGATAACTCGACGTTTTCTTTAAATTTTAAACTTTTTGAATATATTTTTACAGTAAAATCCTTTAATGTTCTTGTCTTCTTCTTCTTTTTATTTTTATTTTTATGAATTATAGTTTTTTAAACACTAAGAAAAGTATATTTAAAATCAATAGTTGAAACCAACGTGGATTAAAGCCATTTTGAAACAAATCACAAACATGCGTTTAATATGCGGAATATAATTTTGTAGTTTTTTATTCGAAACGACATGGATTATTTGAAACATATTAAGTTTTGGATTCTGATAACTCGACGTTTTCTTTAAATTTTAAACTTTTTGAATATATTTTTACAGTAAAATCCTTTAATGTTCTTGTCTTCTTTTTTTTTTTCTTTTTATAAATTATAGTTTTTCAAACACTAATAAGGTGTTTAAAAAGTATATTTAAAATCAATAGTTGAAACTAATATGGATTAAAAACGTTGTAATATATAAGAATTTTAAACGTACTTTTTACTATAACATATGAGCTTTTTATTATTTATTGTTAAAATCAATTTAATCAACAGCTAAATGTATAGTATAGAATTATTTTCAGTTTGTATATTAAACCGTTTAAAAATTTATTCTACTGCTAAAACATCGTGCTCTATCCGTTAAGTAAAATAGCCTTCTCTATCACAAAAATTACCCTAGTAAAAATTAAAACATTTTCCACGTGATGAATTTCTTCATAAACTTAAAAGCATTAAACAAGTTACCGGGGGGACGAACATGTTATCATCTCTATTAAATAATTGAGACTAAATTCGCAAAAAATTGAAATTCTGAAATTAATCGGTACAAAAAATTTACATCTAATTATCATTTCTTAAAAAATTTAGAGACCAGTTTCAGAAGCCGAAGAACCAGAAACCCAAGAAAAAAATCGAACATTGACAGCGAAAGATGGAAGATCATACGACCGTTTTTGTTTTCCTTAACAAAAGCTATTTTCAGTTTTTACTCCAGAGGCATGAGTTCAAAAGGCATTTCACATCTCCAGGTTAAATTAAAAAATAATTAGATAAAACATGAAAGAAAAAGAAAAAAAGCACAATAAAATGAAATTAACGAATAAAATCCCAAAATTAGCTACGTCTTGCGTGCTATACGTATTGAAAAATCTAAGCCAAGTTGTTCGTCAATGAAATGACAAAATGAAATCTTACAAACTACCATAATACATAATCCTACTACACGCCTAACAGAGATTGGTCGCCCATGAGCTCTTCAAGATTGAAGTGATTAGAACCCTAATCTGTTGCCTGTTCTTGCTTAAGCTTAATTGCTCGGATTGTCGGGTACAGGCAATGGAAAGCTTATTAGAAGCGAGTTCGCTACATTGGCAATATATACACAAGGTTGTAAACAGAAGCCATAGTACAAAGATTCAAACATCATACCAAAACTTGATCTAAACCCCAACATCAGCGTCTTCTGGGGATTCGACTTCGAGTGGCTTGTCATTGTTAACCAAAGCATACACTACCGCTGTCCTGCTTGGTGCGTAGACTTGGAATGACCGAGGCCTGTCATCATACCATCCGTCCTGCATAGGCACGGTCAGAATTTAGTACCTTAGCTCTACATCATAGTATGCCAAATGGCAGAGAAAAGAGTTGCAGCGAAGAAGTTTTTCTTACGGAGGTGAAGTATTCAGCGTTGTGATCCAGCCTACTAAAGCCTCCAAACAATGGATCATCCGAATCCAATACAATCTGAACAAAGAGCACAATAATGTTTACATTGGAACCAATAGCCTTCGTAATACTTGAGAAAAACAAAGAGCCAGTAAGGATCAAAGTTAGAAGATCATGGTCATATATTCCACAGGAGAAACAATTAAAAAAAAAAAAAGGCCAACCAAAGCTTGAATAGAGGGTCCAACTTAATGATTTGTTATTAAACATTCCACTCTTTAAATTTTGTTTATGCATTTTTCGTACATTATAGCGATATTAACTTTGTAGTGGCCAACTTTATCAAGAAGGATAACCAGCCAGGTTGCGCATTTTACAACGCTTGTGGCTTCCTTCACCCAAAAAAAAAAAAAAAAAAAAAAAAGAATCATGAAGATAAAGCTTGACTTCTACCAGGCAAAAAATGATAAAAGAAATAGGGAAGCAGAAAGAATAAGTACGTACTTTAAGATAGGAACTCTAAGCACCGGACTGAAATCTTAAGAGAATATTACCTTGTATTTTCCTGGCTTTAAGCAGCCTACTCGGTAGTCGAAATAACTGTTGCTCCAATGAAAATTGAAGACAAAAACAAGGTCTCCCCTTTCAAAGACGGCAATTCTATCTCCTTCATCCTTCCGTGAAATATATTGGTGCTCAGGAGTCATGAACTGCATTGGAAGTTTCCAATGTATTACTTTGCACTCAGAGAAATAACAGAAACAACATAAGTCGTGTAATTTTATGCAGAGAAAGTTTGAAACAACCAATCAAGAAAGTTCAATATTAAATCCAAGGGCTTCTAAAATATTTAAAAGAAACAATCTACAGAGATAATACAAGAACCTAATAATCTAACATAGATTTTATAAAGACCAGCAACCAGATATTAAGGAAGCATTCACGCCGGTGGAAACTGGAAAGGAGCTTGACCGTATAGCACAAGTAAAACTTACACCATATGCTTCTTCAAGATGCTGCATTGCCTGATCAAATTCTTGCATTCCGCGATATCTTAAGTAATCCGCGTCCCCCTGTGTATGCATGGCAGGAATGAAACGTTAGGTGGTATTTGTACAAGATGGAGAAATAAAGTTGCTCGCAGCATTTGTGCTGTAACATAATTTAAATACACGAAAAATTAATGTTGCTTCCAGAAATCATTTGTATCATAATTCTCACAAAGAAAGTACCAGAAATACAAGCATAGGCGTGCATGTACTTCACTAAAAGTAAGACACACTAGCAAAATAAGAGAAGTTAGAAGCTTACAAGATCAAATCTACGTCGACATTTGTCATAACTAAAATTATTCCCAGGAATTACGTCACCGTTGGGAAGATGCTGGTCAGCCCGTGGAAAATCAATCCACTCTGAGAAGAGAAATAACATTAGAATATAACGCGAAGTAAATTCCAAATTGAATGCACTTGGCCAAAAAAAAAAAGGGTTCCAAATTGCATGGCAGATCAATCTAAAAATGGCAAGCAAAGAGAATACAGCAAGTCATACTGATCTTACCAGGGTGTCCAAATTCATTCCCCATGAAATTTAAATATCCTTCTCCACCCAGTCCCATTGTAATGAGCCTAATCATTTTGTGTAATGCAATTCCACGATCTATGGTAGGGGTTGATGGTCGGTCAAGAGCCATGTAGTCATACATGTCCTGAAATATTTAAAGAAGATTCGAGTAACGTCTTTCATAACCCTTGTAAAACACACATTGGCGCTAGCCATATCACTGTTTTCATCTTAAAAAAAGTCAAAAGAAAGGATGTTCTGCATAGTGCATACTGCAGACACACACACAAAAATAGATTAAAAAACAAGCAAGCTGACTGTTGCCATTTATATATGATGGTCTATTCAATTGGTTTCAACAATTACCTTTGAAATTATTACAAATTTTCCGGCTTTTTAGTTTCCAAGAGTCTTCTGATATGTGTGCCTCAACTCAAGGCTCCTTTCATCCATCACAAATGCACTTACAAGCATAAACAGAAAGAAATATGCACTATGTATTTGTAAATTCTCTACCATGAATATAGAGAACAAGCAACTGTATGATTTTAACACGGTGTAACTCAAAGACTCATCAATAGTATTGCCTGATAAACTTTATTTAGTTTCACATTCAATTTCTTTTTTGTTGCTTTATTATGACCATAATGACCTCAAACCCTCAAACCAAAAGAAAAAAAAAAGGAAAGACATCACAACAAACAATCGTATTCAAAGATTCAAGACCGTCTCTCAAACATATTCAAAGATTCAAGACCATCTCTTAAACATTCAAACATCAAAAATCAATATGTACCAAATTTAAGATTCAAGTAAATGAGTATGCAGCTTCGAAAAGATTCGTCCTATATTTAGTGTGTTATAATCAATTAATTATGCAAATTCATATGAGTCAATAGGACACTTGTACCATAGTGTACTGTAACGTGTGTGCATGTTTCTCATGGTAAGTGACAGGTTCAACGCATGGAAGAACTTCACACCTTGTCCATCAACCAGAATGCTATTGTTTTGTCACCAACAAGTGCTTGATCGTGGCTTTCAGCATAAGCAACGCATTTTTCCAACCACCTTCTGTTTGTGAGTGTGTGAACAATATCACCCACTCTCCAGTTTTCATCTTTCTTCCTGTAAAAAACCAATAGAGAACAATTACACTTTTAATTATCTTTACCAGTATACTGAAGTGAAAGTAATTGCTTTGAATATTTCTTCAAACTCACTTAAGGAGTTCAATCCATTTATCAGCAATAGCCATATGCAGGCGATAATCAAAACCAACTCCTCCATCTTGAACAGGAATGCAGAATGTTGGCATGCCACTGACCTGTTAAAAGGAGAATCCATATTGAATGAAAGGGTATAAATTAAAATTCAGTGGGACATCTTATCCAGCCAAAACAGGACTAAGACTTTGAATACCGAATTTCTATGTTTTTAAACCAAAAATATTTAAACTTGTGAAATCAAACAAAAGAGAACAAAGGTATCCAGAAGATTTATACTCAAGTGGATTGACCAGTAGATTATAGAACAGAAGTATAGTGCACTATAACACAAGCGTGGGTGCAGGGACACTCCAAAAGACTAAAAAAGAACCAAAACGACTCAACAGGCCACTTCTGTAATGAATCAAATCAAGCTTTTCACCAAATGGTGTATATTTTGTACAGAAATTTCCAGAAATAATTTTCATAGGAAGGTTGTGTGTGTTAAAAAAAAGAAGATGAGGAAGAAAGAAAAAAAAAAGAGATAAAAATGTAGTAACAACGATGGATTACACTAAAATATATAGTACTACTACAATTTCTTTCCAAGAAAGCACCTGGCTCACGAGTTATTTTAGTTTTTACTATTGTAACGATTTTTCCATGAGATTAAACATTTAAGGAAAAAAGAAAAGATAAAACATCTTGATGGGAATCATTTACATCTTCACCAATTGTAACAGCTTCGGGATAAAGCCCATGAATCAGATCATTAACCAGCATCAGGTAAACCATCGCATCCACGTCTGTTGCGTATCCAAAGTACTCATTGTAATTTCCAGTAAATCCTACCTACAGCAATCTCATACAAGGACAAACAAGAATAAGTGTAATTTAGTTCAGTTATCAAAAGGAGACACACTGCTAAACTTTGATTGTACCTGCAATCCATGGTGAGTATACATCATTGAGGTCACACCATCAAATCTGAAACCATCAAACTTGTACTCTTCCAGCCACCATCTTGCATTTGATAGAAGAAATCTCAATACCTAAGAAAAATAATAATAATAATTAATAACTTGAAAGAGCAAAAAGGAAATATATGAGGCTGAGCTTATCTTATTAAAATAGACATGGAAGAAAGTGAATACCTCCCAGCTTCCATAATTAAAAAGCCGAGAATCCCACATCCAGTGATAACCCCGCGACCCAGAGTGGAAATAATGCATGTCAGTTCCATCGAACATGTTCAGCCCATCCAATGTATTATTTGATGCATGGCTGAAATGTATCAATCACAGCCGAAAGATGCATCATATTGGTGTCTACAAACTAAATAAAAATAAATAAAGACGATAAAGTAAACAAGGAACAATGTCAAAATATTGTCTCACGTGGAATTTAGTGATACTATCACGTGGAATTTATTGCCCAAACAAATTTAAAGAAAAGAAGCACATAGCCTCAAACATATACGCTTAAAGAAGAGATGTTCCCAGCAATATTCTATCAAACTAGTTAATACCTGTGAACAATATCCATAAGAACGAGTAGGCCTAGCTCATGGGCTCTATCAATCAGCGACTTCAGCTCATCAGGGGTGCCACAGCGGCTACTTGGTGCAAAAAAATTTGTAACGTGGTACCTACAAAACATTTTTTTCCCCGAATGCATGTTTATAATTGGAAAACAGGAGGCCATTACATAGAATCACTTTTAAAATCAGCTTAAATTTTGGTAGCAGAGAGCATTTAAAGAAATTTTAATTACTAAAAACAGAGAATATGCAATGTCAGAGCTTATGGTGAAGTTGATAATACCCAAAGCTAGCATAATAAGAGTGCTCTTGGATAGCCATAATCTGAACAGCATTATAACCAAGCCTTTTAATACGAGGAAGCACCTCATCTCTGAAATTTACATATGTGTTGATTTTTGGCTCCTGCGTCAGAGTTTAAAAAAAAAAGAATCAAAAGAGAGCAGTACAGGGGAAGGAACGGGAAAGAGGAAGGTTAAACTTTCAGCCAATTGCTTGGAAAAGAAGTTAGATTAAGAGTACATTAAGTTGGAATACATTCAATGGAATGTGGAATGCTAATGTTTAACATGCTGGCACTGATTTATATGACCTTCAAAATTCTCTTCTTAAAGGTTGTCAAGCAGTAACTAATTTTGGTTTACACGATGTACATGCATAATACACGTCCACCAATCATACGACTTTTTCCCAATCACGAAAGGTGACGACTGGGATTGCACTCTTTACTTTCTATAAAACTTGATTAGATCTAGAATCTGATGGAAAACAAGAAATTCTGAAGAACATGCCCTTTGCAATTTCATTTATTCTTTAAGACTCAAGACTACTTAAGACTTTTTGGCCTCGAAGGTCAAAGGGGAAATTTACAATTCCACATCCATAAAATTTGACAAAATTAAAGAACATGGTCCATCACATGCTTGTGATTTTTCAACTAAATTAGCAGACAAAAACCACATGAATTTTGCACAATGATACCTACATGAATTAGAAGGAGCAATGCATACCGTACTACTCATTCCGACATGTGACTCATAAATACGAAGTGATTTTGGTCTCTTTGGCTGCGGATGCTGAAAGACATGCTTTTCCTGCAAAGGAAAGAGCAAAAGCGTAATTAGCTATTACCCCCTCATGCAAATTCAGCTTCGTTAGGAGTCCAGAGAACGTGAAAAAAATAATATGACCATAATGGCTTTTTCCATCAGTGAAGAAACACTGTCATCCCCCAATAATTATTAATAATTCAAGGATTTTCTACTCTTACACGCATTACTAACATTTTCCCAGTAAACATACTAAACATTTAACGTCAGAAAATAAGCTACGAACACAAATTTTCAAAACCATACCTCTTCTGGTGGATCATAGTATATGCCACTAAAAGGAATTTCTCCTGGAGCCTGTACTGAGAACTTGATCCAAGCAGGAATCGAGTCTTTGATGCCAGAAGGAGTATCCATGCGGATCTGTGATATGTCGCCAAGATGGAGTCACTTTTGACATCTTATACTCAAGGAATTTTGCATTGATGATTAATTTGACTAGACATAATTCAAATGAAAACAGTGAAATAATCAACATTAGAAGCTACATCGACTTGAAAAGAGTTCTTTTAAAGATCACACGAGCAGCAGAAAAGCAAATTACCTAGTCCAAGTATCTAGCCAAAAAAGTCAACCAGTCAAACTCAATTTTGATGAAGGAGATTCTTCTGTTACTTCTCTCAAATAGACTTTTCTTTTGGCCATAAATCACACCTTTCTCATTCTATACTATTCTAATAAAATTAGACTTATATTTAGAACAAGATTGTATGGTTAAAGAATCCTCTAGAAAATCAGTGGAGGTGTTCTCATACGAGTAAAGGCTCAAAATATTACAGTTTCGTAAGCAATAGTTAACTATATCTCATTAAACAAACTAAATCTTATTGAAAAAAGAAAGACAAGTATTTTATTCCCATGTTTCATGGGAACAAAGACTAATAAGAATCTGAATATTAAATTATCACTAAAATTTCACAAGGCCACTCTAATAATTTATCAAAGAAAAAAATTACCTTCACTCGAGAACCATGAGGGATTGCAGGCGAACCGTCTGCATTGTTTGGCAAAAAGATCTCCCAGACACCAAACTCATTCTGTTGACAATACATGGAATCTCATGTAACTAATTGTCTAAAAAGCTCCGTATCAATTAGACATTCTACAATGCCTCTGCAGGCCTTTGGTCCTTTAAAACTCAAAACATACCCGGGTCATAATATCTGCATTTGGATTCCAATTGTTGAAATCTCCAATCAGTGATGCTGACTGAAAAGACAGTAAGCAATCACTACATTTAAAAAAAAGAAAAAGAGAAACATATACGGATACAGATACGTAAAGAGAACTAGATTCATTTGTCAGTTTTAACTAACAAATTAAGATAGGGCAAGTTACTTCAAGAAATTGGTGAAAGGAACATGTCCAGAAATTGAGTGAGACCATGCATATATCAATTGCCAGTAAAAGCAGTCAAGGGATATTCACTATGTCGAACGAGGACAAAGATCACATGAGTGGCAAACCTAGGAAAAAAAAAAGAAAAGAAAAAAGAAAAGGCAAAGGGAAAGGAAGGAAAAAATAAATTTTGCTTCCATATGGGCACATCAATAATTCTATCAACAACTATACGAGGTTGAGAGTCGATAACACTAACAACAGGGCAAGCTGCTTTAAGAAATTGGTGAAAGTAACATGACTGGAAATTCAGAGGCCATGCATATATCAATTATCAGAAAAAGCAGCCAAAGGATATTCATTACGTATAAACAGGGCACAGATCATACCAATAGCAAACCCAAAAAAAAGGAAAATGAAGAGAAAATTAATTTTGCTTCCATATGGGCACATCCATAATTTGATTCACAATTCTATATGGTTGAACAACAACAACAATGATGAAAGTAAAACTAGCCTCCTAAAGAGTCAAAACGAACCTTGGCACCAGGTGCCCACTCCCGATAAGCGATACCTGTTTCACTGAAAAACCAGTTGGCATACAATCAGAAATTGCAAGACCTGCCCATTATAAGCATTATCCCAACTCCCAAACCCGCAACCAAAGCCACCAAAAAAAAAAAAGAATAAAAGGAAGAATACCCATGTAAAACACCTAAATAAAACTTGAAAGACATGCCAAAAACATGGGTTAGTAGAAGCGAGAATAATGTTACGGTAATCAGCAATCATGATATTTAGATGCGACACCAGGAACATGATCAAAGTCTCTTAAAAGAGTATACTAATCTATCTAAATTTTGCAAAGAAATACAATCTTATAAATGATTGAAAGACGAATATCCATAAAAGTTAAAAAAGAAAAAAAGAAAAAGAACGACAGCAAGCTGGCATATATGTGCTAACTATTTCTCATTAAGTGATCCGAATTAAAGACTCTAAGAGCAAAATACTTTCATGTATTAGTAGGAGAGGCATAATTTAATTTCTTCAACAGCTGGAGAGCGATACTGTTTTTTAACAATTCTCACCTCACGAAAGAGCCAGGAGAATAAAAGATTTAGAACATATAATATGCTGAATCATCTACCAAGCACAAATCTGCTGTTTCCAGCTTCAGCGGCTTAACCTAATCCGCTTAAGAGTGCCAGTGACAAGATTCGGCCATTTATCATTACACAAAGTTATGCTCAATTTTACATACAGCCCAACTCTTATGTCATAAAATACGGCAAACAAACTGTCATTCTTCAATTGCAGAGATACAATTAGCTATAAATTTTTAATAACATACACTAATTCCAAAAACGACAATGCACACGCCATTCCAAATGACAATTAGAAACTTGGATAAGGGTTAAAGAAGTATACATTATTTTATTACAGTTAACTACCTTCTTAGGGTGTTTGGCAAAATTGGTTCAAACCAATAAAATGCAAACTAAAAAGTGAGCTATAACGTAAAACTCTCACATACTACACTGTTTGAACCAAAATTTTGGTTCAAACCAAAGTTGGCAAACACACTAGTAAAGTTTAATGTATACAAATGTGCACAATATGGAGATTCTATGTACTTAAGCCATTAGAGTAGTAAAAATTAAAAGGAAAAATAAATATGAAAAAGAGTGATACCTGCGTGTAAAACCAAACTTTTTGTAGCCACGGGAAAAGGCCTCTAAACCACCTTCGTACTTGTCAATTTCCTCGCGTAGTCTTTTGTATTGTCCAAAACTGTACAAAGAATATACTGTTAAAAGTACCACTTTGTACACAGAATTAGGCAAGTCCAATAGGAGCTAAAAGATGCACGACTCAGTCTGAAGCATCAAAAAGACTTTGCCCAAGGGTTGAACATTGTAGGGAGGATTTCCATTTTTTTTTTTTTTTTGTTCAAAACAGAAACAAGACTTATTGACAATTGAAATATACGTACAAATTAGAGGACAAGCTATCCTTTGAGAATCAGCACTAAACATAGTACAAAAAGGAAATTGACCAAACATTTTGCAAAATTGACCTCTAAACTAAAGATTAGAAATGGAAAAAATACTTCGCCATTTATATGTATTCTGTAGTTATCCTTCAATTAGTTAAACAGCTGCAATAGAACAATACAGACAAACGTTCAAGGCAGTGCAGAAGTGATCGCCTAATCAAAGCTATAAAGATATCTTGCTGCTGGAAAGGTAAAGATAAATCCTATGTTCATGTCATCAGGATAACTTAGAAAATCAACAAGAATTATAGATTGCTGCTAATTCTAAGACACAGCTCGTGCCCATCCTTCTGACGTCAATAGATGAGGCAGACAAAAAAAGAAGTGCATTCTCGTACAAATCCAGATTAAAGGTGCAGAATGATCACCTCAAAAAAAACATGCAAATAAATAGTGAAATAAAGGATCATGAATTGCAGACAAAATACATTCATACAGCCATCAACATAGGCTGTGGACTGACTTAAAGAAAATTGGTAATCCCAGCCTATTTTTTAATCCATCAACCAGTGAGTTCTGAGCCTATATAAGCACTAATGAAAGGATATCTCACCGGTACTCAAGGTGTCGCCGGTGACCATTCAATGCTGGGTCTATTTCATAAATTCTTTGCCCAGTGCCTGGTGGCGGAATTGTCCTTTTAGTTTCTGTAGTCTCAACTGTTTTAGTCCTTGCCAGCACTTCCAAAGGATCAGATGTCTCCTCAACCCGAACTATATCATCAACTTCAGCCACCTGTGATGGGATGATAACTGCATCGTCAACAGCCTCATCATCCTCCATTGTCAGATCCTCTACATCAAGTTCCTGATCGAGATAATAGAGGCATAAAAAAGAAAAAGTATCAGGCACCAATTAAGATGCCAATAACAACTGATGCTGTTATGACAATTCAAAACCACAGCATGCACAAAAAAAATGAAGGCCTAGCTAGTTATTTAGGAATTAAGACATGCTGGGTTGTACGAAAACATAATGGATGAGTGTATCCAGCTTGCACTAAAAGCTATGTACCAAAACCAATAAAAACAATGGCATAGAAAATTCAAATATTTCTATTTTATCTGATTTTTCTTTTTCAGCTAATGAAATATTTGTACTTCAACAAATGCTGAAGAACCCACACTAAAACTGCAACAGCATGATGAGATATTTAAGAAAGAGAATTTCCTCAGTTTTCCAAGTTAATGTCGCTTGTAGATATTCATCTCTAATTTATTTATTTATATCTTTTACAAGTGAACTCAAGGGATACTTGATCAAGACCTGAGGATCCCCTGAGAGTTTGCCAGGAGTTTCCAATTGATCTGTAGAAGACGCAGAAGTGTCACTCTTGCTGCCAGGTACCAGAACTTTATCCGATGAAGCAACAGTTAAAGACGAGGAATCAGAATCGTAAGAAGATTTACCAGCAAATATTTTCCCTGATATAAAAACAATAATGAAATTAGCTCCGCGCACACTACATGAAAAATGTTCTCTGTAGAATTAAAATATTGACCGAGCAAAATATAAACTACATGCACAAAGAAATTTATTCTCAAATGTCGAAATACAGTGATTTTAGTTGCACGTTTTGAAATTATCAAAATACCAAACCAAATACAACCATTAGTTTGACAAGAACAACAGGTCTTTCAACGTAATTTTCTCGCATCAAATTACTTTTTGAAGACTAGAAGGATGGTGAAATTGCCGATAATCATATAAGGAAAAAAGGAAATCACAGGAAAAAAAAGGCTAAATACCCTGTACCTAAAGTTATTAAAAAAAAATCTAGCTATTTTAAATAGTCCTTAAAAAAATGGCATTTCAGGAACTTGATCACTTAAAGAAAAGAAATGGCCAAAAGTTGGCAGAGGATAATGAAAAGATTCACCTACCCATGCACAAACTTAGTCTCATTGGCAAATGAAGATACACTTCACTATCTTCAGCCCCAAACAGAAAGAAAATGTAATCAGAAAGACGGAAATGGAACTTGTACCATCTGGACCCCATTTTTTAGATTTCAAAATCAATCCCTATCATTTCAAGACTATAATTCTTCTACTTTACAATCAACAGCAATTCCCCAATTGCTTTTTCCTCGAGAAATTCAACTGATACCATAAAAGCCGTATAGCGCTCTAAACTTATTGGCAAACTGCCGTTCCTTTCGATTCCATTCTTCACTAAAATTCTTTAGTTATTTCTCAACAGGAACTGACATTTCAACATTATATTTGCACAAAGCTATGAAGTCCAATTTCAAACCCTCCATAACCACAACCAGAGTATTCCAATCCAACCTGAACAAAACCACATCAAAAGCCATCGTGGCGGTGAAATAGGAAGTCAGAAATCGTTGAACTGGACTAATGAGCTTAAACTTCCATCAAAACCGCCACAGATTTCACCAAGCTCACAAAATCACTTAGACAAGATCAAATAAAACTCGGAGTCGCTAAACAGGCGAAATTAACTCACTTTTCGATCACAATCACCATAGATTTCATCAAGCTCAGAAAATCGCTCGGGAAAATGTCAAGAACAATCAATCAAGTAAAAGATACCGATTCTTCCACAAACATAAAATAAAATAAAGTATACTGATTCTTTCCAATTCTACCAGAAAATACAAAATCTAATTAAATATTTTAATAAGCAGTTCCTCTAAATAACAAATCAAATAATCAAATAAAAAATTGTTTAAAAATCCAGTAAGAGATAGATTCCTCATGCATATTCAATTCTTTTTGAAGCCGAAAAACAGCTGAAATCGAAACCGAAACAAAACGAAAACGATGCGATTAGATAGAGAAACGAAGGAATTACGAGAAACCGAGTTCTTCTTCAACAGGAGAGAGAGACTCGTGCTGCTGCGATCGCCGTTGACGAAGCTCGAGCGCGACGACAGCCTGTACGCCGATGGAATGGCAGGGAAGCGTATTCCCGAAATTGTGTAAGCCATTTCGATGAGAGAGAGAAGGAAAGAGAAAATGGCGAAGCTTGGTCGCTTCAACTATATTATATTATCTGAAGGATGGATCAGGGAAGCAGTGTTGAGTCCAAGGCGCCGAGAGAAGCGTGAAGAGCAGAAATATCTGATATTCTAGAGAGAGAAAGAAGAGAGAGAAACGGAGTGAGTAGTGAGTGAAGAAGGAGTGAGATTGTGTAGGCGTTTAAGAGAGAGAAAGTAGAGAGAGAGAGAGCAGGGCGCTAACTGACAAGGAGCAAAATGGAAGGGAGTGGAGCGACACGTGTGCTGAGAGGAGGGAGGGAGAATTGCATGGGAGAGAGTGGGGTGGGTCCCACGTATAAGACCTCGCGTTGATCATGGATCGTCCATCATCTAAAAGACTGAAAAAGCTAGCTTTGGTTTTCTTTTTCCCAAACGGGAAATCCTGGCCGCCACGTGGATCGGCTGTCGCTTTTGGGATCACAAACGTACGGCTCTGAATTCGCGGTCTCTGATCGTTTTAATATTCTGTTTTCATTTTTTTTATTAATATTTTCTTTTATTTTTTTAAGAGGTGCGATGATTTGCATAAATTAGAGTTCGTTTGGTTCGGGTATTTAAATAAAGATTTAAATTTTTGTAAGAAAAAATACTGTAGCAAAATAATTCAAACCATGATTCAAACCACGAAACAAACGAGCTTTTAATAAATACAAGCTTACGGTAGCAATTCTTTTTATATAAAAAGAAAAATGCCAATTATTTTTTAATGAGGTCAAATGTAACTTAAATTTTCAATTTATAATTAAGGTAAAGGGAGTAATTAAATTGTCCTCATTTATCCTTAGGTAGCAATTTGAACTCCTTAAAAAAATAGCAAAAACGTTAAGACGAAATTTATTCGAATTTTCTCTAAAATCACAATTAATTTATATCTATAAAATATGGAAATTTATTTTTTTCTCTTTAAGAAATAATTTTTAATCAACTTAATTTAAAAAAATATTAGTGATCTAAATTTTCAAAATAAATTATAGATTAATTAATTGCGTTAAAAAACACCAATATTCTTTAAAAAGCAAATTTTAACCAATTTAATTTAAATAAAATTAATATTCTCCTAAACAATAATATTAGTGATCCAAATTCACAAAATAAAACTAACACAACTATTCGAGTCAACATAAACATAACTCAAAGCTTTACTACAACCAAAATGTCCTTTTTAAGTGTTTAACATATACAGCTTACACGAGGAGAAATAAACTGATGTCGGTTACTTTAAGTCCTTTAATAGAAAAGTTGAGTCCTAGAAAAGTTAAACCCAGTTCAGCAACAAAAAAAGTTAGGATCAAACCATACCCTTTTAAAAGGTTAAGGACTTATTAAGCAAGTTATCTTTTAAATTATTCATTTCGATTGGATTTTATTTGTTTATATATTTTTAACTAAATCAATCATCAAAAAATCTAAATTGCTATCAGACTAGCCCAAATAACGAGGGATTGGGGTCGAAACTAAGAGGTCTTATGTTTAAAACTTGAGAGGGTGTATACTACAAATTATCTAAAAAAATAATAAATAATTTTGTTTCGATTGAATTCTATTAGTTTATATTTTCGATTGGACCTCATTGGTGCTAACTCGTCTCCGATGCCATTCGTCCCCATCGTCTCCTTTTCGAGCCGTTTTGTCTTCACCAGTCGTCAGTGCTTCTCGGCACCAAAGCTTCTCCAACAAGGCTCGTGAATCTTGAGAAATCTACTTGTCAAGCTTTGGTTTGGTAAGACAATAATAAAAGTGATATTTAATGTCAGTTATTTTAAAAATTAATATTTAGTTCAATTACCTTTGTTAAATTTGATATTTTTCTCATTCTCGCCGTAGATAATCACAAGTGTAATTGAATTGTAAATCCAAACAACTTCTAATATTATATGTTTACATGTTTATAGTTCCAAAATGATGCACATGTTTTGAGTATAAAAAAATTCATAAAACACATTTAAAACACTTTATAAAAAAGAAAAAAAAAAAACGCTTCTCCAATTTCATCTTTCCATTCCTTCTTTCAAACTCTCTTTCAATATACAATTTTATACTACGGCAGAGCCACTTTTTTGTGATAACTCTATAGCTCTCCAATGTCCGATTATTTGTGGAAATAATTTTGATGGGTGTCGTTATTCCTAAATGGTAATTGGAACAAGACCATAAATTCAAGCTCTCACATAAATAAACTTAAAAGAAAACTTTCACGTAAATATCTTATCAATGTCCCCATCTTTAAAATTAAAAAAAAAAAAGGAAAACTAACGACCCCATCAAAAGTTACAACCTTTTGGTTTGGGGGCTTGAAAAAGAGTTTTAGCGATTTTAAGCGCGGGCAGACAAAAATTTAGCCTATGATTTTGTTTTTTTCTCTTTTAGCTTGATGGTTATAATTTACAAACAATTTGAAGTTTAAGAATGAACATTACATATGAATAGTTATCATATAAACATTCATTATGAAAGAAAGAAATGCTAGTTACTGGATGAATGATAATAAACTTTAATTAAATTAATATTAATTATTAATCTAAATATATATATTTTTTGTTTTTTTAACATTGCATCTATCCTATTATAATTAAGCAAAATAAATATTTCGTCTTACAGACTAATGCATATTCTATGTATTTTATTTAAACAAGTAAATCAATCTACTTTTTTCAAAAAAGGAGTATTTTAAATTTATGTCTATGTGTATATATCATTACCATGTTGAATGTACTACATATTTTTCAAAGCAACACAGATACATATTGTAGAAAGGCCTTCTAAACATATCGTATAGATTCCGTTGCATATCGTATGTAAAACTGAAAGTGTTATTTGTAATCTATTATCTTAATAAATTTATCGAATTCTTAAATTCGAACATTGACCCTAAGTTGGAATAAGAAAAAACATTATTTAATCAAGCCTACCAATTTATCAAGGTTCTACTATTTGTCTATAGGTTGAGCTTTGGCATGATAGAAAAATGTTTTTATCCAAACAAATGCTCTTAAAGCATGCGATTTTTGATTTTTTTTTTTTTGTAAAGAACTTGCTTGTAAATAAATAAAGTGAGTTTCATATCATATTTGTGCGCATTTATTTTGAATAGTTTATATATATCATTGAAATTTTATAATTATCTATATAACCTTAAACTAACGCATAATCTCATGCAAGAGGATAATATTTAAGGATAATAATTAAAATAGTTAGTAATATATAATTAATTATTCAATTAAAGTATAAAATCTTTAATTAGTCATTATTAGTGCAAGTCATTTTCTATTAAGAATGGAATGGTCTTATCTGAATCATTAATACGGTAAATCACTAAATGGGTGCACTATACATAATGAAATTATATATGTGATATGAATGGCTAAATCAATTCATTAGAATTTAGTAAGTTCTGGTCACATTGATTGATGATCATATGTAAGATGACTTTAGTCATAAGTTATTAGCAAACTCTTATTCATGGGCTTATATCTTTTGATTTACTTGGAATTAATATGAGAATCTAATCTATACCTTGTATTTTAGAGACATGATGAAGTGAGTATCTGGGAATGTTAATATTACAAAATGGAATCCATCCTTCTTTAACAAGAAGTAGATAACTAATGGGGTCTTAAATAATATGAATGCTCAAATTCGAGATTAAGTCCATGAATTTATTATTCATTAGAAAATCAAGGACATAAAGGATAAAGAAGTAATTAGAGAGGTTAACGAATTTTACCTAGCTCTAATTGTAACTTATTTATAGAGGATTAATTTATATGCAATGACTCTATCTAATGAAAGACTCTATAATATGAGTAATTGTATTTATAATTTCACTAGTACGATTTCAAGTTTTTAGTAGAGTAACATTAGAATTAATAAAATGTTAATATATTAATTAAAGAATTTAATCAAATATTTGTTTTATTAAAGCTTGAAATTATAGGTCTATTAGTCCTCGCCCATATTTGTAAACACTATTTAGGCAAGTGGAATTACTGGTTTAATTAAACATCAATCAAAATAAATTAACTATGAATTAATTAATAATTAACAACATCATTTAATAATAAATAATAATTAATTTCATATTACACAGAACATGGTGGGTCCCATGCACCCACCACTGTGTGTGGCACATATAGTTCTCTATGTAGTCCAAGACTTGTTCACCAAGTTTCCTATTTCTAGAATTTTCTAATTTTGATTAATATGATTTATCTACAATTGAAATTTTGAATTATGGACGCAAATCATATTGGATAACAAGCAATATTTTTTCTCTCTTTTTTTCTCCTGACTAACACAACACACACAAATATAGTGTTTGTATGTGGAGTGTAACATAGATAAAGGAATGGAAGACTTATCTATTTTATTTTAATTAAATGCATGATATTTAAAATTAAAATAAAGAAGTTTGTAGAATTAATTGGCCTCTCATTCTCTATAAATGAAGGGCTCCTCTATTCATTTCATGCATAATTACGAGTCTTGGTTTGATGTAAAAAGAAACTTTGCCCGAGAACTTAAGGTAGGCGTGTAGGGAGAGAAAGACAAAGAAGAAATGTTCTTCATTCCTAGTCTTTTGCTCATACATTGAGATAAGTGTGAGAGAAAAATAAGTGAATGATTTCCTAGTTAACCCTAATTTTGTCTGCGCTCACATGTACATCCACTTAGTGCCAAGGACTAGGCGAGAAAAATAGTAGTTTTGTATAAAGAACATTTTTCTCGTTAGAAGATTCCTGACCTAATCGCTTTAACTAAGTAAGAATAAATTATATATATTTATTGAGCATTAAATTAATATACTCTATAATGCTATATAGCAAAAATTTTATGAAATTTTTTGTTATATAGTTTTGCACCTTTACCATGTTTTTGTATATTTTGTCTAAAAACGTTTTAGAAAACCAACAACTTGTCGGTGAAAGTTGTCTCGAATGCTGAGTTTTATAGTTATATTGCATTTTTAGCAAGTGGATTTTGAAAAAGAAAAAAAAATAAAATAAAAGGTCTCTCTTTCCGCTTGCATGCTTTAAGTTGTTTCACTCAAAACTCTTGTTTCCTCAAGGGTCAGAGTCTAATCCTTACCCCCAGGTGGGTCACAAGACTCTCGGCCCTACAATCAGTTTGTTAGGATTGCTTGGACGATGGTCAATTGATGGTGGAGGTTGTGAGTGTTCTTGGGATAAAATTGTAGAAGTGCAATGCTTAAAGCGGCAGCCTAATTTGTGTACGCCCTTGCTCCAATTGCTCTACTAGTTTGGGATCTTGGTCCTTTTGTGGTGCGTTGCCTCTTGGTGGCTCATCTCCGGCCATTTCACATCATGGATTACTGTTGACCCTATTCCAATTTGGAATATATAGCTACTTTGTTAATGGATGCGTTATTCACGTGATTCTGAATCCTTTTCTTTTCTTTTTTCTTTTTTTTTTTTCTAGGCTTTATATTATGAAAAGGATGACGTTGAATCTGCAGCTTATTTGTGCTTGGTTTTGTTTTGTAATAAAAGAGGTGATGAAATCACTGTTCAATTTAGGTTTTGTTTCTAATATGCTAAGCATGCCTTCTTGCGTTATATTGTATGACTTGGTGAGAAAAATGTGCTTCCTATTTTGTATTTCTAGGTATAGATTGTTAGGACTTTTTCGCCTATTATATAGAATTTGTTGAGATAAAGGCGTTCTTCCTGCTTTGTATTTATAGATCTCGATTGCTAGGACTGTTTATTATATTGTAGAGGATTTGTTGAAAGAGTCATATGTATACTCAATATTTAATGTTTTTATTCGGATTCCCAATAAACTCGATACTCGTTTTTTTCTTCTCAAGTATTTCATTCAAATTTACTGGTAAAATCGGTTATATTTCAAGGTTGGCCTCCTCTGTTAAAGTCATTCATGTCATGATTCGGTCTTAAAATGTACAATCCGATATAACTCAAAGTATAAGGTTGTCTTAAGTAATAAATACTTGGTGATTCTAAGATCGAACCCACATGGAAGGATTTTGTTTAGTTTCAATATATTTATTTTTTATTTATTAAAAGCTGAAAAATATGAGGATTAATATTTATTATTTACAATATATATTTATAATATTTTACACATTTTTTATAGCATTTTTCATTTTTAGAATTTCATTATTTTGGAACTTCAATAATAAGAAATACAACTTAAATTAAAATGAAACTTTTAACAATAAATGCAATTAATTTAAAATAACTTCAACAAAATAACAACAAATTAAAAGGAGCAAAACAATAATTATAGTAGAGTTAAGGTTCAAAGGTTCCGTTCTGACAATAAACTTGAAAAAATTTTAGTTTTTCTAATTATTTATTATTTGGTTTGAGAATAAATTATGATATCCTATGTTATCAAGCATTACCAAGTATTTACTGTATTATTTCATGTCTATAAATGCAGCAAAAACTCAACTTAATAAACAAATTGAATTTCAACATAACTTAACTAAAATAATGACCAAAATAATAAGTGAAGCATTTACAGAGTCATTCTCTATTTATGGCTAATCAAGGTCTTTTCAAGTATTATCCATGCTCTATGTCGTCAAAAAATTAAAACTGAATTTTGGCAGAGTTCTAGCTAAGAAAATTCTTAAATCATAAATTTTCTAGAAAATATTTTGACATTATAATAGCTTAGAAAATTAAGAAAAACTAAAAATATTTAAAGTGATTTTGCCAGAGTTTCCCCCCTTATCTCGGCTAAAAAGAAAAATTAAAAAGACATATTTAATAAAATACTAAAAATATTATTGAATATAATTTTTACACCATAATCTGAAAAATATTTTACAAAACTTGGACTAAAAACTGAACATTAATACTAAAACTTAAAATTTTAAACAGTAATTTTTTACACTACGCAGGAGATTGCTGCAAACCGAGGCCAAAACCTTGATATTTATAGAAATCAAGAAAATAGCATTCATTATTTTTTACAATTTTTCTTAACGATTTACTTTGACTTATTCGGATTATTTTGGTGCATTTTTCAAACTTTCTTTCCTTCCTTTTTCCACACCGTTCTCAACTCTCAAGAACGCAAATCTTCGGCCGAGATCCATTGTGACTTGGCGGCAAGAGGTACGGCATACAACTCAATCATAGACGTCCATTATGCAATTCAATCGACGAGAGATGCGAGCATAAACGGGCCCAAGTGGGGCTTATGGGGTAAGACTCGTGATCGTCAGACCAGTCTTGGTGCGCTAATTGCACGGCTTGGGAAAAGAACACAATAAGACGCGCTACACCAAATCTAGCATGCGCTGACGTGCATAATGACGCACTGACACGCGTCTCACAATCCAACGACCTTGGGTGAATGGCGGCACAATCCGATGGTTGTGGAGCTATCACGTGTCCTCTATTTTTCAAATTCGAATATTTATTTACTTATTGATCATTTGTTGTCTGATTTTGTCCATTTTAATACTGTTTTGCTCTATTTTTTCACCAGTTTTCAGATTTAAAGATAAATAATTGAAACAAAATTAATTATATTACAAACATAATATTTAAAATAATTTTAAAAATATTTATTTTATATTAAAATACACAAAAATAATTACAAACTTTTAAAATTTTAGTCTCTTTTGGTTTAACACAAACATAATTTTTAAGAGAAAAATATTTTTACAAATTACTAAAAATATTATAGAGCATATTTAAAAACATAAAACACGTTATAAAATACATTAGGACTCAAAATAATATCATCACTAATTATTTTTACGGTTTTGATTAATCTCAATTTAAACTAATATTTTATATACTAAAATTATTCTAAAAATTATTGAAAATATTACTAAACATAAAAAATTATTAAATACACACATTTAAATATATTTAAAAATATATTTTTAAATACACACATTTAAATACATTTTTATACTAATACACCAAAATACTGTTTATCTCTCAATTGTTATTAATTAAAAAGTTTAATAAAAAATAGTAATATAAAATAATTGATTTTAACTTTAAAAAATATACCTTTTTTAAGTTTTATCAAGTTATAATTGACGATCGTATTTTTTAATAAAAATTGCAAGCAAAATTAATAATTTGCGCTAGCCAACGGTCTCTTTTCTCTCTCTGGAGAGTTCTTCAGACGGACATGAAAGGAAATGGCCTTTCATTTTCAACGAAGTATCAACTTTGTACTAATGTGATGCTGGACCCGCATGGTCTGTCTGCCACTTGAGGCAAAGCAAGTAGCAAGTGAAAAGAATGATCCTGATCGTCGCCAAGTCGAGAAGGGATATACTTCTGAGTCAAATCAAGTACTCTCTTTCTTCCAGCTGGGAAAAAAAAAAAAGAAAAAAGGAATCATTTTCCTTTTTGCCAAACAAACCTTGTGTTGGCCATATTACACATAATGGGTCGCTGGAAAAAGGGGGTTCACGGACTGACAAGCGCTCACTACTTGTTCTCGTGCTAAGCTCTGGCCTTGGCGTATGGATGAGCAAAGCCATCCACCAAAACCGTGACCAACAATTTTTTTTTCATTTAAATAAATGCCAAAAGCAAAATGGGTATTTTTATTTATTTCAAGATTGTTTTTTTAACCTTGGCTCTGTGGTTGCCTTGACCTGTATGAAGAAACCCAACAGAAATCCCTTTAAAAAAATAAATTGAAGTTTTTGATATTTGTTCAAATGGGTAATTTGATTTTTATCGTCTTCCTTTTCCTTTTTCAATTTTTGTTTCGTGCTATAACCAAATTTCTCAGAACTACGAAGAGAGACAGCAAGTGAGGGGAGAGAAAAAGAGAGCGGTGCAGAACGACAACCGACAACCAACAAATAAAGACGAGAGAGAAAGAAAAATGGTTCTTCGAGACAAAAATGTTAACGTCAACTTTCAGTTTACTTTTCTGTTAATAAATATTTTTTAAAAAAGCGCTTACATTGGATCAATTTTTTTTAAAAGCGCTTAAATATTTTTTGATATTTTAACTGTAAAAAGTTTATTAAAATGTTTTATTGTAGTTTTATTTTATAACAAAATTATCATTGTGCCCTCCTTTAATAGTTGAACTCTATTATTGTGCTCCCATGTTACTAAAAAAACTATAAATCGGTGAAATAGATAACTACATCTTTATTCAATAAAATAATATTTTAATTTTCTTTTTCGTAGTGTTCCCTGAAAATAATTTCTCGCTCCACCGTCAGTCCTTTTATCAGGATGTTCATCTATGGAAAACTAAACGACAAACCTCTTTCTCATTTATCCATTGTTTTACTGAATGTCCCCCTTTTTTTTGGCTGTAAATGAGAACGTTCTTTTTTTTTTTTTGGCTGAAAACTACAATATAAAGTATTTTTACGTATGTCGTTGGTACCAAAGTATGCCTTTTCATAGTTTCATAAATTTTTTTTTTGGGAAAATACGTAAACCTAAATTCACTTTTGTCCCTTTTTTAAACCCGAAACTCCCCCTGCATTTATAATATCTGACTTAAAATATTCTTTAAAGCAATTACATTTTTAAAATACTAAGATGTAACGGATTCGCTTTTATTTAGTTATCTTTTTAATGGTGTGGTTGTTGTCATCGTTTTTCAATCCCAACACTACCATTGTCTAGAAAGAGACCAGCTCTCATTGATGGCCGCCATCAAGTAGGAGTTCCCTTCGCAAGGCTTATTGCATAAGCACCCTTCGATCGTGACAGGTGAGGGTGAGGACATGGAATTTAGTAAGTTTGGCTCGCCGTATGCCTGTCAAAGCTTGTGTGGTCTGGACTAGAGAGATTAGACCCCGTGATGGGGCCGAATCTTCGTGTCGCATCATGTTAAAGTTTTGTTCCCGGTTAGGGGGAGAAGAGTGCACAAAGAAGCTCACTAGTTTGGGGCTTGAGTATCTCGGAAAGCATACACATGATAGCTTGCTTTTCAATCACTAGATCCGGCACGAGTTTAGGCCGTTTAACGCAGGGTTTTAATGGTTTCATTCCTTTTGGTGGCAACATTCCTTGTTAAAAAAGAGACTTGATGAGTAGAGCACACAAAAAAATAATCTAACCACTCGGAGATGAAGCTCTTAGAGGGGTTTCCAACGAGACAACAGTGGTAGATGTTTGGTTGAGATTGGAGAGCCTTTATATGACGAAGTCTCTCGCGTTGACTTGGGATAGAAGACAAGTCTATCAACGAGCATATTGATATGTTTAATAGGATTGTTCTTGATCTCAGTGTGCATCCATGCCAAGATCGACGACTACGAGCATCGATGTTTCTAAGTTCTTGTTAGAATCTCGTGGGCACCATGATTGTTGGGAGAGAGACCCTAACATCGGAGGAGGTTAAAGCTTCTCTTAGTTCTAAAGAAGAAGAAAAGAAGATTACATATACAGAGAATGGGAAGAACAGAGGGAGGGAAAGGGGGTCTAAGTTAAGGTTAAAGAAAATATGATTAGTCTGCATAAATATGGCCATTTCAGAAATGATTGCCTTTGAATGGAAGAAGGCGACGAAGCAAAAGGAAAACGACACAAGTGATGCGGCTGTGGCGCCGGTTAGATACAAAAGTTGACGTTCTATCTGTCATATTAGTTATCAATATTTGTACAAATATAGGCACAGTAAACAATTTCTCAAAATATAAAAAATATGAGTGCCTGTATATATAGAATAAACATTCACTTTGCTTCAAAAGAATGCCCCACCAAGATCATACAAAAGCTGAAGTAGAGAAGAATCAATCGAAACAATTCCGAAGAGTAACTAGGACTAATTCAGTCATGTTTTCATTCATTTGGATTTATTGCTAGTCACTATTCTTTGAAAGTAAAATGTAACTGAAACAAGACAGAAGTCTTATACAAAACTAACTCATTTCTCATTTTTATCATATAACAGAGTAACTGAACTATTATTCTTTGCGTTACTCGTTTGGTTTTTGCTAAGTTCAGCAACGAGAAAAAAAAGACACTTTCATTACAAAAAAAAAAATCACTGCTAAACTTGGAAGTTTTTTGCAAAATTATCTGTATCACGTACTATTTTCATCGAGGGGAGAATAAGCGCAGCCACCGGTTTATGTGCGTAGCCACCACCTTCATCTATAACCAGCCTGAGCCCTTCAATGTGAAGCTTTGCATGGTGACCACTTACCACAATAGTCGGAGTCTCACTTAGTTCCTATAAGATACAAGAAAAGAAATAAAACCAAAATCCAGACTTTGGTTGAAAGCCTTAGCATGATGAGAATGGACTAATTTAGTTGCAAAAAAAAAGTTAAATGGAAAATTTAAATGACAAAGTTCAGCTAGATTAAGAATCAAGGAATGTCATTCAGCACCCCTACTCACAGTGCTTGGGTCCCACATGCATCGGGCTCACATATAGGACCTAGAACTTGTGAGTTGTATTGCCGAGCACCATTAAGAGAAAAACCATTACCTTTGGGATATCCCAAACATTTTTTCTGCCGCTAAGAGCCTCAATTTTCGGCACTCGGGTGTCTCTGTCTTTCAAAAGCTTCAACTGCTCTTTGACATCTTTGTCTTTCTCCAAACCAGCATGAACTGCTATCAATCTACAGTGTTTGATCCCATCCTCGGTCTCTATGCAGACATCATCCTGGATAAAATATGCAAATCATCAGGAAAAAAACATAAGAGGAAGATGAGAAATTTTCTTCCCATGCAACCTGTAGGAGAAAACTAGTTAAGGGACTATCAGTGCTATTAAAGTAAACAAGATAACAAGCATGACCTCTTCATGGACCCAGAACATATCAGCAAGGAACTTCTTGTGTTCCTCGGGGACTGCCTTAACCAAATCTGCGACAAAATTGTACGTTAAATTCAGCATTTAACATGAAATATTTGTATTGCCAAACTAATGACAAAAGCACAAATACGTCTGATTTAAGCTGCCAAGATTGAAGTAAACTAGAGTAGCAGCACAAATTAAAATGTGTGAATTTTGATGAAGAATCTCAAAACCAAGAACCCAGATTACCGCTTTCATTTGAGTAGCTGAAGGTGATAGAAACGAACACAAAACCTCATTGAAAGTAAGCAGTACTTACGGATGATGTTGAGTAACCCGTAAAAACCAAAAAACTAAGAACCACACGCATAAAAGACAGAGCAGTACCAGAGAAACACAACCTTTATGACACTCAGAAGAACAAAAGAAAACCATTAAAAGAATTAGATAAACAGGAGAGTTTTTAATGAGTATCTTTGACAGAACCTGGCGAAGATCTAACGGGGAGAAATTGCCTCCTACTAATAGTTTATTTTTTCACATCCACCATAAGGTATAAAACTTCATTAAAGAAGAGGAGTAGTACTTTCAAAAAACACTCAATGATCCGATCAACTTTAAAACTATGATATTAAAACTGAGAACCACCAAGGGCCCGTTTGTTTCGAGAATTTTTTGGATTCTTTGGACTCAAATTTAAAATTCTCTCTCCTATATTTAAGGGAAAAAAATCATAACTTCTTCATTTGTTATCTAATTGAGATGATTCTTTTTTCATTGTGTTTCTAGTGAAGAGAGGAATAAATTAAGATCCATATTGCATACTTTTTAGGATCATTAACATTAAGATTTTATTAGATTTGTTGATAAATCAAAAACTATTTTCACTAGCTCTCCAAACACAAATTCCAAGTTTATTCTATACTCAAATTAAATCTTAAATGCACATCCAAATGTCAATTTGGATAATAATTCAAATTACTAACTCAAATCCTAATTCAAATTACACCAACTCAAATCAAATCACTAATTCGAATCCATTTACCAAACGGAACACAAAAATCCAATCACAAATCAATCTCACGCTTAATCTGCTATGACTAACCTAAATGAGGAGCAAAAATAAAGAAATAGCTTATTAGCATACTTAATGAAGGCCACTTTCATTAGAGGAGCAGAAAGTGATAGTAATCAAATTCAAAACCTACCAAAAACTTCAAATCCACATTTGAACAAATAAGAACAATATTCAGGTTTTTGTTCTTTCTTTAGAGAACCAGGACTTGCAATTAAAAATCAAGAACCAAAGTTACCATTTCCATTGAACTTGAAAATATGCACAAACGAATCCACTTAAAACCCAATAACCCAAATTACCACTTTCACATTTAAAAAAAAAAAAGGTTCCCACTTTTATTGAACTTGGAATTTAACATATGAACTTTAGTATTACATCAACAAACTGATGAAAACACACACACACACACACAAAAACAAAAGCACAAGGCAATCCACTTAGAAACCAAGAGCCCATTTTTCCAGTCATTGAACTCAAAACTTAACACCAGAAAGATAGTAATACTGGATTATATCACCACAATAATGAAAAAAAAATGCATAAACCAATCCAACTCAAAAACCAAGACCCAACTTTCCACTTCCATTGAACTCAAAACTTAGCACAAGAAAGATTAGTGTTACAGTATTCTATCACCAAACTAACTGAAAAAAATAAAAAACAAAACAAAACAAACCAATCCAGTTAGAATCCGAGAGCCCAATACCACTTTTACATCCTCCAAAAAAAAAAAAACCACTTTCAATGAACTCGGAATTTACCACATGAAAAATTAAATTTACTTCAATAAACAAATGAAAAAAATGCACATACCAATCCACTTACAAACCAAGAACCCAACTTTCTACATCCTTTGAACTCAAAGCTTAACACAAGAAAGATTAGTATTACTGTATTGTATCACCAATCTAATGAAAAAAATGCATAAACCAATCCACTTAAAAACCAAGAACCCAACCTCCCACTTCCATTGAACTCAATATTTGACACAAGAAAGATTAGTATTGCTGTATCATATCATCATACTAATGAAAAAAAATGCATAAACCAATCCACTTAAAAACCAAGAACCCAGCTTTCCTTTTCCATTGAATACATAACAAAAGAAAGATTAGTATTACTGTGTTATATCACCAAAGTAATTGAAAAAAGAAAAATGCACAAACCAATCCTAATTATAACAAATGAAAAATGAAAACCCAGCACTAGAAATCTCTACAAAACCCAAAATTTCATTGAAAATGAAAGAAAAAAAAAAAGAGCATGAAAACTGACCGGCAGAGCCATGAGGAACACCGTAAGACTCAAAAGTGGGACCCGCATCGTAAATCGAGCCCTGATACTCCGTCCCTTTGGCGGCATTAAACTTGGCCTTGATCGTCCCAGCCCATCTCCTCCCTTGCAAGTACATTCTCTCGTACCCATCCCCCCTAAACCACCCTTCTCTCTCCTCGTTATCCTCGTACTCCCTCCACCCCTCGGAGAACTCCGACCCGTCTCCCGGCGGCGGAAGGAGGCTGAGAAATGCGGCGAAGGCGAGGTCGTGGTTTCCCGACAGGAAGACGTGCTTTTGGTTCGGGTATTTCGAGGGCAAGGATACGAGGAAGTCGAGGACTTGGCGGGTGTGGGGTCCGCGGTCGCAGTAGTCGCCGAGGAAGATGACGGTAGCGGTTTGGAAGGAAGGAATGCCGATTTGGGATTCGAGGTTGGACCACAGGTTGAGGAGCTTGGTGGAGAAGCCGTGGATGTCGCCGATCAAGCACACGATTTTACTGGTGCTGGGCGTGGTTTTTTGTTGTGGCTGTTGCTCTTGTTCTGACATGTTTTGGTTGTGTTTTTGGGTTCGTCTGAGATTGGAGTTGGGTTCTGTCAGGTGTTTGGTATTAAAAAAATCCACATTTCCGTTTATATTTTGAAACATTGTTGGGGCGTTTGCTTATATTCTCGGATTTTTTCTCATATTTTTTAAAATAAAGATTTTAAAAATACGCTCAATAAAAATTTTAAATTTTTTTTATTTTTTCAAATAAATTTTTTTTTACCTATTTTAAAAACATAATCAAATGGTCCTTATACATTTTGATGAAAATAGTAAAATATACTAGTGTAAAATGACAAAATGTTACAAAAATTTCAATGAAAAAATAAATAATAAATAAATATAATATCTAAACTTTATATATAATTTTTTAAATTATATTTTGATGAAAATAGTAAAATATATAGTATAAAATGACAAAATGTTATAAAAATTTCAATGAAAATATCAACAATAAATAATATAATATTTAAACTTCATATATAATTTTTTAAATTACTTTGAAATATAAAATTTAATTTATTTTTATATATTTTTTAATATTGTCTTTTATAAAATTACTTTTCAATGTTATAAATTCAATTCGTAATTTATTCTATACATTAGGACATGTGATTCAAAATAGCAACTCTAATATTAGAGTCACTAACAATCATGACATGACAGATCTCTCATTTCTTTTGATAGTAACCTCTAAAGTTTCTTTTGTATTATTTCCTTTCTCTTTAACTTTACCAGCTTTATAGGGTGCATGGCAATCTCGACTGAAACCATGGTTGTGGTTATCAAATAGTATAAAGCTCTTATATGCTATACTAAAAAGCAAAAAATTGCAACAACGTAAAGCTCTCACATGCTACAGTGTTTTGAATCACGACCATGGTTCTAACCACACTTTTCAAACACCCTAGTATTCATTTTCTTGGAAGCTCCTATAACCTCTTAGAAGCTCTTTTTGATTTTTTTTTTTATATTGTATGAAACTATAGATGTAAAGCATTTGTATTAGTTGACTTTTAACTAATTTACTTAATTTGAGATCGTATGATTATTATTTATCATGTTATGCTTACTTTTTACCATTCATATTCATTATATACTTGGTAATTTGGGTTGCAAAATTCATTTAAAATATGTATTATTAACAATTTTAGAGTTTCTTAAAGTCTTATTTTAAAAATAAAGTTTAAAATGGCTTTTTGTGTTTTACAATAATTTTTATTGATATCAATATTTTTATAAAATTTAAGTGTTAATATTTTTGTTAATATGGATATTTTTATTGTTCTATTCTATTGGGTTGGGAAATGGTGTGGGTTGTATGATGTAATTATGTCATAGCTGTTGACAGCTGTTGTTTTTGGGATATTTTGACAAAAAAGTAAAAAAAAAAATTTGAATTGGACAAATTGTCTCTTTTTTTTAGCACTAAAAAATATGCTTTTTTATGCAGTAAAACTGCTCTAATTTTTTACAGAAAGATAAGAAAAAGACTTATAGCAAGGAAAGAAACCTCAACAAAGTGAAAAAAAAAACTGAAGCAGTTTTCATGTCTAAAAAACTTGTTTTTCTATGCCAAAAAACTACAAAAAAATAAAGGTCATTTTGCCAAAAAAATTTTTTCTTAAAGCCAATTTTTAAAATGCCCCGTTGTTTTTTAGGGAAAAATGCTTTGACACGAGTGATACTTGAGGACCATAGCTTATGCAGAGAAATATCCAGGGTTGCACGGTTTCAATTTGCCATTTTATATATATTATAAAATTATAAATTTTTAAATGTCATAGAATAAATGAAAGTTTTTGACTCTACGGTTTCCTTTTTAAATGAAAGTTTTCTTTTCTTTTTCTTTTTTTGGCAGAGTTGTTTCAAGTAGTGTTTATCATAATATTTGGAATTTTAGTACTGAGACGTGATTGACAAGTAAGTTTCATCTCATCAATACCTATACCTAGCTTTGCATTACGTTATTTAATAATAGTTGCTATTTCCTAGATCGATTGTTGTTGTTATCTTTTACCAATTATTGTTCTATTTTTTTTTCTTCGTATGCTTTCTTTGTCTAGGTATTTATCTTTATGAACTTGAAGTTTGAATTTTTATTTTTATTTTTTGACATTGAATTTTAAAATTTGAACATTGGATTTTGGAATATGAATGTTGCTTTCATTTATTATTAAGCTTTCTATGTTTGGACGTTGAATTATTTATGAGATTGTATTTTTCAATTATGGTATATTATGGACTCTTTTTGCATTCACATTTTTAGTTTAAAGTTAAAATTGTGTTTATAAATGCTTATTTATCAATAATCATATTTATAGGGTGTTTGGTAAAGTTGAATGAATCAACTTTTTAGTTTAAAACATTATAGGATGTGAGAGCTTTATACTGTAACAATTTTTTGTCTTTTACTGAAACATATGAGAGCTTTATATTATTTCCTAACTAAAAAGTTGGTTACAACAACTTTGCCAAACACCCTGTTAGTTTCTTTTATTGGTTGTATCAAATACGTTAAGACTTTAGCAAAAGTTTGTAAAAAAGATAAAAACAAATACCAAAGTGCCTGATACGCCATCCAAATTGTCAGCCAAAAAATTCGTTCAAACTACGTAAATTTTGGATAGTTATGATCTTGCCTTTTCTTAAATCCCCATGAAACAAAACCACCTAAACCGCCCAACCCACTCGCCGTGCACTAATTACCATTTGGCAGCCTAGTTTGAGGGTCAATTAGAGAAATACCACTTCAGTAGTTTTGTTTTTCAACTTTTAATACTTTTATGAGAATTTTGAAACATACAACTTCTAATAAATTAATGTAAATCTAATCCTCTGTTTGGTGTCTCAGTGTTTTCAACTAACAAAAAGTATAAAGCTCTCAATAGCTGTAATAAAATGTAAAAAGTTGTTATAATTCAAACCAATATTTTTAATTCTTCCCGAACACCCAATAAGAGATCTATAATCTACGTCATTAGTTACAAAACAAGTAATATGTAACGAACACGAGAACATCCAAATAAAAGTTGCTGACCACTTCGCATCATTGTGCTATAAATCAAGGAAGAAAGACCATATATCATCCTGCATGATAGAATAAAGTTGCGTAGCATTTTGTTCCTGTATATTACACCAGTAGGCGAAAATCGCTTTTTATATGCACAAGGCAAAGAATAGCAAAAACAACAATTTAAATAAAAATGAGCAGATTAAACAAGGAAACTATTTTTTGTTTTCCACGTTATTGGTGAATTTTGCACATTTTGGTATGTGTGTGAAGTTGGGCTATCTCTTTTGGAAGTTGAGGAACTTGATGCCATAAGCAAACACAAAGAGGAAGAGCAGAACCCAGCCAACATTTGCCAAGGCCACAGAAGGAAGGAAGTCGTAGTCATAATTTAACTGTTCCTTGACGAACTTGCTCACTGGAATGCTAGCACCAAGCCCAGGAATCTCCACATTATTTTGTTTGTCACCCAGTTGAGATGCCACTAGACCATGCATTGTCCAAGACACAGGAGAAGCCCAGTAGTACCATCTCCACCAGATTGGGATTTGCTGCAGCAGTATACAAAAAAAGTACAAGGTTAAAAGGGTTTTTGGCACATCTACCCCTGAACTTTTCACGATTGACAAGTTATTCCTTTAACCTTTAATTTTGACGAATTCTCCTTGGATTTGACAAAATTTGCAAAGTGCCACTGAATAGTTAATAATTACTGATATACAGACAAAAACGCCATTGTGCAAGTTATATGAGCTGATTTGAAGGAGAAAATTGAGATTTCGAATGATAATTACAGCATGTCATGCTACATGCGTGAGGGTGTCTCTTTTCAAATTTATAACATGTTTCATTAATTTGAAGGTACTTTTCAATATTTTATTAAATTCTAGGACAACTTGCTAATTCAGTCAAAGTTCAGGGGCGAATGGGGCATCTTTTTGATGCGAGGAGACAGTCAATGTTTCAGGAAGTATGAGTTTAAGTGAATGTGTATTTATACCTCTCTTGGAATAATAAAACCACAGAACAAGACCCAGATGCAGCAAAAGAAGTACAAGAAAATGGCTCCAATTTGGTGGCCAGGAGTCAATGCCACTCCCATCATTCCATAAGATGTGAAGTAGACCAGGCACATATATATGTAATAGTAGAACCAGAACAATTTCCCTGCGTTCCACTCAAATCCAATCATAGAGTAGAGGATAAGAGTGTAAAATAGACATTGAATTGCCGAATAGATTATCTCTATGGCCACCTGCCAAATCATAGACACACAACTAGAGTTACAATAAACCGAAACTGAATTATGGCACAGCCAGTAGGTTTGTGCCATAATTCAAATCATTCTTTTACAGCGTTTTCTCTCACAAAAAATTGAATTTCTGTTCAAATTTTTTATCCAAACCTACGAACCAAATAGACCAGTATGTAGTTTATAAAGAGCGTCAAAGTTTCTACGAAGTGTTAGATTACCAACTTACCAATTCTCATGAAGTGAATGTAACTTGTTTTACCTGAGCAAATGCATAAGGCAATGCTGAATACATTCCGGCAGCTCTTTCACGGTAGAAAACCGTTCTCTCGATGTCCACGATAGGCTGCACTGCAGAACCATTGCTGGCTCCAAGGAAGAACACAGCAGTAAAAATGGCTCCCAAAAGATTCATTAGATCTTGATACGTGGCCCTGTCATGAAATTGTAAAATTTAATCTCTTGTTGCTTGTTCTATGAAGACAAGATCAAATCTTACTCAGCGAAAAGTAAATACTTACGTTTGTTGTCCCTTGTTCCAGAAGATAAGTCCGAATAAAATACCAATGGCTATGGTTATGAAGAACCTGATGCCATTATATTGAGGGTTTCTCCAGTAAGACCAGTGCTGCTTCCAGAAACAAGCTTCGCACTGGACGAGAAACGGTTGGGAGTACTTGGTAGGGAAGATGAGGTCAGTGGTGTCCAGCGCCGGAGTACTTATCTCTTTGATAAGCTCTTGATTCTTCCTGAGAGAATGTCAGGTGGGAAAATCAGAATTATGATGTTTGAGTTGTGTGGAGCATAATTATACTACACGCTTTTCTAGCCGACTGTGGTTCGACCTGTGTATTGGTTTGCCTTAATTCTGGGGATATATAAGAGACTGTTAGGGTAACTGTAATCCATACAGAAAAACAAAGAGATTGAAATAGGCTTCTTCTGTGATCATAGCGAAATTATGCAGCGGCAAATAGACGTTACTCTCACATTGAGTGAACCTCTTTAAATCTTGTGTGTGCACTCTGTTTATTTTTGTTAGTGTTTTTAATTTGTTACACATGAAACTAGAGATTCAAGGTCATGGAAGAGTGCCATAACCTTTTCAAAGTTGAACTTACTCGTAAAGTGAAGACTTGGCATAAATTTCCGCAAAATCAACGTTAAGTTGAGCTTCAACTGAAGGAGCAGTGACCTCGAGCATCCATGTTGCTGGATTATATCCATCCTTAATCTTAGGAACTCCCGGAATCCCCTGCATTGTAAAGTTTCTACAGGTTGGTAAGTTCAAAGATTAAAAATCAAATTTTTTTTTTTACTTTATTTTTTTTCTTCTTAATTGGTAATTTGGAAGCCAGTAAATATGAAAAAAAAGCATCACAAGATAAATACTCACTTCCATGTATTCTACGAGCTTGTGAGATTGGCGACCAAGAGGTCCGGCATAAACCAATTGTCCACCAAGTTTCATTAGTATTAACTGCAACAAGATGAGTTGAGATAATATGCAAAGCATTGATGCATAAAATTGAAAATAGAGTTAACAAAGCTCAATAATAAGATATTGAAATTTAATCACACCTCATCAAAAGCTTCAAAAATATCTATGCTTGGTTGGTGAATTGTGCACACGACGGTTCTTCCAGTATCGACGGTGTTTCTCACCGTACGCATGACAATGGCGGCTGCTCTGGCATCAAGGCCAGATGTTGGTTCATCCAAGAAGATGATTGATGGATTAGCAACCAACTCCACAGCTATTGTTAGTCTTTTCCTTTGTTCTGTTGAAAGGCCATCTACTCCCGGAAGCCCCACTAGAGCGTCTCTAATTGTGTTTAGCTCAACAAGCTCCATTACTTCTTCAACAAACATCTGTTCCCCAATTTAGGTGCAAAAGTATCATACACATGATCATTCATTTGGAAATTGGCATGATTATAAAAGGACCCTTTAACTTACTCTTCGTGTTTTTGCCTTCACATCTGAAGAGAGACGAAGCCATGCTGAATAGAGAAGAGATTCATAGACAGTAACATGCGGTGAGTGAATGTCATTTTGCTCACAATAACCACTGACCCTAGTAAATGTCGTTTGGTTTTTTGGATAGCCAGAGATGCTAATGCTTCCTTCGATATATCCGCCGGTCTTTCTTCCTGCCAAGACATCCATAAGGGTTGTCTTCCCAGCACCGGTGACACCAACCAATGCTGTCAATATCCCCGGCCTAAAAGTACCACTGACATCACGTAGCAGTTGAAGGCGGTCTTCTTCTAATCCATGTCTCTTCATTTCCTGGTTGGAAAAGAGACCAAATTTTGTCCCTCAATCATTTCTTCAAATAAAACATTATTCAAGAAGAAATGACTCATCTAGCCATCAAAGACTAGCGAAACAACTATGATACACTTACAGAAGGCATATCCACGTAGTAGTTGACATGGTTAAAGGCAAGTGAAAGGGGTTGAAAGGGTAAAACCATTCCTCTCCTTGGCGTCTTGGAAGATTTAACAGTCTCAGATGAACCTCTCACCGGCATATCAATACCTGTAAATCTTTCATACGAAGTTACATATACAAAGAGAAACAGAACTGATTGTTTTGTGACAAATAATGAGAGCTTAAACCTTCAGATACTTGTTGGCTAGAGGACGGCCTCTTTTTCGCTTCTTCACTTTCTTCATCTGCAATGACAGCTTTGGAATCTCCAAGAGCTGATATAATTATTTCCCACATAGAAAAAAAAAAAGAAAGAAAGAAAACAATTGGGATTTGTCAACTTTAGAATGTTGTTTCAAATGAATGAGAGACTTGAGTGAAACCAAGAAGAGATGACTCACGGTTCAGAAAGGTCAATGCTGCAATAAACAAAATGTTGCAGAGAACAGAAAACCCAAAAAGTGCACCAATACTGATCCAATACCAATATTCCTGAGCGAAGTACCCTCTAGACTCAAGGAGGACTTTCCCAACGGTGGATACGTCACGCCCGATAACCGGAACCGGCTGTAACGAACGAATAACGAAGTTAGAACTCCAATGATGGCTTGAAGCCGAGAACAACTACCATTCCTGTTCCAACTAACTTTGGATTCAAGAAAACCTTATTCTTGCATATAGTGCATGTAATTTTTCAATGGACATCAGCAAATGAAGACCACTAATAGCCCATTTTAGTAAATATAGTGCGAACTAACAGCTCAAACTTAAAATATCGTAGCAATTCAAATTCTAAAAAAGAAACTATGTAGCAAAACCAGTTCGAACTAGCTTTCTAACAAGTTATATATGGCTTTGAGATCTTACCACATTCCATCTTTCATCAAGAAATTCATTCATGAATATTGCATTCTGTGCATACATCATAGGAGAAGCGTAGTAGCCCCATATCATCCAATTCTCGAGGTCATCTGCAGCAAAATTTAAAAGACTCTTAGATAAAAGTAGTTTTTTTTTTTTTTTTTTTTTGTAATTTGGAAGAAACTCAATTCTTTATTCAATTATTAGATTTAAAATTATAAAATAATAACAAGACTTTGAGACATCAACTATTAATTTTGTAAATGTATTTTTAATAGTACTATTTTCATCGACGGAAAGTAAACAATTTTGTTAGCGGGGGCACAACATAATTTTTTTTTTTCTATGAAGCATGGACATAGTTTTTTCTTAATTGAGTGAGGATACAATTAGAGATAAGTAATATTGTACTCGTTAAAAATACAACCTTAAAATCTCAGTGAGAGCAGGTGCCTCTACTAAGTAAATCAACGTGACTGCGCCACTGAACATGTTACATTTATATTTTTTAGTATGTTGATTTTAATACAATCCGACATTTTTAAATGCACAAATCATAATCTTCCTTTTAAAAAAAAAAATTACTTACTTCTGCAAATAACAAACCCTCCTAGCACAAAAATTATCAACATGGCAAAGGTACCCAACATATTAGCAAGGACTAGTGTTCTTCCTAATGCAGCTATAAGCCGGAAGTAGGACAAAGCCATGTTATGCAAGCCAAAGAAAGCCAAGAATTGTCTGAAAAATCTGTAGTAAAGGGAAAACAAAATATATACATAAGCAAAAAAATAATACGTACGTTCACAATATAGTACAAATACAATTAAAAACAAGGAATTTTTAGAGCATTTACTCCATAAACTTTACCCCTTTTACAATGTGGTTCTTAAACTTTTTTTTCCCATAGCAATTGAGTCTTTAAACTTAGCTATGTGAGACAATTCATTCCCTAATCATAGATGTTTGAAAAATTAAGACAAAAAATAATCATGTGAGACACATGTGACTCATTTTAAAGAAAATTAGCAGAATTTTGAGCATTACAATAACCGAAATATACTTGTAAGCTAACAAAATTATTAAAAAATAATTAATGCTATTTTTTTTTTGCTTTTTTTGGTTATAAAATTGAACAGCTTGACTCTTATTAGAAGCAAATGAGATGCACATACCTTTTAAATAGGTCATATGCATCTCATGTGGTTGTTCTTTATCATAATTTTGACAAAAGTTTATGATTAGGACTTATAAAAGTATTAACATTGGTTTGAACTCAAATAGTTTAAATCTCTTATATACTACAGTGTAAAGCAAAAGTGAGTCATAGTGTACAGCTCTTATATGCTATACTGTTTTAAACCAATACTTCAAACCAATGCGCCCAAACACCCTATTAATTGACATATATTTTTAAGTTTAAGGACTCAATTGCTACAAAAAAAATTTAAGGATCACATTGCAAAAATTTAGGAGGAAAACGTTTCTTAAAAAAAAAAGTTAACCTTGGTTGATGTTATATACCTGCTCGCAGCTGGAGCAAACCCAATTGTGTAGTATGTTAGAACAACCCAAATCCCTGATTCTAGTAAGGATAGGGGAATTTTCAGAAGACAAACAGGCAAGCCAAAAGCCCAAGCAGGGTAAAACAGGAAATCCCTCTGTTTATAGAACACAGGAAGTTTGAAAACTGTCAATGCCATCTCTGCCATCCCATTGAACATAACATTAATCACACCAAAAAAGAGTGCTCCATAGAATTTTCCTCCATCCTGCAAAGTGCCCACATTCATTTTTGTCCTAAGGAACACGGTCAGGGCGATCACCGACATGATTACTATCTGAGTACTCTTGAAGACGTAGACAAAAGAATTGCGCTTCATCAGCAGCCACTCCCTTGAAAAGCATGCTTTCAACAATTCCACATTCGAAATTCCGTACTTGTTTTTCACCAATGCAGAAGGGTGGACATTGGATTTGTCGTACGGGACCTTAAGATCGGTATCAAGTCGTTGACCAACGTGGAAAGATTTGAAGCCATTCACAAATTCAGGAACTGAAATGAAAGTGTAAGGTTGGTCCTTCTTGAACCAATATTGCTCTTGGTCTTTCTTGGAAGTTACTTCTTGAAGAAAGTCAGCAACTCCTTTCCTTTCAGGGCATTTGAATCCCATGCACTCGAAAAACTCAAGTACATTCTCTCGCGGACCTTGGTACACAATCTGGCCTTCCGAAAGTAGGATAATGTCGTCGAAAAGTTCGTATGTCTCGGGAGCTGGCTGTAGAAGGGAGACAACCATTGTGACATCTGAAAGGTGAGCCATTTGTCTCATGTACCTGCATATCTGAAAAGTTGTTGCACTGTCTAATCCATTTGATATTTCATCCATCAAAAGAACCTTGGCTGGTCCTACCAACATCTCCCCTGCAAAGACAACATATTATAGTAGCAAATTAAAGGACATTCATTCAAAAATATATAAATATATGAGTACTTCATCACATAAAAGGCGCGGATTTTTGCTACATTGAATTGTTAAGAATCATACGTCTAAATGTTTTCGTGCGGAGAAAAATGAATAAAAGAAAAACAATTAAACAATGGCAAGATTTATAATGGTTTACTTTTAAGGTGAGGGCTACGTTTATTTTCAAGCACTGTAGACTTTGACTGTGATGAAAAAAACGACAAGAGAAATCACACATTGCTCTCTCATTCTTCTATCAAAATGGAGTTCCCAATACAAGTTTAATCAGGGCAACCAAAAATATACGAGTGGAAAGTCTAAAATTCTGCATACACATGCAACAAGAACAATCTGCAAAATATAGACAAAGGAAACTGTTTTGTTTCGTTGATAAAGAGAACCTGTTGTGAAAAACATACCAATTGTCAAACGTTTTTTCTGCCCGCCGGAAATTCCCCTTCTCATGTCATCACCGACCAAAATGTCGGCGCAAATATCCAATCCAAGTATCTGTCACCGTTCTTTATTAGAAGCCAGAAAATTTTTATGTAAAAGATTATGATAAATAATAACACAGATATAAAATTTTCCTCCTCTGAAATTGTTTAAGCTTTACCTTTAGGACATAATCTGTGATCAAACTAGATTCTTGGCCTGACATTGCCGTGGCCTTCATGAATGCATCAATCTCAGGATCAGGCTTAATTCCTTCTTCTTTTTCTCTTCTCGAGAGCTCGGCTAATGTGTCGTACTTCGTACCGACGCCTAAACAACGTCCTGAGAAATCCAACGTCTCTCTCACCGTCATCTCTCCATAATGCAGATCATGCTGACTAACATAAGCACATGTTCTTTGAGGAACAAATTCATTCAGTTCATGACCACAATAGGTCACTTTCCCAGATACCTGGTGACAATGTCAACGTCTTTAATCAACCACTTGTGATGAATAAGTAATATTTTTTAGCTAAACATAAATTCACACGTCAATTCTAGATCTTTTGACGAATTGATTGATCAGATGAGAAAAAAGATAGTCCGTTCTATATGTCAATATTGAAAATAATGAAATTTATAGTAAGAAGAAAATCTATTGACTTGGAAAATCTATGGACCGATCCCATCGTCTCCACCAGCAGGAACTACGAGAGAACCATCAATTTTCTAATACCTTGTAAGAGAAATCACTAATAGCATATGAAATGAGACCTTATCGGTACGACACGATTCTAAACCGTTAAATTGTTATCAATTTTTATTAAATTGTCGTGTTAATTTAATCTGATATGATTATGATGTGATCTGAAGCTTTTTGATTATGATATGATCGGTAGGGTATTTTTTCATATCCGACAACGGACTGAGAAACAAACAAGCAAAAATTATGAGAAAATGAGAAACTAACCCTCAAACCATGATCAAGCTTTCCTGCAAGTGCCAACAGCAGGGTTGTTTTCCCTGCAGCTGGAGGGCCTAGAAGTAACGTCATCCTGTAAATTACCAACTTCAACCGATATTTAAGTCTATTGAATTAAGAGAAAAAGATTGGTAAAACAAAAAAATAAAATAAAATTAACGCGCCTCTATAGATGAAATTTAACTACAGAAGGACATAATAATCAACAAGAAGCTATAGAATTTGCCTGAAAAGTTTGAACTTAAGAAAACGACTTTCACCAAATATATATACAATATATACATATAATTTATATATATCACATAACCATTTTTGGCTGTTTTACATAATTAATTTCAGAGACTTACCTTGAGGGTTTGACAATTCCGCTCACATCTTTAAGTATCTGGATTTTCCTCTTCTTTGATGGCCTAAGTCGAACCAATCCCAGAATACTCTAAACACTCCAAAAATAAAATAAAATAAAATAAATAATTAACCCAAACTATACTAAAAAAAAAAAAAAAAACATTTCTCTAACCACCATTAAACAAAAAAAAAAAGAGTTGAAATCAGAAAAATGCAATTTAATAAGCATTTTGACAAGAAACCCACCTAGAATAATTGCATTTCTATAAAAAAAAATTTTAAAAATTGTGTTATAATAATAATAATAATTTTTATTACCTCGATGGTGTTTAGAGTAGCATTAAGCAGGGTAGGAAGTGCTCTACTCCCAACATACGCGTCTCCTTCAACACTCAAACTCTCATACCGAATTTCTATCTTCGGAATCTCAATTCCCGCTCTAATTAATCATCAATTAACAAACTCTAATTAACAACAAAACCATATAATTAAACCAAAATAATCATGTTCTTAAGATAACAATAATGATGCTACCTATCAGTTCTCTCCCTAAGTTTTTTTAGAAACTTCTCGTTATCTTCATCAACAAGCTTGAAAATCCCGTCGATGATCATTTTCTTCTCCGCGATCCGGAGCCTCGCGACGTCCACCTCGTTGTGAACTACTCGGCCGCCGTCGACGACCTGCGAGACAACCCCTTTCGTCAACCGCTCGAACGTCGGGAGCCGCTCGATCGCGGCCCAGCGGAGCCAGTCCTCGTCCTCCTCGTTGTCGCGCCGCGCGCTCCGGCCGAACGGGTCGGACGGAACGGTCCAGAGCTCCCGGAAGCTGCCGCCATCGCTCCTGCGGCTGCTAATGGAGCGGCGGACAGCAGCGAGATCGAGACGGTGGTCCTGATCATGGTCATGGTCGTGGTCGTGGTCGTAATCAGCCATTGATGCATGAAGGAGAGGTGGCTGGTGTGCATGTGGATACTAGAGGAGTTTTGACTTCAATTTGATAAGACAACGTGGCAATAAATTTTGTGAATTGTTTGTCAAATCAGTGCCTCTCTCTCTCTTTTTTAATCTACTATTATTATTTTCTTTTTTTAAGGAACAATTTGATCTATTGATCATATGGAAGGAATTTTTTGCTTCTGTAATCTTATATATAACATTCGGGGAAGGCAATGGAGTCATCGTATTAAATTAAAATATATAATATAAAAAATAAAAGAGCACGTACAAAATTCTAAAAAATTAATAAAAATTAGATAGATTAATAGGTTTCATTTGGCTGAAACTCATTAGTTTTAACTGTTGTAATGCAAAATTCTTATATGCCACGAAGAAAAGTTTTTTCTTTTTTTTTTTTTGGCCGGGAAAGTCATTGTCTCTCGATATAGAAAGGATTTGTGTGCTTATTTATTGTAGAGGAAGCAATATAGGATACAACTGTATTAAAATAAAAAGCAATAAAGTATACACTTGGAAAATTTAAGTAAAAAAATATGCAAGATTTATTTATTTTTTAAAGAAATCAAGTCAACATTTGATTGTTTTACTTATAACACGTAATCTTATGGTAAGATAGTTTTCAATCTTGTTCATTTGTTTAAATTTTACTTTTTAACAAAAATAAATTACGTAAAATTATGCATTTCTGCATAATACTTGTTAATCTTGGAATATTTGATTATTAAAAATTGGCATCGACTATTCTGTCAATGTGGCTGACGCATAACCTCGCATTAAAGTTTTTACGCTAATTTATATGATATGAGTTTATGACTTTTTTAAAACTGAATAAGCACCTGAAACTAATTTGATAGACAGGAAAAAAGAAAAAAGAAAAAAGATACTTCTTTCAAATTAAAAAGATACAAAAATGAACATAATATTGCTGGATCCCTAAAGTACTCAGTGTTATTACACCTAAGAGCCCTTTTTACACTTTTACCTCAAACAAAATAAATTTACAATCTTTTTCTCAGTTTTTCCCTCTTAAAATTTTGTAATTATACTATCTAAGTAGTATTTTTTAAAAAATTATACTCTAGGTTTTAAGTTTTAAATATAATTATATTTCAAACTTCAAGCTCTGAATTTTTTTCATTCAATATTTCATGCTCCTAAAAAGACTGGTTAATTGCAATATATTTGGTTTATCTTATCTAAAATAAAGGCAAATCTTTTTGTCCATTTTTTCTCATCTTTCTCACTTTATCTAATTAGTTTTTAATACTGAATAACTTTATTAGTTATTTCATTTACAATTTGATTCGCAATGCCTTAAAATTCTAACCCACTATATATATATACACACATTTGGGTGGGGAAAGAAATTCAAAATTTGATGTCTTGTTTTGTTGTTCCATTGTCCATTCAACCAAATATTTAGTTCCTATTTATGTGGTTGATTTATTAAGTTTAAATAGGATGGCAAATAAATAATGGAGAGATTGTTGTCCAATTGTCCATTCAATCAAATATTTAGTTCCTATGTATATAAATCAAATATTTAGTTTCTATTTATGTGGTTGATTTATTAAGTTTAAATGCGATGACAAATAAATAATGGAGAGATCACCATTGAAATAGTAAAATGGTCCATTCACCTTTCAACAAAAAAATGGTCCATTAAAAAAAAAAATGTTTACAAGGTCAATTAATGCGGACTAATTTGAACTCTACTTTTTATAATTGGGTTGGACTCATTCAAACTCCATTTAGCGGTGAAGTTAGATGGAGAATTCTAAAAATATATAGATTGGTTCCAACTTTACACTATTTACTGTGAAGTTAAACGAGAACTGTGGCTGGACAATTTTTGTAACCACAAACATCTAACAATCTAAGATTGTGTATGAAAACTAATCTTTGTTGAATTTACCAAACTAATTTAATATGTTAAAAAATATAAAAATTTTGAATTAAAAAAATAATTTTAGATAAATTAATCAAGCATTTGATTGATTCACGTATATAACACCTGTAAACGTAATATTATAGTAAGATTTTTTTTTTTTTTGAGAATGAGTAAGATATTTTTTTAATCTTACAAAAAATAAAAAATATACATGAATTTACGTAAACTTATGGATTTCTGCATAATAGTAATTTAGTATTATCGGAATAATTTCTCATTTAAAATTAGCATTTACTATATATCCTGCCAGTGTGGTTGAAGCACCTAATTTCTAGTTTTCGCATTAAAATGTTTACTCATACTTTTCAAAGTTTGTGGCCCATCTTCTATGATAAATGATGTACCAGAGACTTAATTGATAGACACAGAAATAAAAACACGTGGAGATACTAATTTTAATCCTAACTTTTGTATCAAATTTTGAATTGTTATCAATTTATTAATATTTCAATTTTTTAAACACTTACGCATAAAAACATAACAACTCATAAGTTTGTGCACAAGTTTTGGACGAGTCTAGATCTGCTGTCCCATTTTTCTATCCCCTTGGTTGCCTCCTCATTATTTAAACTTAATAATCTAAAGACATAAATAAGACTTAAATATTATTAAAAATAATTAAACAATTCACTTTGATGTCAAAATTTTATTAAAAAGACAACAAAAAACATAAAAATAGGACAACGGAATTTTATACAGATTTGATACTTTATATAATAGAGTTAGAAGTGCAATTGCAACTATACTAGGTTAGGAACGGAACCAGAAAATTCTAACCAACTAAGATTACCTATCAAAAGTAATTTTAATAAACATAGAGAAAGATACAAAAATTTGAGGAGTCTTTAAGACGTTGCTTATTCTTATCACATTCTCCTCCAGAAAGATCCAAAAAATTGAGGAGTCTTTAATACGTTGCTTATTCTTATCCTCTCTCCTCCAAAAACGTTTATCATCCCTGTATGCAGTTTGTTAGTTTTTGACTCATGCAATCTAACACCATTTATTTAAAAATAAATAAATAGATTTTAAAAATAAATAAATGAATGAGTATCTAACGTTATAAAAGTCTATTCCTCATAATCCGCTGAAATGGTCCCACAATCAGATGGATCTAGCGATGTAGAAATTGAATACTCCCATATCTTTATTAAATTTTGCACACACACGTGGCTAAGTAGTTGCCCTATGAATGCATTGCCATTAATTTTCTGTAGTTAAAGTAGTTGAGTGTTAGTGTTGCGTTTAAAGGGTGTTAGCACAGACCGGTGGAGAACCCAAAATTTTGGTTTACAATTGCGAGAGTTTTATACTGTTATAATTTTTGTTTTTTTTATTGTATCTGTTACGAGCTTTACCTAATAATTAGATAAAATTAATCGTTTCTATCTGACTTGTCAAACATCCTGTTATTTTCATTGGAGCAATTATCGAAGTAGGAAAAAAAAAGAATTCATTCAAAAATGCGAGAACTTTATACTGTTATAATTTTTATTTTTTTATTGTATCTGTTACGAGCTTTACCTAATAATTAGATAAAATTAATCGTTTCTATCTGACTTGTCAAACATCCTGTTATTTTCATTGGAGCAATTATCGAAGTAGGAAAAAAAAAGAATTCATTCAAAAATGCTCCCTATGGTAACGCCTTGCATCGATGGGGTATATTTTTGATGACATGAATAAAATTACATTAAAATGAAAAAAATTTACAAAACGATATAGTTATGTCGGCTGAAAAACAGAGCTTTAATTTGGCCTTTTTTAGGTCCTATAACAGAGTCCTCTAAAAAAATAAAAAAAAAAGGCGAGAATTTGGGTTTTCTTGCGAGTTTGTTCATGGTTGAAGCACAGAAATTTCCGTGTATTTGGGAAAGTGTGTAAATCTTTGTAAACTTCATAACCAAGTCTTCTAAGTTCCATCTCTTTATTTAGGATATTTTACACCTTTGCTCCCCCACAAACCTCTTGTTCATTGACAATATGCTTTTTGAATTTTTTTTCGACGCACTTTTAAATTTAAAATGTGTAGAAGACACCCAAAACTATAACATCATTCGACAGAAAATATGTGACTTACATATGGGGCCTTATTTAAGACTAAGTGGTTATTTTAAATCAATTTTATTGTTTTATTCAAAAATTTTTATTTTAATAAAATTTAATTAAAGCCCATATGTTATCTTCCAAAAAAAAAAAATGCCGAGGTGTTTTGTCACACATTTTTAAAATTTAAGAGGTCAATTATGAAAATGAACTAGAAGTTCCTGTGGCAACATGCAAATAAAAGCCATTTATTTGAGGAAACCTCATCTCAGATGTTAATTAAGAAACTTGTACCGAGTAATTTGGTGCCCATTCTGCAAGAAAACAGAGTTCTAATTATTATTATTTTTATTTATTGATAAATTGCAAGAAACAAAGTTAAATGTTCTAAGCAACCTTCTTAATGCAGCCAAGTAAAGGCACTTCTGCCACGTCTGGCTCTTTTTCTTTAATATTCCATAATCTCTTTTCTCAGGAAAGCTGGAACCTGGACTGGAGCCAAGATCAAGCCAAGTTACAACGCGCGGCCTAGGTAGTTCCACGTAGCAGAGTGGTTTTCAGTAAGTAAATGAATGGACCAAGGGCTTTTGAAAATTCTATAACAATTTAAATTTTATAAAAAAATATATTATAACAAATTTGTTTAAATTAAAATTTTATCTGTTCGATCTAAGTTACCAAATGGCCTAATTTGTTTGGTGTTCTTCACATTAATTTTTACTTTTATGTGAAGTGTTTTTTGATGGTTAGTGAGAAGTGAGCTGTGACAGGAAAAGAGTGTTTGATGAATTCAGTTTCAACTCAAATAATGTAGAGTTGTTATATGCTACAACGTAGAGTAAAAGTATACTATAATTATGAAGCTTTCACATGTTATAATTCTAACACTTAGTGTTAACTCACTTCTCAAAATCCTAGAAATTGCCAATATAAAAATATCATTTTGAAAATTTAAAATAATTTCATCAACCATAACAATCCCATCAACATATTTTGTTTTAAAGCATTTTTGATAATAAGGATGTTATGAAAAATTCTGTTAATCAATATTTCATAAACTAGTCTTATTACTATTTAAGTTTCAATTTTATTGACTAAATGTAATTACTTTAAATCTTTTTTTTTTCTTTTAAAACTTGAGGGGGATATTTGGAGAAAACATATATAAACAATGAGGAATCTAAAAGGTGGAAAATTTTTAGTAAGATATGGAAAAAATACTATATTAGTTTATATAAGACATGTTTAAGATCATTAGATCTCATTAAAATTTAATATGATTAATAAGATGTTCGACAAAATTAGTTTTAATTAAAACCTTTAGTTGCTATAATATAAAACCGCACATGTTTAATGATTAAAAAAATAAATAAGTCACAATGTAAAATTATCACATGCTATAGTTTTTAGTTCAAAAATTTTAGTTCTAATCATATTTTTCAAACATGTTATAAAAATAAGTATGATAATCTAATAAATGTGATGAAAATATGACAATTTAGAACCATAATTTATCAATAGTAACGTGATATATGAAACTTAGCTTTTGGATTTAACAATTCATCATCATCACGAAGAGGTGGACAAAATCCAAACCAACATTATAATTCAAGAGAAGTCATCGTGGAGGATTTTCTATGCCTACTTGATCGGTTTAAAACTTGTCCAGTTGCTGACAAACTTTGAAGAGTTTCGTGGAAATTGCACCAAGCTTTCTCGAGAAGTTAATAATTAACAGTGTGTCAGAGTGCCCACATTAATATGAGAGGCCATAAAAGATGTACCAAAAAGATAGCGAAGGTGGGTGAGAAAGAATAGAAAAATCAGAAGAACCAGAGAGAAACTATTGAGTTAATACGAATGAAAACAATAGAGTGTTTAGTACAGTTAAAACTAATTTTTTAGTTATTAAATAATATAAAATTTTTAAATGTTACAATAGAAATAAAAAATTATTAAAATAAATTTTTTTATATATTATAATATTTTAAATTAAAAAAATTAGTTTTAATTATGTTTATCAAACCTCTTATAAACCTTACCTTTATTTGTCTTTTTATTATATTTTGTTCTTTTTAAGTTTCAGTATTATTTTTCCCACGATATAATAACAAAGAGAATACATTCACTAATTTGGATTTTTTTTAGCACAAACTCAAACACGAAGACTTTATTGGCCCAAATGTAGATTCCAAAATCTACACTGTTCTATTGAATGAGCAAATTTGTTCAAGTCATCCATCTATTATGATCCAAGCTGATATCTTATAGGGTGCTTACAAGGGTGGGAAGAACCATTGGTTAGAACTGTTTTTATTATAGCATGTGGGAGTTTTACATTGTAACGATTTTTTTTTTTATTGTTGTTGTAGCATGTAAGAGCTTTAAACTATTTATAACTGAAAAAGTGGTGTGAACCACTTTTACCAAACACAAGGTTAACCACTCACTCTAGCTGACCTATTATTACATTTATAGGCTCAAACGAACGTTTGTCTCTCAAAATAAATAATTTGAGAGTGTTTGAATCTTCCGTACAAATTGCTAGTTTGAAATAAAAACACTTTAGTAATTAAGGGATTATTTGTTTTATGGATTTAACTCATTTTTTGTAATGCCCCTATGTGGGGGTTAGCAGTATTGAATAAATAAAAATAATTTTAAATTTCATATTATTTAAATCAATTAAACAATACCCATGGGTCTTTAAACAAAAATAAAAAAAATAATAAATGTTTTAAATACAAACTACAGTTTTTAGTGTAGCACCAAATATATATATTACAGTCATCATCACCATAGTGTAATTCCCAAATAACTTAACACAGCCATCATAAAAAAATATACAACTCTTACATATTGTAGATAAGTTACAAATAAACAAAGTCTTCTAACACGAAAACAGTAAAGTTGTTTTTGCCTATTCCTCTTCAGATATGTTGCACTGAATTCCACCTGAGAGATGAAGATATGATAGGGATGACAATCGACATGCCCAATAGGGAAAATCATGACTCACCTTATGGTTTATCCATTATCACATTAAAAACTGCGTGGTTAGTAAGTTACATCATATTCCAGATTATGAGGTTTATTATGATCACATCTCGTGGATACCATAGTTAATCATTACCAAGTTTCATAATTATACATTTATACAAATATTACCAATTATCATTGTTCCTAGGTATCCATGTTAAATAGAGTATCACTCAACTCATCGAAACCCAAATGAGCGCGCTTGATCACCCTGTAAACATTCCAAGGGTGTTCCAGTGATGGGACATCAAGCCCCGAGTTCTCACCAAGTCGATTCCCGTACAGTGTGTTCTGAGACTTTCAACCCAAGGAAGCGTCATCACCTTCCCCCTATTTTACCTTTTAGGGTATTCGTGTCCAAGGACATAACCGCCGCCTTTTTTACATCTCACTATTTCTTTGTATTCAATTTTTTATTTATAAAGTCAATTTTCAAACCATGCTTCTCAATTTATAACATATGGCAAATCATAATATTCATCTCTATACAATATACATATTTTACAACATAAAACAACCAAATTTAATTTACTAAAAACCTCACAAAAGATGAGTAATAGAATCCCTACCTTCAAAGCTTAACAACAAACTTTTAATCTCGGAATTAATTAACGTTAGCTCCACACATCCTTGACCCTAAGGCATGCATAAGGACAATTAAAACTAAAGCACAACGTATAATCACATTCATAAGTGAATTATGTGTAAACCCATCTTACTAGTGCCATTAAAGTTTTTTTATGCAATTGTTCTTTAAGTAAACAATTTTTATCTTAAACACAATATAAAATACATACAAGTAATTTATATGTTTTAGTCTCTAATAAGAATTCATAAATCATTTAGGATAGTATTGGAAAGGTTGCAAGACATTAAGGGACTAGAAGGTGAGCAAAGTTGGGTTCTTGGTTCAAGTTAACAGCTGGTATACCATGGCAAATTGGTGGTATACTTTTGCAAAAAGGCGGGTTCACTATCTACAATCAACACACGGGTAAACAGGTGGTTTACTTAAGGTAGACGGGTGGTTTACCACCACTGGCAGGTTTACTAGTTTCTAATCCGAAAATTGAAAAATTCATAGAAATTAAAATACAACTCCGATTTAGGCTCATGATAGCTCGTTGGAAAGTTTAGGATGTCTACTTTCTAAATATGCAAACCAATTTACAAAATCCATTTTCATTTAACTCCAGAATTTTAAGAAAGAGCCACTACCCGCAGAGGTATTACAAAGTTCATGGAATGTCAAGTTTTTCTTTGACTTAAAGCATATTATCCTTGTTCAAAATCTCAAAACCATTCCAAAATACTCAACATGCATTATATAATCACAATAAACATATTCTCATGAATTTTATACCAAAATCATTATCAAATTATATCTCTAGCCTTTCTTGTAAATAATGATGATAACATGCTTAAGTTTGCTCTTTAAGCTCAAAACATTATAATGTCAATCTTAAAGTTATGGAAACCGGTTTTAAACATTCCTAGCATGTTTCTAACATTGTTGTCAAACCAAAATAAAGGTTGGTTGTGGGTTTTAACTCAAGACTCAAGTTTTTGTTCATCAATGCTCAAGGATACATGTTAACATAACTAGAAATTTGCATGAATTTTGAACACGAAAATTATGCATTAAACATGGAGAAAAAACATACTAAAAACTAAGTTTAGATTAAAGAAAACCTACCTCAAAACTCCTTTGAAAAGCACCAAAGTTTGGGTTAAAAATCAAGCTTGAATTAACTCTAAAACCACCTCAACCATGGTTGGGAATTATAATTGTCTTGGCCACAAAGAGAGCTTTGTGCTCTATGTCTTTAGTTAGAAATTTGAAGTGAGAAAGGGAGAGAATGAGAAACTAGAGAAGAAGGTGGTGATGGTTAAATAAAAAGATATCAAAATGCTTGAGAGGAAGGGGAAGTTTATGGGGAAAGTTGTAAGAAGAAACAAAAGAGCATTAAAAAAAATTATCATCATGTCTCCCATGGAGACTTTTAGCAAGTAATGCCAACATAATTGAGGGGACAATTGGAGTGAATTATGGAAGAAGATGAGGAAAGAATTAAATAGGTGGTTGAGAAAATATCTCCATGTCTTCTATTAATTGAGGGAAAATTAATTCAATGTCTCCTTCGGAGACCTTTAGCAAAATGAGAAGAAGGCTACATAATTGAGCATTAATTTAGAGAGACAAGATTGGTAGAAGTGAGTATTGGTAAATTTTGAATGTTTCTTATGAAGACTTGGTAAGAAAATACTAAAGTGACTTTTTTTTTTTTTAATGATTGAAACAACATAGACAACTTAGTAATTTAAATAGTCACATTTTATTCATTAAATTTTACAAAATCATGCATGTTAAAATACGGGTGTTACAATTTTGGACTAAGAATTTTGTACTGGACTTGGATACGCATTTGGTGGTATTAATATTCAAATCTCAATAGAGTTTTGAGTGTGAAATTTGAAGAAAAAAATATTATAACTTTTTCATTTGATATCTAATTGAGATAATTCTTCTTTCATTACGTTTATAATAAAAGGTGAATAAATTAAAATCTATATTGCAGATTTTTAATATCAGAAACATTAAGGTTTTGTTAGATTTGTAGAGAAATCAAAAACTTTTTCCATCATTTATCCAAATACAAATTTCAATTTTATTCACTATTTATATTAACATTTTAGGTGCACATCCGATCGTCAACTTGGATAGCAATTCAAATCACACAATTCAAAGCACATAATTTAAATCAAAATATTCCAAATCAATACAATTTGAATCCGCCTACCCCATTCAGTTACATTTGCCTCCGTCAATGTTCACTTGAACAACTTTAAGGCTGCCTGCTGCCCATTTAGTGATTGCCTTGAGAGATTAATTCTGTAAAGTTATGTTTGGATTGATGGAATGATCATTGGAATTAAATGACTTCTTATAATCCAATAATTTCTATGTTTGGTTGGGCAAATAGTTGTAGGAATAACCATTCCGGTAGACTTCCACCAGAATGGTTGAATAACGGTTAAAAAAAAAACCAGTTGAATAATCATTCCATTTCAAAAATGATATTAATTAAAATTTTCTCTCCCTGAATAATCCATCCTAATATTCTAAAATTACTTTAATTACTATTCCATTAATGACTAAACGACAGAGACGTTTATGTCAAAGCAATTACTATTCTATTCTATTCCAATAACTAACTAAATATAATCATTGTAATTCCAATATTAATTCCCATGTCCAACTAAACAAAAAAAAAATACAAACTTAGAGTTATAGAAACAATTGCTATTCTTTAGTGAGATGAGAAATAAAAGCAAATATCATTCAGAGTTGTAAATAAAAACATCTATTTTATTCTGTATAAAATAAATATAAAATATGTTTAAAATAAAAGAACATCAAAATACAAACTTCTATTAGACATGCAAACCATTAAATGAAACAACACCTATACAAATAATGTACTCATAAAACACCTTATGTGATACTACTTAAGCCGTAGGTATCACATGCGAGAGGGTAAAAGCATAAAAGTGCTGTAATTTTTTTCTTTCACAATCCGACAACCATATATACTCCCACTCGCAGACGTATGTTGAATGGTCCCTGGCTCAATCAGAAGACTGATCTAATAATAGTGAACGATACTGTAATTTATTGTGTCCTACATGTAATTGATATATCCGTGACCAGTATCTTGGTCAACACAATGGTATTGGATAGGTTCAATCACATTGATGGGAAATACTAAATACGTGTGTGGTCATTAACTTGTCTGCCGCAAAGTCGTTGAGGTTTTAGTGTGTCTGCTTTTTTTTTTTTTTTTTACAAAAGAAAAAGGTAGTTGAACTTTTAGTTGCAAGTTATGTTGCACCATAATTATTAGTTTCAGAAGAAAAAAAAGAAAAGAAAGAGAACGTGAGAGATCATAGGCCGTCCATCGGTGCAAAACGAGCCGGTGTGGTTGAGAATTGTAGTTAGAACTGAAAATTATAACATATATAAAAATATAATTATTGTAATATGTGAAAGTTTTACACCATAATAATTAAAAGTTTTGATTCGAATTAATTTTGTAAAGTTTGTTCAAAATTGGAGTGGAGAAATTTTTATATATTTTCTTTTTATGTTCTTTTTTTTTTTAATATGCTAGGCAAAGTGTGAACATAATTTCCATGAATGTGATCGTTATACTGATCTTTTTAATGCTCATACTAGTTTTATTTATTGGTATGTTTGGTGCGCATTTAAGAAACATGTATGAGCATTATTTACCCAAAAAAAAAAAAATTGTTTGAGCAATTTATAAGCGCCCATTCGGCATGAAACATATCTTTTTCTTGATAAATTACAAGACACAAAGTTAAATGTCGACAGCAGCCTTCTTTGACCCTACTAACTTAGGTTGTATGCAAATGAAAGCACTTCTGCCACTTCTTTTTTTTTTTTTTTTTTACTTTTTATTTTTACCAAAGCTGGTATTTGGAATTAGTAGCAAGGTGAGATCATTGACACTAAATTTTGGATATATATTGAGAGAAATATTAATATCGGTGGATTTAGTCTAAAATACCGAAATAGAAGTTACCATAAAAGATAATAGATATACAATGCACAAGTTAAGTAAAGTAGATGCAAGTCAACTGAATAGGGTACCTTATCTCCATAGTTTCGTACAAAAAATATACATCATTAACAAAAGGGGTTTGTAGGTTAAAAGATATTTGAAACATTTTCATGGTTCAAACAATATTGATACTAAGACGTAGAGGATAAATAGTTTTTTATATAATCTGAAATGCATATATTTCTCAATATTTTGCTCATATTTTTGTATAATTTTCATAAAATAAAGACATAAATTTTTACATTTAAAAACAAATTAAAAAATAATATATAAAATATTGATATTTTGTTGATATTTTTACAATTTCGTAGAATTAGCAGATATTTTGTCACTTAAAGCTGCACTTTTCATAGAAATATCGATATCTACAAATATGTTCATAAAAATTTTTAGATATTTCGCGAAAAAAAAATATTACACCCCTGTTTTCATTTTAATACTTTCAAAATACAATAATTTCCACGTTATATTAATGACCGTAGATATTTTAAACTTCGACGAGGTCTAGCCGTTTAGGTAGTGTTGCATGGTAATAATGCTCACTGGATGACAACGGTTAATTGTTCTCTATAAATAGACTACCTAAATACCTGATTTTGCTTATTTAATATAGCCACTCAAATTAATATTTGGGTGGTTTTTATTAGAAGTTAAATTTGTCCCACATCGTCTCGTTAATGAGCTGTTAGAGGATTGAGCGTCCTCTATCCTTTACCTAGCTTTCAAAGATATGTTCTACTCAAACCCTTTTATTATTATCATTTTTTGAAATGGTACCCAAGCCCTTTACGAGTATGTTTATATCAGCCTTATATAATGAACAATGTTGATTGTCCTCTTGACTCTACAATGTGGCAATGCAAATCATATTACTGCTATCATTTGCAAATATTGCATACTGGTATTACAAAAGCATTTTTGCTTGATTTTGCTATTCAGATGCTTTGTACAAGACACGGACAAAAGAACAATGGTAAACATACATATCCCAAAAATAATTAAAAAAAAAGTAACTATTTTATGTCCCCCACTTTTGACCATATACTTTACACTTGCTTTTCTATTTTCTAACACATGATGACATCTATAATTCCATATATAGGAGTAAGACTGTTTATCATTTGAGCAATCCTTTCTAATCCTGTCACCCCATCGGCTTATAATCTTGTTACTAATAAAATAATACGACCCAGTCTAAAAAGTACACTAGATACTAGATTAGAGCTCATAATTTTATAAGTAGCGGGGTTATAATACCATAAGAAGGAAAAGGATTTTTATTTATCCTTTATCTCTATCTCCTCTGGAAGTTGAGGAATCTGATGCCATATGCAAATACAAAGAAGAAGAGGAGGACCCAGCCAACATGGGCCACAGCAACAACTGGAAGGAAGTCATAGTCAAAGCCCAAGTTGTCCTTGAGGAATGCCTTCAATGGAATACTTTTATCAAGCCCAGGTATTACCAGATCAGCATCTTTGTCACCCACTTGAGACGTGACAAGCCCATAAAGTGTCCAGGCCACTGGAGAAGCCCAATAATACCATCTCCACCAGATTGGGATTTGCTGCAACCATTTAGGAAAATATGAGGATTGAAATTAATTGTCAGTGTTAATTACATGGATAAAAACATACCAGTTAGTTTTAAATTTTTTTCAATTTCTCCCTCTATTTTTAGAGGTTATAAAGGTATTGTTTGAAAAAAAAAATTCAATTTCATTCTTGCATACTGTGGACGAAAATATAAAAATATGAAATAGTTCTGAAAATATTTTAAACAGTTATAAAATATAAAAACATCAATTAATCATAACATTTAAAAATATAAATGAAATTATATGTTTTTAGAAATTTTAAAATAAAAAAATATCAATGAATCATAACATTTAAAAAATATATATGAAATTATAATTTTTTTTGAAATTTTAAAATATTCTTTAAAAAATTTCTTGAAAATAAAATACTTTTTAAAAATAAATTTGGTCTAATTACGATTTTATCCTTTTTCTCTTTTTTTTATTCATAAATGTGCAATAGATGAAATTAAAATATGTGTTTCAAATTCACAAAAATATCTTTTCAATTTCTAATACCATAAGGATAAATTGCAAAAAATTAAAAAAATAGAAGATATCATCATGTAAAGCAAAACTTAGGCAGGACAAAAATTTTGACCCTATCAGTAGGTTTTGCTATTGTAACTGCTAGATTAACTTTTCAACTGTCTATTTGTGATTGAAAATAATTCTATGTAGCACGTTGTAAATTCTTGATGTAAATAATCGCATATCAGACAGTTGAAAAATTAATTTTATAGTTAAAATAACAGTACCAACTGATAAGGAATTATCCTTAGAAGAATAAGATTTATTGACTTGCATATTATGATCATAAATGTGATATATACACATACCGTCCTAGGAAGGAGAAAACCAGAGAACAAGTTCCAGAAGCTGAGAAAGAAGGACATAACAATGGCGGCTACTTGGTGGCCGGGGGTCAAAGCAACCACCATCATTCCGTACATTGTGAAGTAGACAAAGCACATCAATATGTAGTAGTAGAACGACAAGAACTTCCCTGCCTTCCACTCAAACCCAATCATAGAGTAGAGAAGAAGAGTGTAAATCAAAGTTTGAATTGCTGTGTAGATTGTCTCTATGGCCACCTGCAAAATTTTTGAACATGAAGTAATTTATAGAGTATTTGGCAAACTCAGTTTAAACTCTAACAGTATAAAGCTCTCACATATTAGAGTATAAAGAAAAAGTATACTATAGTGTAAAGCTCTCACATGTTGTAGTACTTTTAATTATAAATCTCAATTATTACTCACTTCTCAAACAGTCTATTTGGTGGATTATTATTTGCCTGAAATTGTTGCTTATTTTAAGTTCAAATTATATGGTATTTGAGTTGTTATTCTTTTATTGGTTGGTGGTAATTTTTTAAGTCTAATTTGATAACTGTTTTTATTGTTTAATAATTAGATTGATAACAACTTATTTATCATGTCTGTTGGTATTAAAAAGTCCATATAATTGTGATATCTGATTTTGTCCTTTCACTTGAGTAGACGCGCGTGATTTAGTCTATATGACTTATTATTAGCATGTAAGAATTTTTTTAATACTAATCTAAACAAGTGGCCACTATTTTAATTATCTATAAATAAATTGATTATAAGTTATTTGTCTATAAGATAGTTAAAAAGTTGAGACGCTTAGCATTATTCTCGTGACAAGCGATTTGTGTTTTTTACCTGAGCAAATGCATACGGAAGTGCAGAATACATTCCGGCGGCCCTTTCGCGGTAGAAAACCGTTCTCTCAATGGCGACGACGGACTGCACAGCAGAGGCATTGGTGGCTCCAAGGAAAAGCACAGCAGCATACATGGCTCCCAAAAGATTAATTAGATCTTGTTGTTTGGTTCTGTTATTGTTGCACAATAAATAAATTACTCAAAAGCAAAAAAAAAAATTATTATGATGGAAAAAAAATAAAACTGAATTATTGGTTTATTATGGACACTATCAACTTACGTTTGTTGTCCCTTGTCCCAGAAAATAAGACCAAATAAAACACCGATGACTATGGTCATGAAGAACCTTATGGCATTGTATTGAGGATTTCTCCAATAAGACCAATGTTGCTTCCAAAAACAGGCTTTGCATTGAACAAAAAATGGCTGGGAGTATTTGGTAGGGAAGAAGAGGTCCTTCGACCCCGGCGCCGGCATGCTAAGCTCTGCGATAAGCTCCTGATTCCACCTGAAAGAATACCATATCAATGTGAATCTTAAGATTAGAACTCTTAAGTAACTCTAAGGTGTTTAGGAGAACGGCTGAATCTGAAAATATTGATTTAAAAGCTGTAGCATGTGAAATTTTTTTACTGTAACGAGTTTTTACTTTTTATTATAACTGTGAAGAGATTTACACTTTTTATTAGTTGAAATCAAGAATTCTAACCAAGATGTTAAACAATCTAGAAGAAAATTGTTACAAGTAAAAAAGAATTGTTAAACTTACTGGTAAAGTTCGGAGTTAGCATAGAGTTCTGCAAAGTCAACACAGAGTTGAGCCTCAACTTGAGGGGTAGTGACCTCAAGCATCCACGTGGCAGGATTATAGCCATCCTTAATTTTGGGGACCCCTGGGATTGCCTGTAGTCGATCATATACATTTTTAGCCTATTGCTCAAAGTAACTCTGTATTATTATTATTATTATTTTTAGCCTATAAAGATGTTTGAATTTTAAACCTTATGGGAGCAAACTATATGCCTACAAATCAGAAGACTGACCATTCCAACCATCACATTTGAATAAGAAACTCTCTATTAGGGTCACACCAAACTTCTCAATCTCATACTCTTGTAGTCAAAATTGCAGACATGTTTGGTGGACCGTCTTAGACTATTGTACCGTTTAGCAATGCAATAATTGAAAGTGCATCCAATATCTGTGACGAAGGCCATATAGGACTAGGGGGAAACTTTTCTCTCCCATAATATATTTTTATAACTAAGTGTTTAAAATATAGTAAAAATTGCACAAAGCTCCCCTAAAAATTGCATATATGATTTAATACCTTAAAATATAAAAAAAAAAATTAACAAAATTGCATATATGATTTAATACCTTAATATATAAAAAATTAATTTTCTAGAAAGCCTAATAGTGTCCCAATTTTTATAAAGCCTTCATAAGAAAAGAAAATTTTAAACTGTAGTCCTTTTTTTAATTAAATTATAGCAGTAAATGGTTGAATTGTTGAAGAGATTTGAGTATTATTGTTATTTTGATATTAAGATTTGATTATTTATTTTCTTTTTTTTGAAGCGGGTGTGATTAGTTTCTCTTGGTGATACTTTTCATAGAAATGTAGATTTGATTAGTTAAATACATTATACTCATTATATTCACATGTTCATTTGTCAAAACTAAAATTGTGAATGAATATGTTTTCCTACTAATATTAAGGTAGCAATAAGACAAGGAAAATTGTATAGCCTTTATAACCATTCTATTACGGTTTTTAGCTCTTGACGAAAATTACTGGCCTCGTCACTGTTTAATATTGCTTTAGGTTTTAAATTTTTTAACATTTTAGGACACCAAATATCTCACTGTATTACGACAATACGACATAATATAACTATACATGCAAAAAATAAATAAATACTGACCTCGTAGTACTCAATGAGCTTGTGAGAATGGCGACCAAGAGGTCCAGCATAAATCACTTGTCCTCCTCGTTTCATTAGTAGTAACTGCAGAAAAATAACACCATCAAGTTGGAAAAGGCTAAGGAAAAAGTACGAATGAATGAAAAAGAAACATAACTTGCAAAAAATTAACAAGAAAAACATGAAAATTCACTCCACATATTAGTACCTCATCGAAAGCTTCAAAAATGTCTATACTTGGCTGGTGAATTGTGCACACGACGGTTCTTCCTGTATCGACAGTGTTTCTCACGGTACGCATGACAATGGCGGCCGCTCTGGCGTCAAGACCGGATGTCGGTTCATCCATGAAGATGATTGATGGATTGGCAACCAATTCCACAGCTATTGTTAGTCTTTTCCTTTGTTCTGTTGAAAGACCATCTACACCCGGAAGCCCCACTAGAGCGTCTCTTATAGGATTTAGCTCTACAAGTTCCATTACTTCTTCAACAAACATCTGTTCCCATAATTAGGCAGGAAAAAAAGAATTTTATTTAATACTTGGAATCCTTCAAAAGATTGTGAAATGTAAAGGGTAAATTGCCCTTTTGAGTATTTAACATACCTTCCTTGTTTTTGTGTCCACATCTTTAGAAAGGCGAAGCCACGCCGAATAGATAAGGGATTCGCAGACAGTGACATTTGGTGAATGAATGTCATTTTGTTCACAATAGCCACTAACCCGAGCAAATGTTGCTTGGTTCTTTGGATAGCCCGAGATGCTTATGCTTCCTTCTATGTAACCGCCAGTTTTTCTTCCGGCCAAGACGTCCATAAGGGTCGTCTTCCCTGCACCACTGACACCGACTAGCGCCGTCAATATCCCGGGCCTAAAAGCGCTGCTGACATCTCTCAACAGTTGAAGGCGATCATCTTCAAATCCTTGACTCTTCATTTCCTGTTGTGACGCACCAAAATGTGTACAGCAATCAATAAAAACTGTAGTAGTATTGAAAGCTAAAAGCATTAATTTTTAAAAGGTTAAGTTTTGGATATATTTGGATTTGAAATGAAGAACTTACAGCAGGCATGTCCACGTAGTAGTTCACATGGTTGAAGGCAAGAGACAGGGGTTGGAATGGCAAAACCATTCCCCTTTTCGGTCCATGTTCGGAAGAACCAAAACTTTCCATATCAAAACCTACAATTGTTTACCAAAAATTAGGTATGAAAGATTTTTTGCCCTTTTCCTGAAGTGGCAAATGGGTAGGTTAAGGAAAAATGTATGCTTTTTCTTTTCTTTTTTTTTAACATTTTCTCATGGCAAGATAACACATCAGTGATTCCAGGCATAATCTAATGGTACATCAACAATCTTGTCTTCAATGTTGAGGACTTGAATTTGAAGCACCAAATTAAGAAAAATAAACTGTTCATCGTGGTAAGATAACACATTAATGATTATAAGCATAACCTAATGGTAAATCTATGTTCATGCCTTTGATGTTGAGGTCTCGAATTTGAACCCTCCATCCCAGATTATAAAATAACATATGTTAGTGTTACCTAAAGATTGTTTCTGGTCCGTTTCAAAAAGAGAAAATATGGTTTTGGTGTTATACACTTTGCATAATAGTTACTGACTTAAACAATGCAATAGTTAGGGGAAAAAAAAGTAAAATGGTCAAACCTCCTTGACTAGAGGAGCACGAGTTCTTGTTCTTCTTGCCCTTTTCTTCATCTGCGCTAATAACAGAATTCGTATCTCCGAGAGCTGATTTTTTTCCCCACATAAAAACGTAGGATTCATTGGCTTTGGAACATTATTATGATTAATGCAAATTTTATGTCAAAAGTAAGAAGCAAGAGATAACTCACGGTTCAAATAGGTCAATGCTGCAATAAACAAAATGTTGAAAAGAAGAGAAAATCCAAAGAGAGCCCCAATGCAAATCCAAAACCAATATTCTTCCGTAAAAAAGCCTCTGGAATTTAGGAGGACTTTGCCAACTGTAGGTTCATCAACTCTTGGATCCGTATTTTTCTACAGAAAAAAAAATCTCAATGTTGGCATATATCGGTTAAAAATCAAAGTAAATAATGACAGGATAAGAAAATACAACAGATCTGAACTCATTAATTGAACTCTCAAGAAACCTTACCGCGCCCCATCTGTCATCAAGGAATTCATTGATGACAATCGCATTCTGTCCGTACATCATGGGAGAAATGTAGTAGCCCCACAACATCCATGGCTCTAGGTCATCTACAGGCCAAAAAGGAAAAGAAAAAACAAAGAAAGAGAAAGATGCTTAGACCAAATTGAATTGAACATATACATGAAAGAATGAGGAAGAAGTGAAAGCCTGAATTGGTTAAAATCGGGTTCAGTTGCTTACTTTTGGCAACGATGAAACCTCCGAGGACGAAAACCAGTAACAAGGTAAAAGTACCAAGCGTATTTGCAACGACTTGTGTTCTTCCAACTGCAGCGATAAACCGGAAGAGAGACAGAGCCATCTGATGGATTCCAAAGAATGCCAACAACTGTTTGAAAAATCTGTAGTACATACAAAGGAAGAAAAGTGAATCGTATACAAAAATGTGGTTTCTTGTGCTCTAAGTAACATAAGAGAACACAAAATGTGAACCTTTCTTCTTTATATACCTGCTAGCAGCTGGAGCAAATCCAATTGTGTAGTATGTTAGAACAATCCATATTGCCGATTCGAGAAACGACAATGGAATTCTGAGGACCCAAATAGGTAAGCAAAATGCCCAAGCAGGGTAAAACAAGAAATCCCTTTGTTTAAAGAAGACAGGAAGTCTGAAAACAGTCATTGCAAGCTCAGCCATTCCATTGAACATCACATTAATTAGACTAAAAAATAGTGCCCCAAAGAACTTTCCTCCGTCTTGTACCGTTCCCACCGGCATTTCGGTCCGAAGAAAGACAGTCAGGGCAATCACTGACATGATTGTTATTTGTGTCGTCTTGAATACATAAACAAAAGAATTGCGCTTCATCAGTAGCCACTCCCTCGAAAAGCATGCTTTGAATAGTTCCCAGTTCGAAATGCCGTACTTCTCAGTCACCAATGCAGCCGGGTGGGCTGTAGATTTGTCGTAAGGAACTTCAAGATCATCTGCAAGTTGTTGGCCGACATGGAAACATTTAAAGGCCTCGACAAAATCCCCAACCGATACAAACATGTAGGGTTCGTCTTTCCTGAACCAATATTGTTCTTGGTCCTTCTTTGAAGTTACTTCTTGAAGAAAGTCCGCGACTCCTTTCCTTTCGGGGCATTTGAAGCCCATGTACTCGAAGAAATCAAGAACATTCTCCCGCGGGCCTTGGTACACAACCTGACCTTCAGAAAGCAAAATGATGTCGTCGAAAAGGTCGTAAGTCTCGGGTGCTGGCTGGAGAAGAGAGATGACCATTGTCACGTCCAAAACATGAACCATTTGTCTCATGTATTTGCAAATTTGAAAAGTGGTGGAACTGTCTAAGCCTGTTGAAATTTCATCCATCAATAGAACCTTCGCCGGCCCCACCAACATCTCCCCTAGAGCATGATTCATACAAAAACTATTAGAAATTGATGCAAGGGATAATAAGAAGTGGACCGGACCTACCACAAGAGTTTGAAGTTTCTTCGAAAATCCTAACGCTAAAAACATACAAATAATGTACCTGTTGTCACACGCTTTTTTTGCCCACCAGAGATACCTCTTCTCATGTCATCACCAACCATGATATCCGCGCAAATATCCAACCCGAGTATCTGTTATCATTTAGGGTATCTCTATCAGTACTGCATGTTTTTAACGTCAGATCACATCAGATGGATATTAGAACCAAGATCTGTTGAATTTTTACGAATCTACGACGGCTTAAAAGTATAAGATTTTGTAATTAACCTTGAGAACATAATCTGTGACCAAGCTAGTTTTCTGGCCAGACATTGCTGTGGCCTTCATGAATGCATCAATCTCAGGGTCAGGCTTAATTCCTGCAGCTTTCTCTCTCTTTGAGAGTTCGGCCAACATTTCATACCTCGTGCCAACACCCAAACAACGGCCTGAGAAATCCAACGTCTCTCGCACCGTCATCTCGCCGTGGTGAAGATCATGCTGACTAATGTAAGCGCAGGTTCTTTGAGGAACAAATTCATTCATTTCATGCCCGCAATATGTCACTTTCCCAGACACCTGTTTATATATATAGTTTCAACTCCTCGTCAATATATTAATGAGAAAATAAGAACCAAAAGAGAGGGAAAAAAAGGAAAGAGACCCACCCTGAGACCTTGATCAAGCTTCCCTGCAAGTGCTAGCAACATGGTTGTTTTCCCTGCACCAGGAGGGCCCAGAAGTAGGGTCATCCTAGAAATTGCAGAATTTGTAAATTTATAATTACAATCAAAAAGAATTATTAGACAAAAAAAAGCACTGCCCACATAATTGAACCCAGGTTAAAAAAAAAAAAAAAAAACAAACGAACTTTATTATCCAGAAAACGTAAGATTAATGTACGGCATGTACTAAAGCCTGGGGCGGAGTAGGCGGCCACCCTACCTTATTTTTTTTTTCAATGTATATTTTGTTGAAATTTATAGTTTCCTCCCCATCAAAATAGGAAACATATACACGCCTTTTTTACTAATTTTTTGTTTCCGTCCTTGATTAGAACATTTTACTGCGAGTTCATCATCATATATAGATTCATACAAATACCTTGAAGGTCTGACAATTCCGCTGACATCTTTGAGTATCTGTATCTTCCTCTTCTTCGACGGAGCTAGCCGAATCAAACCGAGCAAGCTCTGCGCTCCAACGACACATTCAAACAAGGAAAATTAAAAATTATCATCCTTAATTACCAATTAGCTTCATCTAATTTCTCTGATACAAACATTTTTTTAATCAAATATACCTCAATTGTGTTAAGTGTAGCATTAAGCAGAGTAGGAAGCGCCCTGCTTCCAACGTACACATCTCCCTCAATCGACAAATGCTCGTATCGAACTTCGATCTTTGGAATCTCAATTCCCACTCTTTCAAAAAGAAAATCCAAAATTTATAAACAGAAATTCTAATTTTTTTTTTTGGTGGTTGTGATATATAAGAATTAGTATTAGTATCAGTATTAATACCGATCAGTTCTATTCCTGAGTCGTAAAAGGAACTTCTCATTATCTTCTTCGACGAGACTGAGGATGCTCGCCATGAGCTGTTTTCTTTCCTGCAAACCGAGCTTCGTGACATCGACCTCGTCGTGGATGACGCGGCCGTCGTCGAGCACATGCCGGAGCATTCCCTTCCTCAACCGGTCGTAGGTCGGTAGCCGCTCAATTGCCGCCCACAGCACCTCCTCCTCCTCCTCCTCCTCCTGCCGCCCCCTCCGGCTGAAAATGTCCGGTGGTGCAGCCGTCCACACCTCCTTGAAGCTCCCCGACGTTCTAAGCGATCTCCGGCCGCTCGTCGACCGAGCCAGATGATCCCCTGCTAAAGCCGTTGCCATGACAACAACTTACACAGCTCTAAATCAAAATTACCATCTTTATTCCTTGAGTACTCTCCAAGTGCTTGTAAAATCGTTTGGAATCTTAAAAGTAAATTGGATTTATTTTATATCTGTTCTTTCTTTTTTTCTTGTTTTTGTGATAGCCCGGAATTTGGAAGTTTGAGTGTGGAAGAGAGAACTTCCATAGGCGTGAGAAAGTTGGAGTGACAAGGAGTGGAAAACATTAATTATAGTAGTTAGGTGGTGACAGTGGATGACGATCTATAATGACGAGAATGGGAATGTAAATATTGGATTTAGCATTTAAAAGAATAATAAAAACAAAGAATATTGGGTTGAGATGTTTGCAAGGAAAGGTAAAGAACCACACGTTTTCCAGGTCCAACGAAAAGGCGGTCTAGTCAATGTTTTAAATTAGCACGGCTTGCTGGCTATGGGAACCTTTTGTTTGTTATGTTATTTGATAGGCCGGTTAAAATTATTGATCGGTTAAAATTATTTTTATTGAAATATATAAGAGTTGTATATTAAAGTAATTTTTTTTATTGTTATTGTAATGTATAAGAGTTTTATATTGTTTATAATTAAAAAAGTGGTTTAAACCATCAATATTAAACATTGAGCAGTTTTAGTTTACTTTTTTTTGGGCTTAACACCTACAAGTATCAAACACTCAAAATAATTATTGCTATTGAAATAAAAAGAAATGGAAAAAAGATACTGCAGAACTAATGTAAAAATAAATAAAAGGAAAAAAAAAATACTTACAAATAGTAAATCCCAAAACAAAGGTTGCCAAAATAATCTCTAATTTTTTGAATGATAAAACTAGAAGAAGTCGGACCTTATTGATTACAAAACAAGTCAAAACATAACAGTATCCTCCTCAAAAAGATGAAATACTAACAGGTCTTTGTTTATCAGTTACTAACTATTATCTATTATATGTACTTTCATTTCATTTTGATATGATTTTGAGCTGATACAATGCTAGAAAACGTACGCTATGTATACGAGATTTTAATGTATGACTCTTTTTTATTTTTCACTTCTTATTTTTGTGAAGTTCCACAATGAATGAAGGGAGCCCATTGCTCCCATCAGTGGGCTCTTAAACCAGTTTAAATTTTCTAGGCCATCTGATGTGAAATAAAGGAACGGATTTGATCAATCTAAATGTTGTTCTTTCTAAATTCATAAATAATCTAGTGCCAAATTACAAATTGAAAGTAAAAAATGACACAAAAATTAAATGCTTCACAAAGCACAACATTAAAAAAAAATCAATGTACAAAATATGACAAATACATTTACATATTTTCTTATTTCAAGAAAGGAAAAGAGATTTATAGCTAAACTAATTATCCCCAGTTGAATTAAATAAAAAAGTTGCAGACATAATCTAATAGTAAACTCATACTTGATTTATATGCACTGTACAGTTCAAACTCCTCCCTTGTAAATAAAAAAAAAAAAAAAAAGATTTGTTGTCTTTCCAAACTTCCATCTCCACTAAGTCCTTCCAAGGATAGAAGAATAGCCGTCGAAGTTCGTTCACAGACAAAATCATTAGCCCGCAGTTAGCTTGTTATATGAAAATATCATTATCTTTAGGCCCGTTTGGTTCAAGTATTTGAATAGAGTATTTGAATGAAGATTTAAATTTTTGTGAAAGAAAATACTATAGCAAAATGGTTTAAACCGTGATTCAAGTATCGAAATAAACGGGTCCTTTATTTCCTCACCAATGTGAGGTTTAAACAGCGTTAATAAGGGAAGATTATTTCTGTATTTATTTCTTTTTTATACTCATCGTACTTATGTCACTTGAGGCTAGCTTAAATGGCTCGACGTACGAGTGTGCATGGTGGTATGTTCGTCATAGTTCAAATACTGATGGTTTTATTTTCTCTGAATATAAAATGAAAGCCATAAGCCCCATAAAAGAGTCATTAAACCTAACAATTTCCATGCGGTTTGATGTTGAAACAAATATTAAAATATACCCCCAATAATTTCGTGGGTGCAAAGTGATCCCACTCCAGATTTTCCCCTTATCTTTTAGTCTTTTCTGAATTTTAATTAAGATGAGATGTTTAGTTTGCTTGGAAATTATCAGAGTTTCCACATGTATCTCCTTTTTGGACAAGAATTCTTGATTTTAAACCCGTCGTGGTTTATATATATATAGTCTTTAGTCCGGCACAAAATTAGTCCGATGTTAATTTGTAACTTTTTTTCATTCGAAAATATAATAATTTCAAGTTAATCGCATATAACACATGTAACATGTTAACATTTCAATAAATTAAGTCTTATAAGACTTTATAAACAGAGTTACACTTGAGAAGAAAGTTATAGACGTCAGATTGACCAGGTATAGGATTTATGTCAAAATCTATATATATATATATATATATATTTCTTTTACAAATCCAGCTCCATGCTAAATGCCGAAATTTAGGTATCATTGGCATGGGAAATTTATATAATTTCTTTTCTGAAGAATTGTTTACTTTGGTACAAACAAACAAAGGTGTATATTCATACTTTTGAGCTTTTCAACTGTCATCAAACGCTTTAGTTAGGTCCAAAACAAACAAACAAACAAAATAGTTAATTTCTATTAGACATATTGGGCGAGTACCATAGTGGCGGCTAAAGATGGCCGCGTTGCCAAGCACGAGCTTAATAAGTTAGGATTAATTGCTAAGTAACATTAATTGCACTTTGGGCGCGTAGATCCAAAATTAGTCGGCTTTTACACAACTAGAAATCTTTTAAATAACTTTTTGGCGTTTAAAAAAAGGTTATTTTTCTTGTAAGATGAAAAACTAATTTATAGGTGAGGTTCTATTTTTTAGCCCTCTGATTTATATCACACACATGATTTTGATTAGATTAATGATCAGAAAATGGCACTCCCCGTGTTTCGAGCTATATGGTAGAAACTGGAAATTAGAATTGCCTCATCTCACGAATATATATATATATATATGTGTGGATATATATGTGTGTGTGTGTAAAATTGTATATCACAAATAATGTTTTCTTTCCTTTGTGATTCTATATTGAAACATCAATAATCCTGTCAATCAAAAAATTAAATACCGTGTATATATATATATATATATATATATATATGTATTCCAGAGTTGCATATTTGCATACAATGCAAGGCAATTTTTTCTTTCCCTTGTGATTTACATTATCGAAACATTAATAGCCATACCAATTGGAAATTACCATGTAAGGCACATAATTTGTGAAACTGGGAGCTAACATTTAAATATGTGATTAGTCAAATAACAGCAATCATTATATCAATAATTGTACACATGCTCTTTGTCCTAGGTTAGATAGTAAAATATAATTTATATTCCAAGGCGTCTCTGATGTATGTAATGCTATATTAATGTATGATCGCTGAATTTTGGCATTTAAGAGTAAAAAAACTCTCCGTACAATATTATTTTTGATATCAAATTTGTTATATGTTAAATTTGATGACAAATTTACCAACAAGTATAGCATATGATAAATGTGACATTTGATATAGATTGAGTTTTTTATTTAATAATTAAAACATCTTGATTTTTTAAATATTTTAATATTAATTGTTTATTTTTATAAATTTCAAGATTTAATAACTAAAAAATAAAAAATGTGGCATTTAAAATAACATTACGCATTAAAATATAAAATTAAAGACATCAAATGTGCTATTTTATACTTTTAATGATAAATATAGCAACACATTAGCATTTATGCATTGAAGATAGTCTTAAAATAGTTGTAAAAAGATCACTAAGATAATAGTTGTAAAAAATTAACCAGAATATTGACTTTTAACACGTTATTCCACAAAAACAAAAACTCTCTTACAAGGCTAAAAGAACAAAATTTATTTTTTTTTTTCGAAAGCTATAGGATAAGAGCCATTATAGCATAAGCCACAATACATTAATGAAACATTGATTTTGACCTTCCATGTTCCATGGCTTTAAAATTAATATATGGTGCTATTAAAGGCACGCATATATTTTGAAAATCTTAGGAAATTGAAGGCCATTGACAGTGATTGATAGAAATTTTTTAGAGCAAGCCTTCCTATTAAAAATTTGGAGTGCACAAGAATCATGCAGAGCCTTCCTATTTTCACCACACATCGATGTCACGTGTCTCTTTCTTTGAAATTCTTACGCAACGCCAAAGTATATAGTACAGTGATGGCTTTAGCCTCTTGTAAATAATAGGTCCAAATATAAGAAAAGTATATTCTAAATTAAATTTGATTGGGTCCCTACATATATATGTATAAATAAATATAAATAACATATTAAAAATTACACTAAAAAAATTAAATATGCAATATATTGATTGTTTAAACTATTATTTGTGTTTGTTTATACATATATATTTATATATGGAAAAAAATTGAGTTGTTGAAACCTGAAATTCTTTCTCTAATATTTGAAAAAAAAATCATAACTTGTTCATTTGATATCCAATTGAAGTAGTTTTTTTTTTCATTGTGTTTCTAATGAAGAGAGAATAAATTAAAATCCATGTTGCATATTTTTTAAGATCATTAACATTAAGATTTTATTAGATTTGTTAATAAATCAAAAACTATTTTCACTACATTTTCAAACACAAATTCTAATTTTATTCCATACTCATATTAAAACTTAAATGTACATTAAAATGTCAATTCGAATAACAATTTAAATTATTAATTCAAATCACACAACTTTAATCAAATCATTAATTTAAATCCATTTACCAAACGAACCCTTGAATTCTTTATACTCATTTGAAAAAATCTCCTGTAAGTTGAAAAAATTTGTTGAATAAACCAATATGGTACATAGCACGTTAAGATCTTAAAGGAAATATGTCAAGCTAAGATATTGAACGTATTTATTATTATATTGTCTAATTTGATACATATGTCACGGGCAGAGATAGCTAGCTATCTCGTGTGTGTCACGGGCTATTTATTAGGAGGATGAAGACCGTCATTTTATTCAAACAACTTGCATAGAAGTAAGAAGTCACAATAAAGAATTATTTATTGCATTTAGCTTTCCTAGTGTGTTACTTATGACAACCAATTTAGAATAAATCCCATCTGTGCTTCGCAATTTCAATGCGACAAACAAGCATGGTCACCCTTTTTGGACGCATCTTGAAAAAATGCTCGTAATTTCTTTTCGATACTATTAGTCTTTGGACTTTAGAATGAGTGACAATTTTGTTGTTGAAGAACTTTTAATTTTAATAAATTAATCCTTGAACTTTTATATTTCAGCAGTTTCGTTTATTGACTACGAAATTCACGAAATTTTTTTAAAATTTAATGTAAATAATCGCAATATTCATGATGAGAATATTTTGCATATAATTTAAGTACTTTCATAAAGTTTCAAGTTGGTGACAAGAACATGATTTTTTCCATTAAATTATAAGAATTCGTTGTCATTTTTATAGCAAGGGAACAAAAATTGTTAAAAGGCAAAAGTTTAGAGACTAATTTATTAGAATTAAAAATGTAAGAATTAAATTGTCACCATGTTAAAAGTTTATAAGTTAATAGTGCTAATAACCCTTAATTTTTTGCCTATTTGTATGAACCTAGTTAAAGAAATTGTAAAAGGTAGACTAGTAAATTTCTTCATTTAGCAAAGAGATTAATTGCAAGACTAAATAATATCAAAGGGCAAACTATGAAGAATTTCAAATAAAATGCACACAATTTGACCATTTCGGTGATATTTTCAATCCCGTGAAATCTAACCAAAGGCAATCATACGATTTACTGTATATCTAAAGTCATATCACGCATATCAAGACTAGACAATATTAATCAAGTGATAAAACAAAAAGAGCAGTAGATTTTCTATTTATTTTTATTTTTTTTTATTTTTTAAACACCTATATAATAATTACCAAGTATACATTCAACACATGTGAAAGAAATATGGGGTATAATTAATAATGTTCGTTAACTTTTAGGAAAAAAGAAGACAGCTTTGTCAACCATCTTTTTGTTCTATTAACAAAAACTATTATTTTAGTCATCTATTAATATTTGAAGGTGTAATTTGTAAGTGTCCATAATTCATTTTAACTCTTGTTTGGCTAAGAGTAGTTTTTACCATAAACTTAGTTATAAATAGTGTAAAGTTTTTATATATTATAGTAAAAAGAAAAAAAAATTACTACAGTATAAAGCTCTTATATATTACAGTAAAAACGGTTCTCATTACTATCCAAACACCTTATAAAAAATTTACGATGAATGATTAAAAAAATTATTTTTAATCATAGATGATCACACCCTTAAAGAGTTAATCTAACCACCAAAGAAACAATTCTGATCCATAAGAAAAAAAAATAAAATGACAATTCTTATAAAAAAAAAATGCTACTAAAAAAAAACCTAACCTAAAAAATAATGAGGAAATATCTCCCTCACCATGTGGGATAAGCTTTTGGAACGTTAGGCTAACAAACAAACAAGTCAGCCGCCGGACTTAGATTGCCTGTCCAAAATTTCCTGTGCATATCCCTGTCTAACAAATCAAAATAAGCCACGTCTCACTGTAAAGTTTAAGCGTCAACCTGATACAAAAATAAAAATAGGAAAAAAAAAAGCCAAAGAAATATTCGATTATATTTATATATGTAATATGGCAACGCCACTTTAAGAATACAAAATCAGGAATTATTTTTTATGGTCTCCTTGGTTTCGCCTAATATTGTTTTTTTGGGGTTAAAAATGGGTCTCTGGTTGAAAACAAAGCCATTGGAACTGAACCAAAAGACAAACGGCTGCTAACTCCGTTAAACCCCACTGAGAGCACATAATATTTATTAATATGATGTGGCAATTTTTAATGATGTGGCTTATTTTGATTTGTTGGACAGGGATTGACGTGGGAAATTGTGGACAGACTTAGATTCTCTCGTCTTTTTGTTGGGTAAAAGCCAAACGCCGGATTGGTCATTCAAAAAGAAAAAAAGGGTTCCTCAATTCAATATTTTTTTTCTCTTATTTTTAGGAACAATTTTTTTTTTAATTTTTTTCAACTGTGGATTGGTGGGTCCAACTTTGTTGGGATTTGGATTAGACATAACAAGTTGGGTGAAGAAGAAGTGTGAGGAGGGAACAATACAGGTCAGTTGTTGAGGTTTTTCTTTAGTGTTTTCATCCGCAATGATTGACTATCCTGTGTTTCTAAATCCTACAAATCAGATGGATATTCCTTTGAAGCACCATTGTTGAAATAAAATTGATTTTTTTTTAGTAATTGTTTCATTGAAAAAAAAAAGATCACGATTTTATAAGTGAAATTTTTGGGAATCAGACAATGTTATTCACTATTTGGTGTAGGCTTGCTTGTACCGCAAAAAATCTATCATGAAACTAATTATCACTTTGAGTGGGAAAAAATGAGGGCAACCGGTTAACAAACTAAAGCCGCGTTTGTTTCATCAGTTAGTCCAATTTAGTTTAATCCAAACGACTATTACAGTTTGAATTGATGTTTGATAAAACATGTAATTTGAACTAAACTGACAATTCGAACTAAGTTAAACTAACCTCCATTTTATTTCAACATTTTGAACTAATATTAAACAACGATTTCACTCTCACATATTTGTATTTATAATTTAACACTATTATTCTATATTATTTTTTAATTAAGTAATTTTTTTTTACATATTTTTATGTTTATTCTTTAATTTATTAATTTTATCATGTTTCAAACTAGAATTATCAATACTCATCTAAACATAAATTTAGATTGGATTTCCTATTCATATTAACGCTTTAATTGTACATCTAAATATCAATTCAGATTACTGTTTAAACTACACTATACATCCAAATGTCAATTCAAATTAATATTTAAATTACACAATTTAAATTTTGCTGTTTGAACTAAAAAAGTTCAAATAAACACAATTCAAAACATCGAACCAAACGGGGGTAGAATTGTCAAAATAAAATATTAAAGAGAATTCTTTCAATTTATCGACAAACATAAGTCTAAACCGCTCCTTTTTTATTCTATTAAATGTTATAGATATTTTTTAATTTAACACTATTTTTATATTATTTGACAGTTTAAAACTACATTGTAATTTTTTTTCTTATACAATACTATTCCCTTAATAACAAACTAGTTAGAGTTTATATTTCTACAATTACAATCACTTTTTATTATACTTGTGCATGCAATTTATCAAGCGTTTTAATGAAAAAACTGATTTGGAACATTAAAAATTTGCACACATCAAAAAATTTTTGACTGTTCAATTTCTTCTTCTTTTTTCCCCTACTATCGAAAAAATGTTGCTTAGAATTATAAGCGTGATCAAGGCCGGCTCAATAAATTTTGGCGCCCTAAGAAAACTTTTTTAAAAGGGGTCTTTTCAATAATTTTTTTAATGAAATATTCTACATTAAAACTTAAAATTAGGACAAAAGAACAATATCTTATATCATTCAGTAACAAAGCAATAAATCATGTCTAATGAACATAAAACCAAAAAATAAACAACCAAAATAAAATTATATCAAAGTCCAAAAACAAGTTTCCCACTAACAAAAATAAGCAAATTTCTACACTTGTGATTTGTTGAGAATAAAATAGCAATTATAGCCTTGTGTTTTTTTTGAGGGAAGGATTTTTGTTTTAAGGAAATGAGAAAATAACATTTATTGGAGATTTTTGTTATGAAGATAAAAGCAAAGAGAGATATAAGAGGAAGAAAATAACGTTTCAAATTTTTAGTTTTTTCTTTTTGAAAAAATATATATTTTTTGTTTACGTTAATTATTATTTTTAAATCTTGTGACGTTAATTATTCTTAATGTTTTTTGAACTATTTTATTATTAAATTGTAATTAAGTTGAACTTCGAAAAAAAAAATGATCTGGCACTTTTCTTGGAAAATGAGGTTTAAGTCTATTTTTTGAGGGGAGACGTTTTTTTTTTTTTTAAGAAAACGATTTATGTTTTATTTTTTAAAAAATATATAATTGACTTGGTTACCTAAAAAATCTCTTCAAATACAACCTATTTTTTAGGAAAAAAAATTAAGGCCTTTTAAATTAGGGGCCGTAAGCCACTGCTTAACGCAGTGAACGTGATTATAGGAGAAGAGATGGAGATTAAAAAAAAAAAAAAAAAGAATACTAGACCATAGGAGAAAACCTACTTCAAGAGGTGAGTATTTGACACGATATTACGACTAGATTGTACATCAAAGTCAGATTCCATATCTTGTTGGACGCGCATGCTGATCATTTCTAAGTCCTCAAAGGAATATTAAGTTTATAAATGAGAACATAATAAGACTGTAACACCCATAAATTAATTAAGTATAATTAGTAAGTAATTAGTGAATTAGTGTGCCTTATTATAGTTTGAACATAATCTAATTATTTTGTGATATTTTCTAATTAATTTCACTTTTAATTATTTCTATTAGTTATTTTAAATTTTGGAACAAAACAAATTGTCAAATTCTAAAACAAGTCCTTTTTAACTAAAACTCAAACAACCATGAAACCGTTTCACCAAAACTATGTGCTGGACATGGTTTTCACTCTAAAACCACTCGAACCCCTCTCTATTTATTTCCTTTACTCTCTCCTTCCCTCTCCTTCTCTCATTTCCTCTCTCTCTTGCTCTTCCTTTTCTCTCTCTTTCCACGCCATTTTCTCTCTCTCCTTCTCTGGATTTTTTTGCTAATTTGGGGCAACGAAACGAAGCTCAACTCACCAAGAACCCTTGCAAAAACGTGCATTGAGGTAGGCTCTCTCTTCCCCTTTTTCAAAGTTTCAAAGTTATGTTTTAAAATTTCAAATTTTCTTGAATGTTGTGCTTCGAGTTTCCTTGAACCCATATAATGTTTAATCTAAGTTTTAGAATTTGCTTTACCATGAATCAAGCTGGTTTGAACAAAAATCAAGCTAAATCAAGTCTCTTCTTTTTTTTTTTCCTTTTTCTTATTTTTGAAATAATTTTAAAATTTTCATGAAAACTCGTTAAAAAGTGTTTAAATATGTTCTATCATGCTATTTTAATGTTTTTGGACATTATCCATACTTTAAGAACTGTAAAACAGGTCAAAATGAGCTTTTGAGCTCAAATTGACCAAGACTCAAAATTTTTTCTAGATTTCAACAGACCGGTAGCCGAACTCATACTTCGGTAGGCCAGATTCAAAAAGTTCGATAGGCTGAACTCAAATGGTCAGTAGGCCGACCACCAGTAGTTTGGCAGGCCGGACCTAGATGTTCAACAAGCCGACTGAACAACATAAAATGGTAGTTTTACTCTTTGTTTTTAATGTTCAATGATTTAGAGATGTTTTAAAAAGGATTATGATTTTGTGTCATGACTATTTGGACTTTAAAAGCATACTGATAATTAAATTAACATAATGATGTTTGTTGAACATAATTTCTAACTTTAAATGCAATTTTTAAGGCTTTGAACGTAAATGGAGCTTATCTTGAATTTTGTTTGGAGCTAACGGTATTAAATTTCAAAATGAAGTAGGATTTTTTTATGCCTTCTTTAGTAGCCCCTTTTATAAATTGTTTTGGGCAAAATTTAATTCTTAAATAAATTTTTAAGAATGATCTCTGTTTGATGTTGAAGTTATTTTTATACATTTAAGGAATTGTATTTTTGATATTCTACTCGATTTTCAAAACGTAAGGTGATGTTTTATTAAGTTACATACAAGTGAGTATTTATTGGATTTGTCAAGATCTTGAGATTTTGTTTTGGTAAGTATGATTTGCGAACAACATTTTTATCTATGTCTGCTAGTTTTAAATAACGTGATTTAACTAATTATTTTACTAAGCATTCTGCTCACGTTTTATTGTTTTTTTAAAAATTCCCCTTCTTGGTTTAAAGAAGAAAGAGTATGAGTAGAAATGATGTTTTTCTCTGAAACTATTGTATGATACGTGTATTGTACAACTTATCCTGATGTCAATGTCGTTAATGTTAATTACAAAGTATAATTTATTTTAAAAATGACGATTTTCAGTTGTCTTGTATTATTGTTATTATTTTTTGCAATTTATTAACCTACTTAACTTCTCGGTAAGCATCCACATAACGGTAATTGTCGATGAGGTTTATTACAACTGAGTAATTTACTTTATATTTATTTACCTTATTTAACTTGTTTTTAATTTTAATTGATCTAATTTAATTTAATTTAATTTACCTCGGGTCGCGGTGCCCAAGTCGTGCCCCTGCCCCAGGGTTGTGACAAAGGCAGATATACAATGTCCAAAACCCAATACCCGAGAGAAACATCTCATCAGTGAAAAGGGAAGAGAGAGAGGGGGAGAGAGAGAGTACTACTCATATATTTGCTGTCATGTTTGTTTTGTAGTGTAGTATCTTGTTTCATCGTCCCCTCACATAAGCAAAACTTATTGTGATGGAAAGCCACAAAAACAAACGACTTCACGTTTTTTAAGCTTCTTCCTTAACAAGATAAGAAAAATGACAAATGAATGAGATGATTTAAAGACAAAACGATGACACATTAATGTCATCTTGCGATGGAAGTGCACTTTAGTGGCTATATATAGTTGTACCTTTCCTTCGTTTGGTGGCTACAACAATTAAAGAACCTAAAAATCAATAAAAATAAATAAAAATAAAAACCTAAGAAAATTGGGCTGCTGGCCAACTTCCCCACACATAAGTTCTTGGGTCGATATATAATCATTATTAGGAAAAATTTAAAGAAGTTGTAATAATCCAGCTCTACTTCCACCAGCAACCACATATGTAACATTTCCCTAAAAAATAAAAAAAATAAAATAAAAACCCCACATAAATAGTAATCGAGTAAATACTGGATGCACTAGTTGCTTTATAGTAATTTTTAAGGAAAAACTGAATTGAAATATATTCATCAGCCAAACCAACAGCTACAGTAGATTTCACAAAATAAGAGATGTAGTGCACAGCAATAATATCGTGAAAATTCCTAAATGTAGAAATAGCTAATAAGTGGGCAACTTTCCTGGACGGAAAGTATGGTTGCAAAGACATACCACCAGAAACTAAAGATATCTGATGTTTGATGTCAGCTGTCACAGGGCCATCTTCCTTTCTGGAAATTGTTTTATAGCATTGCCCAGTAAGTTCAACGACTTGCTAATAATCACTAGGTCAAACGAGATAGAGTATATTGTGGAGTAGGGTTTGGGTTTGAGAGATTCAACTCACATATTATATTAATTAAAATATTTTAATTGACTTAACATTTAGCATTTGTTTGGTATCTTAGTTGAAATAGTTGGTTCCAATTAAAAATAATGTAAAGTTTTCAACAATTACAATAAAAAAAAAGTTACTACAATATAAATTCTTATATGCTGCAGTTTTTAGACTAACACTTTCAGTTTCAATTGCACTCCAAAAGGCTCTATTAAACTGATGTGGTAACATGATATTTTATTTAATATTATATTTCGGTTCACCTGACATGACAACAAGTGAACATAATATACGTATATAGTATGCGTGTTTGTATGTATGTACCTTGAGTCAACTTGGAATATACCCCCTGTTTGGTATTGTGGTGGGAACCGTGGTTCCCACCACAAACTCAGTTATAAACAGTGTAAAGCTCTCACATGCTACAGTAACAATTTAAAAAATTGCTACAGTGTAAAGCTTTCACATGCTACAGTAAAAGTGGTTCCCACCACCGGTTCCCACCACCTTCCAAACACCCCCATAATTTCTTTTCTCCCGTGGACAAAATATTGAAGAAACGTGTGAATCCAAATATAACATAAGAAAAGAAAAAAGTGTGCATAAAATATTCGTTTGAAAATTTGAAAAGATGTATTGCTCATGCTGACCATAGTTACCAAACTGAACCCCACAAAAAGCAATGTTTTTGCTTTGGGCATCTAATTTCCTCACAAGTTCATATGATCTTTTCACTCCATATTCAACAGTATAATATTAATTTAAAAAGCAATTATTTCTGGGGAAATCGCTTTTTTGGACCGTTGAGAAAACAATATGCTTTTTTATAATATGAAAGGGATTCTAGGTCAAATTTCTAGTGCTGGAAAAAAAATATTTTAAAATGATAAGCTACTCGTTGAGGAATTCCATTACTATACTTCCTAATCTTTTTTTATTGGATCCTTCCTTTTTACCTAATAATAAGGTGGAGATGGGTTGACAAGGATAGTGACAAAATCAAAGAGAGAGTTTAGAACCTGATTTTTAAATGTGAAATGTCATTGAATGAATGAAAAAAAAAAAAAAGAGCATATAAGTAGTTAGGTACGTAGAATTTACTGGATTGAAGAAAGTCTTTGGTTCAAAGCAAAGACAAAAAGCTCAAATTATTAGTTCGCTGACTTAGTTTTGATCTTTAACATATGTCAGACTTTATTAGTTAATATTTGCTTATTAAAACTTTATGATAAATCCTATATATGTTCATAAGAACAAAAAAAAGCACCCTTTTTTTTCAGTCCAAAAAAATATGAGGAATGTAATGATTCAAAGTTTTAAAAGCATGTTGACATAAGATCCCATTGTTCCAAGGGATTTTTTTGTTGTTTTATCTTTTTATACTATGTGTTTTATGTTTATTTAACCATATAGTTTAGTTTTTAATCTTATTAAATATATACCTTTATATTTTATTTAATATATAAATATATATATTTTTTGTCCACTTTCAATTTTGACCTAAAAAATTACTCAAAATATTCTCAAATAGAAAAATAAAAAACTTAAAAAAAACTTGGAGAAATTTTAAATTAAGAGTTTTGACTTAAAAAAATATTTAAAATACTCTTAAAACTTTTTTTTGTTTGTTTTCTTTTTAATATTTTTGAAAGTTTTAGTTCTTTTCTCTTATACTTAAGAATTATTTAATCATTCTAAAGGTCAAAATTAATTATTATGCGAGATAAATTATAAATTTATATATTAAATCTAATATAAAAATATACATATAATAAATTCAAAGATTAAAAATATAGTTTTTAAATAAATCTGAAATAGTTGTATAATGTAAATACCTCTTCTTCTTTTTTTTTTTTTTTTGCGGTCGAATAAAAGGTATACCTACTTTTATAGTAAAAGTAATATAAATGTTCATTCACCCAAAAAAAAAAAAAATAGTAATATAAATGTCAATATCTACTTTTTTTGGCGTTGAATTAAAGGTGTATCTACTTTTATACTAAAAGTCGCTGGAGTTGGGCATTGGATATAGAACTTGGACCCTAAGCTGGTGTGTCCTAGAAAGCCAAAGATTAAGCATATGTTTGTCAAACTCCAATAGTATAAACTCTCTATTATGTATTGCTGCAACGTTTTGACCCAATTTGTTTAAACAGGTTTGACAAACAAGTTACAAGTTAACTCAATTGGGGAAGAAAAAGTGTCAGTTTCTTTTGTTTATACAGGTTCTTATGCCAATTTATTCAATCCAATTTTAATATTGCAGAGAGGGAAAAAAACCCTAGTCCTCACCTCCTAGGTAAGGAGAAAAAAAAAAAGAAAATTATATGTTATGTCATACTTTTAAAAGTTGGGTTTATTTTTACCATATTTTAAAAAATTTATGCCATATTATCATTTATATTACATATTAAATTATGTCACAAATGAACATATGTAATATTTATAAAAACTAAATCTTAAAAGATGACGTTCATAAAAATTTCAAAAAAAAAAAAATGAAAGGTTTCCCTAAAAAGACGATAGTAGCATAAGCCCGTTACTTACCATTTCAAATGGGCCACTTTAATATGGGACGAGATAAGCAATTCTACCTAATAAAAATATAGCAACTTACAAGAATGCCCCCTAAAAGGAACATCTTTTCAAGATTGTCATCCTAAAAGGCTCTTTTTAAAACTGCCCCTTTAATAATAAAAAAATTAAATTATTAAATGACAAAGTTACCCTTCCTCTGTAAATGGAACCTACCAAGTTTCATCTTGGAACTTACTGGAACCTGCCAAGTTCCATCTTGGAACTTACTGGAACCTATCAGGTTTCATCGTGGAACCCGCCAGATTCTGTCATAGAACCCGTTAGAACCTGCCTCCGGTCGTCGAAGCGGGGTGCTAGATTGTAACCTGCTATGTTTCAAACTAAAACCTACTAGATTCTAATAAAATTTCTTTGAATCAAAGAAGCGTCAACCGCCTCCGGTCGTCAATGCAAGTGGTGGATTATAACCTAATAAGTTTCAAAATAGAACCTACCAGATTTCAATATATATTTTTTAACATACCAAAATCCGTCCTAGAACCCACCGAAACTTACAAGGTTCCAACACATAACCTGTCAGGTTCCAATCCGAAACTCGCCAGATTCCATCTCCTAACTTACAAAATTCGCTAGTTTCGTTGTGAAACTCACTGGAACCTACCAAGTTCCAAAAATGAAACCTTAACAACCATTTCGAGAGAAAAAAAATCCAAATCTACAAACGAACAAAACTACATCCAAAGTAAAAAAATTCAGATATGTAAAATCTATTAGCAATATACAACCACAAATCTAAACAAAAAATTCACAACCAAACCAAAACAAAAATCACATACTGAACATCATTGAAACACAAATTGAGATCTAAAGGCAAAAAAAAAAAAAAATCATTGAAAGACAAACTTAGATCCAAACTGAAATCCAAACGCAAACCACAAAAGCATCTGAAACTCTCTCATCAACTTTTTCTTTTTTAACTGATTATTAATTTCTATGACTGTAGCACCATCTCTCTGAATCTCTCTCTCTCTCTCTCTCTCCCCAGTACTTTCACTTTTTAGCAAACAACCGAAGCTCACCTCATATCCATTGTTAGATCCCCCAAAAAAATGTCATCAGACGGCAATGGTGGTAACATCAGTGCCCACATCATGGCCTTGGACGATATCGTGAATGTAAACTTGCTCTTCACCTTGGTTGTCTTCATCGGTTTGAGCAGGAACCCCAATGACCCCACCAACTACCTCATCGACGTCAACGCTGACCTCAGCTGCAACCCTAGCCCCTCCATAGCCAAACCTTGTCGCCTTCCACGTCTACTCTTACAGCTTCTTCCTCTTCTCTAGCCTCGTTGCCGTCGGCCTCAAGCAGGCCATCTGGATCTGCTCATTGCCACCTCGGCGGCTTCTTCTATCACATCAACAAGAAGGTCCTTCGTGTTGGCATGCTTGTCAACAGCGTCTACTCCATCATCGACTGCACCATCCTCATGTTCAAAACTAGATCAGATCTAGTTTTGGAGACGACATGAGAAATGGTGAAGAGAAAGAGAGAAAGAATGTTAGGGAATTAAGCACCTCCTAATTCTAAGAATTGCGAGAATGAATAATTGTAGAAAAAAAATTAGAGAAAAGAAGAAAAGAGAGACACCAAATTTTTATACAAGTTCGTACACATTTGAGACTACGTCTTGTTTTTGCCGCTGTAGATTCTACTATGATGAAGGAGATTATAAATTACAAAAGAAATTTATCACACACTCTCAAATAGTATTTCTCAAATCTCTCTTCTATCTAGTACCATTTGTGGGAGTTTTTCTCTCAATAATGGAGCTCTTAACCTCACAAAATAACGCCTCACATGAAATAATATCACACACACACACAACCCTAGTCATCTTATGTCTATTTATACCCCAAAGTAGGAGAAAATAAGCAACTAATGAGAAACCCTAACAGTTTCTCGTTTTTGGGCCTTTGAAACATGACTTTTCGCAGTGAATATCATCCAACACAGTTACACAGCGCCTTGGCGCCGCGCCGCTCACCTGCCAGCACCGCGACGCTCTTCTTCCAGCACCGTGGTGTTGCTTTACTACCCACGGGTGCTGCGGTGCCTAACCTTGGCGCTACAACGCCTAAAATCTGCTTTTCCTCTCCTTTTTCTTCCTTTTGCTAGGTTATTGACTTGATTTGGCTCCACACCTGCAACAATGTCCCACTTAGAGACTAATCAATCACCATGTCTTCTACTACAGCGGCAACAACTTCTCACGCCTCATGGAGAAGTCTAACTGAAGTTGCGCACAACTTCAGTTTCTAGATCGAAACCGTCTTGGTGAGCATATCTACTAAATTCTGACTCTCAAGAATCTTCTCAAGCTTTAACACTTCATCCTCCAAATCCAACCTGATGAAGTGATACCACAAATGTATATGCTTTGTCCTAGCATGAAGTGCAGGATTTTTTGCCAAGTGAATGGCGCTCTGATTGTCACTGTGTAACGCACTCCTTTCCTGCTTGTGACCCAATTCTTCCAGAATTGATTGCAACCAAATCATCTCCTTACTTGCTTCTGTCATTGCCACATAGTCTGCTTCTGTTGTAGAGAGTGCAACTATCTTTTGTAGTTTTGAGACCCAACTAACTGTTGTGCCACCCAAAGTATAGACATAACTAGTGGTACTGTGACACCCGTTATTCTCCTAACGGGTATTGAGGTAATTAAATTAATTTTTAGTGTATAAAAAAAATTGCTTCATTTAAATTTATTTTATAATATTTATTTTTATCTATTTTTAAATTTTCTAAAATTCTCCTATATTTATTTAGTATGATTACTAAAAAGCCTTAGAACTTCTAATAAATCTCAAAAATGTCATATTGGCATTATGTGTGTTAAAGTCTTTAGATGAGACATAAGGATATCTTTTCCAACTACTCTTGACCCTCATTTTCTTTATTTCCTCCGTGACATGCTTCAACATGTCTCCTCTATAATTGTTTCTATCACTTCTCTTCAAAGACTTCATCTTTTCTTCCTTTCTCTTCCACGGTTCCCACACTCTTCTTCTCATTTCTTTGCTGAAGCAAAATACTTAGAGAACTTCTTCAAGGCAGCCATAAAAATCAGCCACCATCACCTCCATTTGAGCAAGAATTTCAGTCATACCGAAGTAAAGGAACCTGTTTTGAAGCCATTTCAAGCTTCCAACTAACCATAATCCGAGGTTAGAATCTTATGAACACATTTAGTCTTTCATTTATAAATTTTCTTTTATACTAAAGGATTATTCAAATTTGCGTTCTTAAACCTAAGTATATGTTTGTTGCTATTTTGGAGCATATGTATGAAGTCTAAGTGTACATGCCCTAGACAGAAAATTTATATTGTTAAACTTTGTAATACCTCTATGGGCAGTGGTTATTTCTTGAAATTCTAAGATTAAATTAAAATGAATTTTATGAATTGGTTTGCATATTTGAAAAGTAACATCCTAGGCTTTCTAACGAGCTATCATAAACCTAAATCGGAGTTGTATTTTATTTTCTAAGAATTATTCAATTTTTGTATTGGAAACTAGTAAATCTGCCAGTTTGTTATGGTATACCAGCTGCTAACCTGAACCAAGAACCCATCTTTGCTCACCACCTAATTCTTTAATGTCTTGCAACCTTTCCAATATTATCCTAAGTGATTGATGAATCTTATTAGGGACTAAAACATATAGATTACTTGTTTACATTTTATATTGTGTTAAGACAAAAATTGTTTACTGTGGTATTCAAAAGAGATTTATATAAAAGCTTTAATGGCATACTAGTAAGATAGGTTTACACATGATTTATTTATGAATGTAGTTGTATGTTGTGCTTTAGTTTTAATTGTCCTTATGCACGCCTTAGGATCAAGGGAGTATGAAGCTAACGTTAATTGATTTTAGGATTAAAAGATTGTTGATAAGCTTGAAAGGTAGGGATTCTATTACTCATCTTTTGTGAGGTTTTTATAGAATTAAAATTGATTGTTTTGCCGCAATATATATATCTATGTTGAACTAATATTATATGAGTATCACATATGAAACTATGACATGGACTCGTCTTGTATTGTACGGCGAGGAACATAATGAATTGACACATGTTATAAATTGAGAAGCATGGTTAGGAAAACTGACTCTATTAATAATGATTCAATATAGAGAAATTGTGAGACATGAAGAGGGTGACGGTTACGTCCTTGGGCATGAATACCCTAAAAGGTAAAATAGGGGGAAGGTGATGACGCTTCCTTGGGTTGAAAGTCCCAGAACACACTGTACAGGAATCGACTTGGTGAGGACTCGGGGCTTGATGTCCCCTCACCGGAACACCCTTGGAATGTTTATAGGGTGATCAAGTGCGCCCATTTGGGTTTCGATGAGTTGAGTGATACTCAATTTAACATGGATACCTAGGAACAATGATGATTGGTAATATTTGTATAAATGTGTAATTATGACACTTGGTAATGATTAACTACGGTATCCATAAGATGTGATCATAATAAACCTCATAATCTGGAATATGATGTAACTTACTAACCATGCAGATTTTAATGTGGTAATGATAAAAACCTAAAGGTGAGTAATGGCTTTCTCTACTGAGCATAGTGTCGCTCATTCCCTTATATTTTTATCTTTTCAGGACTCACTAAGTGTGAGGTGGCTACGAGAAATATAGTTGAGGAAGTGATGTAGCTATATTACATTGGGACTGCTTCAATTGTTGAGAATGTTCTTCATGATAATGTAAGCATCAATTGTTACTTTCTGTGACTGTATTACAATGTGTTGAGGGTTAAAATGATGATGACAACAGTTTATATTATTAAATTTAAGGTGCTACATTAAACTGTGGTTTATTTGTCGTTTATATTTTTATTTTTGAGTTGAGAGTTTTCATTTAAGTCCCGGGCAAATTTTATTTTTAAGGTTTTACTTTTATTATTTATTTTTATTTTATCTCATTAAAAACTGTTAACCCCCATATAGGGGCGTTACAGGTACTCTTTCTGCCATCAATGTCTCCAGCCATATCAGCATCTATATAGCCCTGTAGTCCCAACTCTGACTTCTTGAAACACAGTGCTAAACCTGCAGTACCTCTCAGATATCTGAGAATCCACTTCACTGCCTCCCAATATTGCTTGCCTAGATTGCTCATGTACCTGCTCACAACTCCCTCTGCATGTGCAATGTCCAGTTTGGTACACACCGTTCTTGCTCTGTGGTCGGTGATTGCTCCTTTGATAACTTGAAGTGACTGGCCAAAGGAGTACTCATTGGCTTCACATTACTCATGTTAAATCTACTAAGCACTTTTTCAACATATTCTTCCTGTGACAGTTTTAGACCATTACTGTTCCTCGTTATTCTCATCCCAAGAATTTGTCTTGTAGCACCCAAATCCTTGATTGCAAACTCCTTAGACAGCTCATTCTTCAGCTTGTCAATCTCCTGTTTGCAACCTCCTGCTATCAGCATGTCATCGGCATATAGTAACAATATAATATAGGAGTCACCAAAATTCTTCACATAGCAACAATGATCTCCCTGACACCTCAAGAAACCACTGCTACATATAAAATCGTCAAACTTCTTGTACCACTGCCTGGGACCTTGTTTAAGGCTATACAAGCTCTTCTGAAGTTTGCACACCAAGTTCTCCTTACCTAGTACTTCAAAACCTTGTGGCTGTTTCATGTAGATTTCCTCGTCCAAATCACCATGGAGAAAAGTTGTCTTAACATCCGTCTATTCCAAGAACAAGTCTTCATTTGCCACTAGCACAAGTACCGTCCTGATCGTGGTTAATTTCACCATCGGAGAAAAAATCTCATTGAAGTCGATGCCCTCTTTCTACTAAAAGCCTTTTACCACCAGCCTTTCCTTGTACCATTTGCTGCCATCTTTTTCATCTTTTATTCGGTATACCCATTTATTATGCAAGGCCTTTTTGCCCTGTGGTAGCTCTGCCAGTTGCCATGTTGATTGGACATTAAGGAATCCATCTCATCCCTTGTGGCTAACTCCCACTTGATCGAATCTTTAGCTTACACGGTTTCATCATAACTCTCCGGCTCTCCTCTGTCGGTCAACAAGATGTAATGCAGAGAAGAGGAGTATCTCTGCGACGGTCTGATAGTCCTGCTAGATCTCCTAACTGGAGTGGCAAGAGTACTCTGGTATCCTTTTGGAGCTATATTCTCTTGATCTTTAACCTTTGGATTTTGCACCTCCACTTCAAGAAAATCCTTCAATGGGATCACCTCACGCTTTTTACCTTCAAAACCTAAACTTCTAAAGTCACTGCTATCTCTGTCCTTATATAGAACATCTTCATTGAAGATCACATCCTTGCTCTGATAATCTTTCGATTTTGGTCATCCCAGAAATGATAACCAAACTCAAGTCCACCATAGCCAACTAGAAAACACTTCTTTGACTTTGCATCAAGCTTACTTCTAGCAGCAAGGTCAACATGAACATAGGAAACACACCCGAATACTCTCAAGTAAGAGAGATCAACCTTTTTACTGCTCCAGACTTCTTCTGGTAGCTTGAACTTCAATAGTGTGAATGGACTTCTGTTGATTAGATGAGCTGCTGTATTAATTGCCTTAGTCCAAAACGACTTTGGCAGCCCCGCATGCAATCTCATGCTTCTAGCACGCTAGTTTAGAGTTCTATTCATCCTCTCAGTTACACCATTTTGCTGCGGTTTTCCTCGAATGGTTTTCTTCATCTTTATTTTTTTCTCAACATAGTACCGCTTGAAGTCATCATCTAAGTACTCTCCCCCATTTCAAATTGCAAGCACTTCACCTTCAAATCTATCTCGTTCTCTATCATGACTCTCCATCTCTTGAAAGCATTAAAGACATTAGATTTATTTTTCAGAAAGTAAACCCAAACCTTCCCACTTGAGTCACCAATAAATGTCACATAATAATTAGCACCACCAAGGGAAGTAACCGTTGAAGGTCCCTATACGTCTGTATGAACTAGCTTCAACTTCTTGGACTTAGGCTCTCTACCTATTGTTAAGAAACTAACTCTCTTATGTTTGCCAAAGATGCAAGCTTCACACAAACTGTGATCAACAGTTTTCAATCCTAGCAGTTTTCCTTTACAATGAAGCATCTTCATTCCCTTCTCACTCATGTGACCGAGCCTATGATGCCATAGCTCGGTATTAGCAACAGAATTAGCAACTGCTATGGTATCTTTGCAACTAGAGTTAATGTAGAAAGCTCCAACCTTACGTCTCCAGGCAACAACCATTGCTCCCTTAGTGACTTTCTAACCTCCACAACTGAAGGTCACATTATTTCCTTCGTCATCCAGTTGCCCTACTAAAATCAAATTACGCATCAATTTGGGTACGTGCCTAACCTTTTGAATCTTTCACACAAACCCATTAGGCATTTTTAAACTCACATCTCAAATGCCAACAATGTCCAAAGGTTCACCATCTGTAAGGTAAACCTTATCATGATTTTTGGCAACATAATTCTCTAGGATATGACAGTGTGTAGTAGTGTGGAATGATGCTCCTGAATCTATCACCCACGAATCAAGAGAATTGTTGACAGAAAAGAGTAAGGCATCATGTGCCTCTTCAATAGCGGCATTTGCAGCATCATTTTTCTTGTCTTCATTCTTCCATGGAGCCCTAGAATTCTTTTTCAATTGGCCGGTCCTTCCACAATTTCAACAATCCACATTCCTACCGTTCCTCGACTTGCTTCTCTCGTTCCTCGACTTGCCTCTCTTGCCATATCCCTATTGGAATGCCTCTCAAAGTTTCCTGCCCCTATTATCAACATTAAGGGTCAAGTTTGACGTAGAGGCTTCACCTAAATCCTTCCTGCGAACTTCTTCTACTAGAATAGAGTTTCTGACATCAACAAACTTTAGTTTTTTATTCCCAATTGAATTGGTAATGGCCACCCTCATGGGTTCCCAACTGTTCGATAACGAGACCAAGCGGATTAGGGCATTGATCTCATCATCAAATTTAATCTCTATCGAGACCAATTGGTTCAGAACGGTGCTGAAATTATTCAGATGCTCTACCACTAAGGCACCTTCAGGTATTTTTAAATTAAAGAGCTTTTTCATGAGGTGTACCTTCTTATTGGCCGAAGGCTTTTCATACATGTTTAACAAAGCTTTCATTATTCCTGCTGTAGTATTTTCCTTCACAACGTTGTGGGCCACGTTCTTTGACAGGATCAAATAGATCACACCCAGCACCTGTCTATCAAGGAGATTCTACTCCTCATCCTTCATGCCTTTAGGCTTATTAACCAAGGGCAAGTGCAGCTTCCTGCTATAAAGGTAGTCTTTCACTTGCATCCTCCAATAGGAAAAGTCCGAACCATTGAATTTGGTGATACCGGCTGCCGAACCTTCTTCTCCCGTCATCGTTCTTAATCCAAACCTCCACTTTGATACCACTTGTTGGGGAATTAAGCACCTCCTAATTCTAAGGATAGCAAGAATGAATAATTACAGAAAAGAAATTAAAGAAAAAAAGAAAAGAGAAACACCAAATTTTTATACAGGTTCGTCCAAATTTGAGACTACGTTCTGTATCTACCGCTGCAGATTCCACTATAATGAAAGAGATTATAGATTATAAGATAAATTTATCACACACTCTCAAATAGTGTTTCTCAAATCTCTCTTTTACCTAGCACCCTCTGTGGGAATTTTTCTCTCCACAATAGAGCTCTCAACCTCACAAAATAATGCCTCACACAAAACAATACCACTCACACACACAACCCTAACCACCTCATATCTATTTATACCCCAAAGCAAGAGAAAATAAGCAACTAATGAGAAACCTTAGCAGTTTCTCGTTTTTTGGCCTTTGAAACACGACTTTTCACATGGAATATTGCGCGACACAGCGCTTTGGCACTGCGGCGCTCAAGACGCTCACCTGCCAGCACCGTGACGCTCTTTTTCCAGTGCCGCAGTGCTGTTTTGCTGCCAACGGGCACTACGGCGTCCAAAATCTGCCTTTCCTCTCCTTTTTCTTCCTTTTGCTAGGTTGTTGACTTAATTTGGCTACACACCTGTATAAGAGAACTCGTCTCAGGCGTCGGCTTCATCGGCGGCTGCGCCTTCCTCATGTTCAAAACTAGATCAGATCTGAGTTAGAAAGAGAGAGAAAGAATTTGGATCTGAGTTAAGGTGAAGAGAAACATGAAGAGTAGAAGAGGTAAAAACAAAAGAGAGAAGGAGCAATAAAGAGAGAGAGAATTTATACCTGAGTTGGGTTTTTTTTATCTAGTTTTAAGCTAAGAACAAAAACGTAAATTAAAAATTAAATTAAAAAACAAATAACAATAAAGAAGCAGCTTCGAAAAGTAAGAAAAAGAAGATTTTTGACAAAGAGTGTCCATAGGGGCACCCCATATAGTTTTCTCATAAAAACATGTCCATTATTAAAAAAGAAAAAAAATTTGCGTGTGTTGTGTGTAATTCTTCTTTCCCTGAAAGCAATCTAAAGCATAGCCTTTTTTTTTATTATATTTTATTTTAAACCGTAGTTAATTTCCTACCGTTTCCTTTGCGTTGTCTACTTTCCTCGAGTAATGAACAGATTCATTAGAGTTTGTCCTTACGAAAGAGACAAAGAATGCTCTTCCTTTTTTGTGATCCTATAATCCCCTTTGGTGTGTGTTGGGGTCAAGTTTTGAAGCCCAGAATAACAACGACAAGCCCAACTGATCTTAGAGTAAATTAGTTGATACATCACTTTTTTACTACCATTTTTTGTGTTCTATTATTTTTTAATAATTTCTTTTAGCCAAAAAAACTAAAATACTCTCATAAGACACATGTTTTTTTAATTTTAACCTAAAATTCTTTAGATCAATTATGTCTTAATAGTCTTTAAAATTGATAAGTTTTAAACTTTTATGTAGAAGTGATAATATTTGGAAATCAATGCTAAAGAAGTGTCTTTTTCAGATTCACCCCTAATCTGCCCACAAAAAGACGAGCGAGTACGTGAGCACAAGAGAAGAAGTGCCAAATCGCAACTGCTTGGAGTAATCGAACTTAGAGCAGTCGATATCGTCTACAAGCCCACAATTTGAAGGGTTACCGGACCATGTTTAGGGGACAAGTGGGCCCACTAATAGAAGGTCGGGTGGTGCGACACGTGTCCTGCAAAAGCCACGATCAGCTTCACTCCTCATCGTCCAATGTGGGAGAGTTGATCATGGTGTGGGACCAATGCCGTAAACAGGAGGGAACCACCCAGGAAGGGGATTACATACACATGCAAAACACACACACAAACAGCTCTCTTTTTTCCGTTTTAGATCATTATCTGACATAGTAATCTCTTTTTAGTGGATCTAACTTCTCTTATCTCAATTTGCCCACTTCAGCTTAGTTCAGACCTCACGTATTTATTTTAAGCCTTTTTTTAAAACATCGTTATTTGACTCAAAGACGACGAATGTCCAACAAACCTCTGATCCCAAGCGAAGAAAAGAAAAGAAAAAAAAAAAAAAAAATATATATATATATATATATATATATATATATATATATATATATATATCAAGAAAATAAAAGGACATAAGAAAGAGAAAATCCATTTTGAACCTTATTCTATGAGAAGTTGCAAAATAACTTTTGCATTGATTATTTCAATCTTAAGTTAAGTACTCAAACCAATATAGATTAATCTGCTAGATCAAAATTTAATATATGGGCTAATATATTAAATAAATATGAATTAGAGGCTATCAATAAGGTTGCCGAATTAAAAGTGATCAATTTAGGTTTTAGGTTTTTAATGCATCATTAAATGTGGGCCTCCTATGTGTAGAGACTAAAAATATAATTACTAATTTTATGATGGGCTAAATTGGTAATTAAGGATAATTGCTAGTGTTTAGCAATTATATAAAGGGGTTGTGGTCCCCAAGTCAGTACATACATTATTTTTCTGTTACCCAAGATTACAGAGTATTCTGATAAGGATGATTTACGTACCAGACTTGAAAGATCCTCAACCAAAAGACTCAAGAATCACATTCTATCAATGGATTCAGGTTAGCTTCTGTATCTTATTAATATTCTTGATGATTTGACATAAACGATCCTGGGTGATGATAGTTTTTATCACAATTTTATTCTAATAAGTGGTATTAGAGCCTCTTCATGTTGAATCATTGAGAATCAATAATTTTTTATAGATGTGATTCTCATAACAATTCTCAAATCTAACAATCTACAGTTTTTTTAAAATTGTTGAATTTGAGAACAATTGTTTGAATTTCTGGTTGAATACAATTCGGTTTCCATTATACGGCACACTTGCCAAAAAGAAAAGAAACATCATTTAATGATCTGATGCTTTCATTTGGTTTTGGAGTCATTACTGCTGCCGAGAAAAGAAAAGAAAAGGAAAAATAATATTTGGTTGTTTATGCTTTTTTTGAAGGATTTGTTTTATATATATATTCGATTGAATTGTTTTATGTATATATGCATATATATGGATTCAAGCTTTTTTGGACTCGAGTTGTTTAAGGTAGTCGGCGGCATCCTTACCACCGCGACAAGGCACTCAGGCGACGACCATGTGGCCGCGTCGGAAAGACAGCTAGCCACGGCGGAACAAGAAAGCGATGGCCTCTGTGGCCGCCGCATGAAGAAAAAAAAAACAAAAATGTTGGGGCCGTTCGTCGGTCGCCAGGGTTTCAACCGCCAGCATCGGCCCTTTCCGGCTGTAGCCCTAGGGAGTCGACCGGAGTAAAGAAGCTGCGGCCGTTTGGCCGCTGCACAGAGGAGGCGGCCGTTAGACCACCCGTGTTTCGCCCAAAGGGGTCGAGAGACCCCTAGGGCATCCCTGAGAATTTTTACACGGACCCCACTGGACCCGTGACAAGTTACAACCCAGGGGAGCCCCTGGGTTACTAGTAGAGTTTAAAAAAAAAAATTATAGGCCCGTGACTAGTTTATGTGGAATGATACACGGGCTGGGCTCGTGACAAGTAAGGTCACCAGGGGCTAAGCCCCTAGGTGACCGGTTATTAAAAAAAAAAAAGAAGAAGAAGGAAATAAGGGGGGGCTGGGTTAGGATCCGGGTAGGGTTCTCCCGACCTGGTCTAGCCCCGACCCTGTCAATATTGACCTTGACCAAAATTTTTTTATTATTTTTATTTTTTTTTTAATTTTGGTCATTTTTTGGTGCAATTTTAAATTCAAATATTGGTATTTTATATATATTTTGAGATGAATTAATTGAAGCAACTTGTCACCAAAGTGGCCTCTCTTGTGGAAATTAATTTGTTTTGAAATATAAAAAGTTGTGTTTATGTAACTTATGTGAATATTGACATGCCCAAAGGAAGGCAATATTTGACAGAATTGCATGTACACCTGTGGTGATAAACACATGATGATTATTCGGTTTTACATATAAGCAATAAATCAGCCCAAAGGAAGATTTATTGTTTGACATGTTTTTATTGTCAGTGTTTGATTACTACACCAAGATATCACTTACAAGTTAATATTTCTATCTAAAGACTAAATATTAATGGAGTGCTCGATATCTTGAGATGGGGTTACCTTTATTTGGATTTATTATTGTAATTATGGATTCTTATGTGAGCTTGTTTTGATTTTGTTTATTTTATTCTCTGTTTCAGCTACTAGTTCTGCCTCTAATATTACTGCCAACATCAATTTAATTCCTATGCTGAATGGTAGCAACTTCAAATCATGACAAGAGAATCTCCTAATAGTTCTCGGAGTCATGGATCTCGACCTTGCGTTAAGGGTTCCTTCTCTCGCACCTCTTACAGATAAAAGTTCCTCTGATCAAAAGAAGGACATGGAAAGGTGGGAGAAGTCAAATCACATGTGTATGATGATCATGAAGAAGGCAATTCCAGAAGCATTCAGGGGCACTATATCGGAAACGATAAAGACAGCCAAAGAGTTCCTTGAGGACATTGAGAAGAGATTTGTCAAAAATGAAAAGGCTGAAACAAGTACACTTTTGGCAAACCTCATCTCAATGAGATACAAAAGTAAGGGGAACATTAGGGAGTACATCATGGAGATGTCTCATCTTGGTTCAAAATTGAGAGCACTTAAGCTTGACCTTTTTGAGGACTTGCTAGTACATTTAGTTCTTATATCTCTTCCTGCACACTTCAGTCAGTTTAAGGTGAGCTATAACTGCCAAAAGGAGACTTGGTCTCTTAATGACCTCGTCTCACATTGTGTACAAGAAGAGGAAAGGTTGAAGCAAGAAAAGACAGAAAGTGCTCACTTGGCTAATACTTTCAAGGACAAAGGGAAGAAAAGGAAGAAGGAGAAGGAAGCTGCAGTTACGGCACCTCAAAAGAAGCAACAAAAGAGACCGGTTGATCCGAAAGGTATGGGTTGTTTCTTCTGTAGAGCTGCAGGACATAAGAAGAAGCATTGCACCAATTATCACGCTTGGCATGCTAGAAAAGGTATGCTTCTTAATTTGGTTTGTTCTGAGATTAATTTAACTTCGGTACCTGAACACACTTGGTGGATGGATTCTGGTGCAACCACTTACATCAGTGTGTCTATGCAAGGATGCCTGAGATGCCGAAAGCCAACTGATGGTGAAAGATACATCTACGTGGGCGATGGCAAGAAAGTTAAAGTTGAAGCAATAGGAAAATTTAGATTATTGTTAAAGACTGGATTTTATTTGGATCTTGATGAACATTTATTGTACCGTCTTTTAGACGAAATTTGATTTCTATTTCAGCTTTGGACAAATCTGGTTATTCTTGTTCATTTGGAAATGAAAATTTTAGTTTGTTTCATGATTCAAAATTCGTTGGTTCTGGTTCTTTATCAAGTTACGATAATCTTTATTTACTTGATACAATTGCTTCATTTAATGAATCCTTGCAATTAAGTACACGTGGTATAAAGAGAAAATTAACCAATGAGAATTCAGCTGCATTATGGCACAAGAGATTGGGTCATATCTCTAGAAGGAGAATAGAGAGACTTGTGTCAGACGAAATTCTTGACCCCTTAGACTTTACAGATTTTGATATTTGTGTTAACTGTATTAAGGGGAAACAAACCAATAAAAGGAGATTTGAAGCCAACAGGACTTTGGACGTCTTAGAACTTATACATACAGACATTTATGGGCCATTCCCTACGGCTTCTTGAAATGGTCCACAATATTTTATAACGTTCATAGATGATTTTTTCAGATATGGCTACATATATCTCATTCATGAAAAGTCACAGTCGCTGGATGTGTTCAAAAATTATAAGGCTGAAGTTGAAAATCAACTCAGCAAAAGGATTAAAAGCGTCAGATCTGACCGTGGTGGTGAATACTATGGCAGATATGACGGTTCAGGTAAACAACGTCCGGGACCGTTCGTTAAGTTCCTAAAGGAAAGCGGTATCGTCCCACAGTATACTATGCCGGGTTAGCCCACTATGAATGGTGTTGCTGAAAGACGAAACAGAACGCTTAAGGACATGGTGAGGAGTATGATTTCTCATTCTACCTTACCAGAATCACTATGGGGCGAAGCACTTAAGACTGCAACGTATATCCTTAACAGGGTTCCAACTAAAGCAACTGTCAAAACCCCTTACGAACGTTGGACGGGCAAGAAGCCTAGTATAAAGCATTTGCATGTTTGGGGATGTCCAACTGAGGCAAGGCCTTGTAGGCCTAATGAAAAGAAACTGGACTCAAGGACAGTTAGTTGTTATTTTATTGGATACTCTAAAAGATCTAGGGGGTACAAGTTTTATGATCCCACGACCAAATCGATATTTGAGACGGGAAATGCCAGGTTCTTTGAGGATGTCAATTTTGCAGGGGGAGATATGGTTAGGGACTTTGTCTTTGAAGAGAAATATGTTGATATTCCCACAGCTGTTATTGACATTGATCAGGTTCCTACTCCTGACATCGTTTAAGAAGCAGACCTAAATCAAGACAATGTCGAAGAACCTCCCATTCCAGAAATTATTTCAGAAGAACAAACTCAGCCACCTCAAGAACCTATGCCATTAAGGAGATCTACTAGAAAAAGGAGAAGTGCGGTGCCAGATGATTACATTGTATTTCTCCAAGAACATAAGTATGACATTGGTATGGTGGAAGATGATCCAATCAACTTCCGTCAAGCCATGGGAAGTTCTAGATCTCAAGAGTGGATTGATGCCATGAATGAAAAGATAAAGTCTATGAAAGACAATAACGTTTGGGATCTTGTCCCATTACCTGAAGGTGCGAAACCCATTGGTTGCAAATGGATATTTAAGACCAAAAGGGATTCGAAAGGCAATGTGGAGAGGTATAAGGCTCGTCTTGTCGCTAAAGGCTTTACACATAAAGAAGACATTGATTATAAAGAGACTTTCTCTCCGGTTTCTTCTAAAGACTCTTTTAGGATTGTAATGGCATTAGTGGCACATTTTGATCTTGAGCTTTATCAGATGGATATTAAGACTGCATTCCTCAATGGTGACATTGATGAAACAATCTATATGGTGCAACCGGAAAACTTTGTGTCAGGAGATGCAAAGAAGATGATTTGCATATTAAAGAAATCTATCTATGGGCTTAAGCAAGCTTCTCGTTAATGGTATTACAAATTTCATCAGGCTATCATCTCGTTCGGTTTTGAGATAAATTTGGTCGATGATTGTATATACCACAAGTTCAGTGGGAGTAAGTATATTTTTTTGGTTTTATATGTCGATGACATTTTGCTTGCCAGCAACGATATAGGCTTGTTGCACGAAACCAAGAGATTTCTATCAAAGAAATTTGAGATGAAGGATCTTAGTGACGCCTCTTTTGTGTTGGGTATACAGATACACCGGGATCGCTCTCTGGGTATTTTAGGATTATCACAAAAGGGCTATATCGAAAAGATTCTTAAGAGATATGACATGCAGGATTGTAAACCAGGTGATACCCCTGTGGCTAAGGGAGACAAGTTTAGTCTCAATCAGTGCTCTAAGAATGATTTTGAGGTTAAGAAAATGCTAAAGATTCCTTATGCGTCAGTAGTAGGGAGTCTAATGTATGCTCAGGTTTGTATGCGTTCGGATATTGCGTACGTTACAGGGATGTTGGGCAGGTACTTAAGCAATCCTGGAAAAGATCACTGGGTAGCAGCCAAACGAGTCTTGAGGTATTTCAGAGAACAAAGGATTACATGCTCACGTATCAGAGGTCAGAATAGCTTGAGATCATTGGGTACACTGACTTCGATTTGGTTGGATGCCACGATAGTATAAAATCTACATCGGGCTATGTCTACCTCATGGCTGGAGGTGCTGTCTCTTGGAAGAGTGCTAAACAGTCTCTTATAGCATCTTTTACAATAGCGTTAGAGTTCATAGCGTGTTATGAGGCGTCCAATCATGGAATATGGCTATGAAATTTTGTCACGGGGCTGCATATAGTGGACAGTATTCAAAGACCACTCAAGATATTTTGTGACAAAAAGTCAGTAGTTTTGTATTGCAACAACAACAGGAGCTCGACGAAGTCAAAGCATATAAAGATCAAGTTCCTAGTTGTGAAAGAAAGAGTTCAGAGTGGACAGTTGTCTATAGAGCACATCGGCACAAACTCCATGATTGCGGATACGCTTACTAAGGGATTGCCACCCAAAATGTTTCATGAGCACACTGCTCGTATGGGTGTTATATCATTTAAGGATATTTAGTTTTAGTGGAAGTTTGTAATTTTAAATGCTCTTATGATATAGACATTTTTAAGTTATTTCAGTTTATGGATATTTTAAGGTTATTTTTTGTAGAAATAAAGTTTTTAGGTTATTCACACTTTGATTTTGGTATGGTTTGATCTCACTAATGTATTAAGGTGGACTAGTTGAAAATAGGCATGTTAAGATCACATTGCATGAAATTTCCATGCTACACATCCATGCTTGATCTTGTCATTAGTTGTATTGGTATATGTGATCATTGATGGGTCTAGTTACAACATATGTAACTAAGGTCGTTTTGGTCCTATATTAATATGGTTAATGGACAAGATTGTTGAGGTGCATAAGGTTTTGATAGCAAAATTTATGAGCTCATAAGGTATAATACACATTTATAAAGTTTCATATATAGCTCAAGTGAGAGATTGTTGGATCAAAATCCAATATATGGGCTAATATATTAAATAAATGTGAATTAAAGGCTATCAATAAGGTTGCCCAATTAAACGTGATCAATTTGGGTTTTGGGCTTTTAATGCATCATTAAGTGTGGGCCTCCTATGTGTAGAGACTAAAAATATAATTACTAATTTTATGATGGGCTAAATTGGTAATTAAGGATAATTGCTAGGGTTTAGCAATTATATAAAGGGATTATGGTCCCCAAGTCAGTACGTACATTATTTTTCTGTTACCCATCTACAGAGAGATTACATAGCATTCTGATAAGGAGGATTTACGTACTAGACTTGGAAGATCCTCAACCAAAAGACTCAAAGAATCACATTCTATCAATGGATTCAGGTTAGCTTCCGCATCTTATTAATATTCTTGATGCTTTGACATGAACAATCCTGGGTGATGATAGTTTTCATCACAATTTTATTCTAACATAATCTACTACTTTTAATGATTAATGGGGTTAATAATTAATAACAATATACGATCTTTCGTTTTTATGGTCTGGATTTCCATGTTGATCTTCATGTTGGTACATGCATTGTGCCATCCTAGTAATATTTGTCGCAATTTCAATGAATGTCTTTGAGAAAGGTAAGGGTGGCAATTCAGGTCCACGGGTCGGGTTCGGGTCGAGTTGAGCCCTTATATAAACAGCCAACACGCCAACCCAAACCCGACCTGTGACCTAACAGGTCTTAAAAAGCTCAACCTGGACACAACCTGACGTGTAATCGGGTTGACCCAACCCGAACTATGCAACCCGCCAAGATATTACTTTGTACATGTTCGTGTTGACACGACACACTGACCCACTAAACCCGATAGACCTGCAACATGATAGACCTAACAATAAGCTTATAAAATAAATAATAACCTAACAAAACAAAACCATCAAAAAAATTAACAAAACTTTGTATAAGTTTAACAAAAACAAATATGCTAGAAGTTAGAATCATGTCAAGTTAGATATACAACAAATGTTAGACTAATTTGACACATTAAAATTAATTTCAGGTTATATGGGTTACATTAAGGTCACACGAGTTTAATTTGGATTACACGGATTGATTAACAATTTTCAGGTTAATTTTCAGGTCAACCTTATTTTGACACATTTTTTGCGGGTTATTTCGGGTTGATTTCGTGTTGCTTCGGGTTGACCCGAACCCAACCCGTTTTTTGTGCGGGTCAGACGGGTTCGACCCAATTCCAACCCGAGGCCTATTTTCCCAACCCCAACCCGCATTTTTGTGTCGGGTTCGTGTCGTGTCATCGGGTCGTGACCTAAATTGTCGGCCCTAGAGAAAGGGGAGCCTGCAATTCTATCTGTATTCATTTGCTTCCTAATTTCACTTATTAAAATTTTTTTATATTTACGAGCCTCGTCCTCAGAAATCCCGGCTTCATACATGTAGCATTGAATTGATTTCGGTACATCACCTTTTTTTATTTCATCTTGAATGATCATAAAAGAAAAATAAATTTTTGTATAATGCTCTAATGAAAGAAATGGAATAAATTTATAGTTCGTTTGAGAACATAATTGGCAAATATTTTATAGTTCTAAACGAAATTTAGCGTTTTTTCTCACAAAATTTAAACCAAAAGTTAGTTAAAATTATAAATATAGATCCAATTGCGTTTCTAAACAGGTTATTTATAAACTAGCTATGGGTGCAGTTTCGTTACTGAGGATGTTCCAAGATCATCTGCAAGTCGTAAAAGCATTGATGACTGACGGATTATGCTTGGATATTGTTCTAAGCAATCCAATCCCTCTTTGGTTGTTGGTTTTGTAAAAAAAAAAAAAAGCATGGACCAAGATAACTGGCCCTGATATTGAAATCCATGCATTCTCAATAAACTCTTGCAAGGTTGGTGTGTGTCCATTATAGTCCCACTTTGCTTCCTGTAAATAAGTTTTGCAGAGATCTACCCACTAAAAAATAAAACGATAAGATTAGTAAGTTGGAAGTTGATAAGACAACGATTTGTTTTAATTTCTATCATTCATCATATCGATGAACAAAGTTATTTTAATCAGATTTAATGGCAAGAAATATGAATCTACATATTAGAGTCTCCACCGGAGAAAGACCCTAAAACAAGTTACTAAATAGTACCGCTTTCTCAAGATATTTGACAATGTGGGCCCCTGTTCTTTTAGAACTACAGACGCCATCTCATTTGTGGAGTTGTGCAAAGTAAAGAAACACAGCCTGATGTATTCTGGAAACTGATCTAGAGCACTTATGTCCCATCTAAAAATAAGTACAAAAGAAACACAAATGTTGAACATGTACATGACTTTATCTTAATTTTAATAAGCAGAAAACTTTATTAAAAAGAAAAAGAAAAATATTATTACAAAACTACAACACAGAACAAGCAATGGGTAGTTGTCTAAGTGCACTTTCACCCAACGATCCGCCCAAGCTCAGGGTTATTTCCCTCAGTGAAGTTGTTGCAGGCCGCAGAGCTTCAATAGAGAAGTGAGAAAATCCCCATCCAACTGAAATTTCTTCCAATCTGCAATATTTTCCTAAAGCCATCTCTAGTTCTCCACAATAATTTAAGGAAGAAATTTCTCCCTTTGCAGTATTACAATCCCTTTGACACAAATTTCTACAACCCCTTCACTCTCAAACACTTCAAACCGGGGCTTCCATAGACTACATGTGCTACAGCAGCTACAGAGACCTGCAAATTTATGAGACACTGTCATTCTCTTAGAACAGCTCCATTTACAATTAATGGGATACGACTAACATGGTTCAAATGAGACGAAGTGAAAAAAGACACCGACCATGTTGTCGTATATTATCAGTCAAATTCATCATAGAACAGTTTTTCTTTTTCCATGGTTTGTTTCAGTTGAAACGTTTAGAGGCTACTTAAGAATTTAACCTGTCATTCCTATATATATATATATATTATCATCGGATTGAACTAGATGATATCTAAAAAATTTATGAACTTTGACCTATAACTGCCCACATGATAATATGCAAAAAGCAGGTGGTACTTGTACTTCCAATGGCTCCCTGGAGACTAAAGTATCAGGTTTTAGTTATATACTATATACAATGTCTGAACATAGTATTAGAAACATCAAGCATCTCCAATGAAGAACCAGCAAGACTACGCAGCGCGCAGTCTGTGAGGCGAGTGTCCCCCAAGCAATGACTCTTCAGCATTCATGTTTGAGACAGAAACTTTAGAAGAGAGGTTTCATCAACACCTGAAAAAGATTGATCATATGGTCCCTTGAATTTGTTATACCCAAGAAATTTCCAAAATTAGAGGGGAAAAAAAGAACCATCTTTATTGACTGTATATGATCTGAATGAGAGTCCTGTGATCATCTTCAAATAATAAAATAGAAACTGCTCACTTCTTCCTCTTCTTAAATTGTTGTGGGACATGTCATTCAATGCTTTTAAACCAGTTGATAGTTTTTCTTGCAAAAAGCACGAATGAGAAAGAAAATGATACTTACACTTGCAGCCACCAATATGAAGTGTCAGTAGATTGAATGCCGTAGACTCTGAAAAGTTAGCAGAAGTATCACCGTTACCATGAGAGCTAGAGCATAGAGCTAGAACTGAATTCAATCCAAAAGAAGTATGACAGACTATAATCGATTGCAGTCTAACATTTTCGGTACACCCGTTAATGTTTAGGTGCTGTAGATAGGTACAGAATTTGGAGATATAAAGGAGATCCGAATCTGGAATAAGGATATGAATCGCAGTTAGTTTTATGGTCAACGAAGAAGATCAAGAAAATTTTAGCAGAAAACTAACACTGAGCAGTCATTTAACACACACACACGCACCCACACACACAATCAAAGTAAACCTGTACAATAAAAGTCAACGATAAAATTCAATTAAAAAGGAAAATTAATGCTGTTCACCAGAATAGGTTACATTTTTGCAAGATTTCAGGACTCACATGATATCATCAATATGATGCCGTTTTTGTTAACTCCACAGCAATGTTGTGCCTGGTTAAATCAATGAAAGCTTCCAAATGAACTCACTAAGTTGTTACAAGAACTGCTAATAACCACCGTTCGGGTGATTTTGGGTAATAAAATCCTCCTTAACTAGATATTCGAAGCTCAGTAATGTGGTTTGCAGTTATGAACACTTTTCCTTGGACTTCTAGTACAATTTTAGCAAATAGGTAATGCAATATTTATATATTGGATAGCGAGAAAGTGTCGATAGAAATGTATCTCACCACAAAGCTTAAAACGGCTCTCTAGAACGAGCTTTGTGATATTTGACAGCATCGGTTGAGACTTACAAATAGATGGCACAGTTACAGCCAGAGGATTATCGCCAGTAACTGAGAAATTGTTAGAAACTTGTTCTGATATGAGTGAACTAGCATCAAGGGTGAGATCAACTTCACGGATCATAGGGCATTTCTGCACCAGTAGACTAAAAGTTATTATTCCGAAGTCCAATAAATAGGCTGCCTTCAGTATTTTTAACGATGGGAATGACATGGAAAAACACTTGATTGAAGCTTGAAGATGCAATCTTCGACACCTCGAAATATTCACTTCCTTTACGGCTTTAAATGACAACATTAGCAACAATCCCTGTGGAGCTGAGGCGAGATACCTGTCAATGCTTTCAATCTTAACCAAAAACTCTTTAATGCTTTTTCTTTGCTTGGAATCTGCAATGTATGAAGACGGAAGCAGAGACAATAGTAGCATTGCTGATGTTATCTGTGTACAACTTGAAAGGTTCATTTTCTGCACAGAGCGAACCAGACTACGAGACTTGTTTCAAAGGCTTTCAGCGAAGAATTTCAGGAGGTTAGAGGAACTACCACTTCCCAAGAATTAAGGAGTATCTCAATTATCCATGGAATGTTAGTATATTCTCCATAACATTAAATAGAAATAAGATTATATAAATACCTTAGAATGTTCAGTCAGTCGGATTCTGGTATCGTTGAAGTCACCATCGTCCAAGAAATCTATTGAGCCAGCAGCAGGTCGAATTTTAAGTAATCTGAAAATCGAATTTATGCTCTCATCGGCAAGCATAGAAAAATGACAAGATCTTCTTTTCCCTGAAAAGTGCAATCCAATACATATCATTAACGGCTGGAATGAAGAAAATGCACGTTTGGTGATGATGAACAAAACATTCAGAAGGCAAGCATATACCTGCAGTAAACCACAGTGGTAAAAGGCTCAGATGGATCTGCTCAAAACCAATGATGGAAGATTCAAAATGTGACAAATTTTGAGTTTAGTTTCGGACAATTTCAAATTCAATTCTGAAAATGGATTTCTATCCATCTTTCGGATTGTGAAAGGCCAATATATCGATAATGTGTATACGGTGAAAATTTTCCTGGCTTTCTATCAGCAAAAATGAACAACCTCTTTCCATATTTTTGCTAATAATACTACTACTGAACCTCTGATAAGCATTAATCCACATATACTGTTTGTCATGCATTATGCAAGCAAAAAGTAAGAGAACTGCATGCACTTGGATTTTGCCCATCTGGGCACGTGTACATCTCCAAGAAGAAGTCTTCACCCCGATGATCATTTTATTTAGGAAGAAACGACCACATCCTCCTCTCACCCATCAAACCATGCGCAACAAACTATATTTCAAATTTGTGCCTGTGGAACCGACCTACCAAGTAAACTCCTCCTTTCTTGATCTATTTCAGATTTTTGTTATCTCCTCACCACAATGGCCTACACAAGACAATCTACATTTAAACATTAATATACCTGTTATAGAATGCCACTATAATTGTTCTCTGTGCTGCTCAAGCCTTCTGAGTCTCCTGTGTTAGCATCAAGCCAGACAAGAAGTGCGTCACAGAGATGCATCTCACTGTTATAGACCACAAAGATATCAAAATTCCCCATGTGTTAAAGGAATTTCAATTAGGCGATTGGGAAAATTAGCTACCTTTCTACTGTCAAATGCTGCTGCTCTATACAAACTATCAACAAGGGGTGGGGATATCTACAAAGGATTTACAAGATATGGCCCACGTCTGCAGAGAAAATACTATCTGTCACTTCCAATTAGCAAAAGAAGAGGTTAAAGTACTAGATTAATAAGTCTTTGATGAAATATGTTGGAGATCTTGAATGTATTTCAATAGCATTAGCCACTCCGACATGTACTAACTATATATACTAAGTCACAAAGTAAAACATTTTCAAGGACCCAACCATACTAAAAGGTATGAATTATGAAATGAAAAATGCTTGGAGCACCACCGGTATGTGTGTGGAAATTTTTTCATTTTTCATGCATATCATAGAAAAAAAAAAAAAAATCAATTATAAGTTGCTAAGTCACCTGCTTGGTTGATGAGAGCCTCTTTATTTTGTATTCGCTATTTGTTGGGCTTGGTCCGTGAGAGATAGTGGTATGTGTTTGTGAGCTAATTTAGAGAATTTAGAGAAAATTAAGAAATGTGTCCTTTAATTTTCTGCCTTTAGTTTTCAATATTTTTCTTAGAATTAATATTTTACGTGAGAATCTGAGGGCAAAAATTTCATTATGTTCAAAAAAGGGCACAACACTGTATGCTCCTTCACTAAGGAAAAATTCGTCTAGATTTCTCGTAAAGAAATGCCGCAAAATTAGGTGCAATGAAAAAAAAAATGTTGCAGGGAGAATGGCACACTAGCATATGTGAAATACTAAATATACCAATAATAATAGGATCATACTATCAATACTCAAAGTGCTATTTAAAAGAGCGGTTAGACTGTTTTTTTATTCTTAAAACCGTTTTTCGTTTAAATGTTGTGATAGAAATCATAAGCGCAAAAACATTTCTACCTATAAAAAAAATATTCCAAACTGCTTTTGCCAAATAGCCTTTAATACACTAGGAGGAATTTACTGTTATATACTAAAAATTTTAGTCGAAGATATTCGATTAGTGATGGCCAATATTCTACCATGATAGTTTATAATCATCGCACCAAACATGCCCATTATCTTGTCATAATACTTGGAGGTTCCTCGTCAATGGCAACCAATATTTTACCGTGATTAATGGAGGTGATATATTCTAATTCCAAAAATTCTAGTAATTAGCAGTGGTAGGTTGGCAGTCACCCTTTTTTAGCCAATCGTGTTACTGCATATTTTCTCACAAAAATATTTAGAAAAACACAAAAATATAACCAAAATATTTGCTCTCATCTAAATATATTAATAACAACAAAATGTAAAAAACCAAAACTCCAAAGATAAATTGACAAGACCACCAAAAAATCTGATCTCCCGTGCAAAGAGATCTCCTTTTTGTAGACTAAACTTGTTCTCTATACAGATTGACGGTGATGATTTGTCAGAGAAGCCAAGTTCACAGAAATCGTAAAAGTCCACTAGTGAGGGAGAATGTGGGAAGAGATGGAGAGGGAGAGGGAGAGGGGAAAAAACATTCAAAAAAAAAAAAGAAAGAAAAAGAACCTCTTAGAGTAGTTTGGTTTATATAATTGTACTAGAGTGAGAGATAACATTTATCAGAAGTTTTGGGAAAAAAAAAAAGAACAGAATTTTTCTACAAATATTTATGGTAAAACATTTACAGTAACATGATACATATGAAGCATAATTACTTTATAAATATGTTTCATAAATGAATTATTTACCAAAAATGTAGACCCTGTTTGTTTTCGTTCTTAAAATTTTTGAAAATGTTTTCGTACGTTTTTTGATGTTAAAATTTTAAAAACACTATCAGCATAATTTTTAAAAAATTCTCATTTTTTAAAACAAAATATTTTCACCTATTTTAAAAACAATACCAAGCGGCCCTAATATTTGTCATAACTATTTTTTTTTTTTAAATTGGTAGATCGGTTATAATTTCACAGAGCTTTCTGAAAATGATCAAAGTCAACCCAAAGGGTGTAAAGCGCAGCATAGGACCTAGTTAACTGTCTTAATTTGGTCTTGGCTTCATTTGGTAAACGTTGAAACTAATAATTTTTAACTATTAGACTATAAACTTTTATATGCTACAATATAAAATAAAAATATGCTATAATATAAATCTCTCATATCTTATAATATTTTAGTTCCAACCATATAGCCCCAACTATATACCTAAGCATACTCATTAGCGCCGTTATTGTTAACTTGCATTAGTTAACCAACAATAGTTCTCACTACGCTCCCAAACATACTACTGTTAACTTGCATTAGATTTTCTTTAAGCACGTCAAACTTTAATATTTTGATGAGAGAGAGAGAGAGAGAGATTGCTAATTTGCAAAGCCCTTTTTGTACACTCGGGATATGTTACATCGTGAAGTTGCTGAAATCCTATATCAAACACTAGAACTTGGGACTACGCTCTATCTACCCCTCTCGATTGACAACGCTTTGCCACCGTATGAACTACCTCATTTACATTACATTGTAAGTAAGTTACAACAACAAAGAGCGAGCCCAAATTTTTACTGTTTTTCTTTCTTGTTCTTTTTCCCCTAAAATAACTCAAACTCCAGGAGTTCTCCCGTGGCTTTGCACTCTAAATACCTGCTCATTTTTTCTGGAGGGACCAAGTTTGGGATCTCATATTCACAAAATTCCGGCACTTCTGGCGGAATGGCACATCGTATTAGTGCCCAGTTCAGGCCCTCAAAGAACGGGTGCTGCTTGATCTCCGCAGCCCCCTTCTCTGATCCGAACCGATATTCAGGCTCCTTTACCAACAGTCCTCTTATGAGATCCCTCGCCTGGAAACTAACCAGAGGGGTGTCCGGGAATTTAAGGGTTTGCAACACCACATTTGCTAATGTTTCTTCATTGTTAACACCTTTGAACGGTGTCCTGCCATAAAGGAGCTCGTAAAGAAATATTCCAAACGTCCACCAATCAACGGCGGCTCCGTGACCCTCCCCTTTGATGATCTCCGGAGCCAAGTACTCGTGGGTCCCTACGAAAGAATTGGACCGTGCATCTGTAGGCTCAGCCACAAGCTGTGGCAATGAACTGATCTGAGCTGCCAAGTCATTTTTGGTCTTCCTTGTTTTCGCAGCTGCTGGTAAGAATCTAGGGCTGAAGCATGGAACTTGGCAGGGCGGTTCAATGCAGAAAGGCTCCGCACAGCTCGATTCCGTACAGGGACCAGACCTCCTCACTGACTCAGCATCCGAACAAGATTTTAGGAGAGTTGGACTGACAGTGCAACGGAGTGAAAGGTCAAAATCTGTGAGCATAATGTGACCATCCTCCCTGACAAGAACGTTCTCTGGTTTGAGATCCCGGTAGACAACTCCAAGCATGTGCAAGTACTCCAAAGCGAGGAGGACTTCAGCAACATAAAACCTGCATAAAAAAGGTTTAGGCTCAGATTAAGAATAAGCTCATATGGAAATACGTGACTGAAAAAAATTGCCAATTGCCTGATATACTTCATTTGGCCTGATTTTGCTTTTAGAATCTAGTTTGCATGATAGAAATATATAAAAGTAACAACTCAGATTTAATTGCCCCATTGAACAACTACGAGGTAAACTCAGTTATTAACTTATGTTCTATTCAGGATACTACAGACGTGATAGAAAGAAATGAAGCTTAGATCAAAAAGAAGAGAGTTGAAACCAAGTACCGACCGACTGCTTTCAACTTTCAAAAGCATGTACAACCACAGGGATTTCGAATTCTTAATCCGGTATATGAAGTATGAATGGGTTAATTATAACTATGTCTTAAAGAAATCTGTAAATGGTATATCCCAACAGCACCAAAGAAAGATTAAAGTTGTATAGAGTTATACCTTGCTGCTGCTTCAGAGTAGATCCTGCCAGGCTGCTTTTGCCGAAGAACGTGAAGATCTCCACCAGGACAGTACTCCATAACCAAACACGATAGATTATCTGTCGTAAATTGAGCATACAGTGTAGGGAGAAAGGGATGATCCAGCATCCTCAATATTTCTCGCTCAGTTTGAGCCCTCGGCATCTTCTTCCTTCTAGCCAAGAACTCATTGTCCATGACCTTTATGGCAAATAGGCAATTGGTACCTATTAGCTCAGCAAGATACACGGTACCAATGTCTCCACAACCAAGCTTCTTTAAAAGATTGAATTGATCCAAGCACAGGACTCCATCCTGCATCCAAGCACGACGTATGGCTTCCCACCTCACGTCTTTTGACATGTGAGGCCTGTTGCCACAGCTAGACCCACTCAAAGTGCTTTCATCGCTCATAGTTGTACTACTACTGTACTCGCCTTGGCTGCTTTGGGAGAACTCTGCTTGTTCCCTTAATTTTGTGTTCTTTTTCGCTTTCGTGACTGCGGCTCCACTTTTACCATGGCCATCAGAGGTGAAGCCTGGTTTATTTGCATTGGAATGAACATTAGTTGAGTTTACCTTGGAATTGAAACAGCTAGATTGAGGCGCTGTGAATACTTGACCGGATTTTTTAGTTGCATTCTTCAAGGTACATTGGCATCTCTCACAAACCAGCTGACTTGTCGAAGGATGTAACTTTATATCTGCTTCATTAAATCCGCTGGACGTACAGGTAGCAGAACTTAAATCCTGCTTAACTTTCCTCTTATTCTTGTTTCTGCTGACCGATCTCACCAAGCGAGGATTATTTCTGGATAGCTTGCTTACTCTATTTCCACCGACTAAGCTAGATGAAGAAGATACTGCATGCAACCTGACTTTCTGTCCCGTCTTTGAAGCTGATGCCTTATTTCTTAACTTGGTCGAAACAGGAACATTTTCAACCAATTCAACAGATTTTCCACCATGATATGAAGAAGATGGAGAAGGTTCCGATGTGTGCTTCTCTTCTTCCACCAGCACAGACTTTATTGTTTGAGTCCCAACTTTGCTTGGTGCGGAAATACCTACATTTCTTTTTGGTTTAGCTCCAGAAATATTTTGCATTCCAGCAGTAACATCTTCCACCAATTCTAAAATGTCACCACCCTGATTAGAACAAGATGGAGACGGTTCAGATGACAGCTTCTCTTTCTGCACCAGCTTTGACTGTATTGATCGATTACCAACCTTCTTTGTTGTGGAAGTACTTTCACTTGGATCAGGGACAGTCCCCTTGACATTTTGTGTTGCAGCAAATCGAGGAGAAGAACCAACACTTTGGTTTGGTGACTTCATCTTGGACATTTGAAAACGCTCTGGCATCTTATCCAAAGCATTTGATAGGTTTTCTTCTGGCACCAACGATATCTCAACCATATTGCCCCTACCTTCAACAGAGGGAGGGCCAGATTTACTTGCCTCAAGTACAACTGAATTGTACAATGTCTTGATCCTTCCAGCCTCAGAGGCTGAAGTAGAACCTGTCATCTTTGATAAACGTTTCATTGCAGCCATTTCTGATGCTTTGGTAAGGGATAGCTCCCTTAATGCTTGTTTCAAAGTCACTGGCTCAGAAGTCCCAATCCCTGGTGAACGAGGCATTCCCATAGTAATTGGCTTCTTTGAGGCATTCTTATTCAAAGGGCTAGATCCCGCTTGGTGTGAGAGACTTAAGCCCTTGGAAGTCTTGAGATTGATCACCTCAAAGAGCTTATTAATATCATCTTCAAGAGAATCCTTGTATCGTAGTTGTAGCACAGGAAGCTTCTGATCTTTGTCTCTCACGCTCAATCCTGAACTTGGTTGATATATTCCTTTGCCACGATGACTTGAACTCGGCTCCTCTTCTGCTTCAACAATTTCAGAACTACCCGGAAATGAACCCATTATTATGAAGGCCCACTTTGTTTAAGTTATTCAAATGCGGAACCAAACAAGAGTATGAGTTAGTCCAGAAAATTTTCAATAAATATTGCTTCTGGAACCATTCAGTTTAAGATATTCCGCGACGCAAAAACTCCAAAAGGGCCAAGTCAAAACTGCTCTTTCGTGAGGTAGTATAAACATAAATTCAAACCCTGAAAATATCACAAAAGTAGGGACATATAACCAACTCAAACTTAACAAAAACAACAAAAAGAAAAATGGAATGTCATAATGCAATGGCCATTGAATTAAATTATGCACAGCATACACCGCTCAGATATTCTCTATCAGGAAATTATAAAATAACAAATGCAGATTGCAATACAACAATACAAGACTGAAAAACACTATTCCCCAATTTTAGAATCTACCCGTTCTTCAGGGCTAAACACAACGTGGACCCTAACATTATAATGTCATACCAAACTAACTCACCCACAAAACAAGAATCGAAACGTTATAGAGCAAAACGAGTCCACCCAAAAAAAATTTGGACTGACTGATTTTTACAGGTTACTACTATTCAAGCTACAAACAGAGATCTGGTTAGTCAAGATTTAACATCTCAACAGACTGAATTATGTTTCCAAAATCATTATTTTTTTTTACTATAAATGCAAAATTAAAGAGAGAGAGAGGGAGAGAGAGAGAGATTTTTAGGTAAATTTTTGTGACAAAAAAATACTGGTATAATGCATTAATGCATCTGAAACAATTCAAAGCAAGAGTCTGTTCTATCTTTCTATTCGTTAAAAAAAATAGAAAAAGGAAAAAATGAGAGCTTAAATTAGTAGAAAATTCAAACTCAGAAAGAAAAAGAAGAAAAAAACTATTCTTTGACAGATTCGCTTCACACGTGCCTGTCGATTCCCCATATCTTTGATTAAAATCCCAAAGAACAAACGAAGGCAAGAATTTCCAAAGGACAAAACATCAGTAGTTCAATCACACCAGGAAAAATAAGAATAAAAACAAAATTCAAAGCTTAAAAAGAAGCAACTTGAGCTCAAAGCAACAAAAACAAGATCTTTAAAAGCTCAAAATCTCGAGAAAAAAGCTTCAAAGATTCACATTGAAAAAGCAGATCGGAGAAGACGAACAGTACCTGAAATTGGCCGAGCTGATCAGAAGATACACATTGAAAGCGAGATTAATCTTTCAGGAGACGAAGAAAAGAGGGACGAACAAGAGAAAAAGAGGAAATGCAAAACCCTAGGTGAGGAATGTGGAGGATGGTTTGGGTTTTGAGCTCTGTCTCTCTATTTCTTTCTCACTTTCTCTCTCTAGGGCGGATGAGAGAGAAACCGCTTCTGAACTCTCTCTCTTTCTCTCTCTGTGTGCTTTGTTTTTCTCCTTCCATACAGGCTCTGATTATTGTGGAGCGAGTGGGACCCACTGTATATGCCGTGGAATGGAATTTAATAAAAGGGAAAAAAATGTGTTTGGCGAATTATTACTGTCTGCAAAACTTTTTCAGTCTTTTATTTTGTTTATTTTTATTTTTATCCAAATCTAATTATAGTTGCAATTATTAATTGTGAAATTTAAGGTGAGATGAAAGCAGAAATCCTACGGTCAAAAAGGGTGGGAATTGAATTATGGCCTGTTTATTTTTATTTTTAAAATATTTAAAAATATTTTTATATTTTTTTAAGATAAAAATTTTTAAAACATTTTTAACATAATTTTAAAAAAAAATTATTTTTTAAAACAAAAATATTTTCACTTATTTTAAAAACAATATCAAACGGCCTGATAATTTCTATTAAATTATTTGTTGAGAAGCTTTTTCAGTTTTTTTATTTGTTTAATTTTTTCCAAATCTAAATTAAAAAATTTCGTCAATAGGTACTACAAAAATAGTTTACTAATAAGTATGTATTCTTAGGCTGTTAAATTTTTAATAAAAATGATAATAATTTAAAAATATATACTACCTATCAAAAGTGATTTACTAATAAACATAAGTTCTAAGACTGTTAAATTTTTATAAAAATGATAATGATTTGACAATATATACTACTATTAAATATACCCACCAGAGAAAGATCCACCTAATAAACTTGAAATTAGTCAAGGTAATTTATTTAGTGAGAATTGAAAAAATATTAAAAATAAGTTTTTATTTTTTACCATTAAATTTGTAAGAAAAAATTATTTATACTAATTTTAACAATTTCACAACATACAAAGATTTTCAAAAAAAAGACATTATTAAATTGTGAAATGTAAAGTAAAATGAAGAATAATCTACATTTATTTACTGAGTTGGTTATTTGGTGGAAGTCACTTCAATTGTCTCCAACCAACACAACTTGAATTATCAGAAATTATAAAAGCTAACGAAGGAAGGTTTTTTTTTTTTTTTTTTTCTTGTAGGTGAAAAAGAGAAGAAAAGCTGGCTGGGAATCAGCTCTGTTAGACCCTTTTTTTTTTAATTGTTGACATTTGATTTGAGTCTTCGTGAAACGACTATATTCCATATTAAGAATTAATGTGAACGTGACACTTTTGTCCAGGGGGAAACGTGATGCTTCTTATGAAATAAAAACAATATTAATATTATTTACATATCTCTGCTCATTCATGTCATATACACGTAAGTTGGACCTGTTGTCTATAAATAGAATGATTGACAAGTGTAAACCATACAAGTATTCATTTGTCAAAATCAGATAAACATCTTGATTTAAACGGGCGTTTGTGAACTTTATTTTTTTCTTTTGGAAAAACGAGAATTTTTATAGTGAGAACTCTCATTTTTATAATCGATAAATAAAATGTTTGATAAACATAATTAGAATCAAAATTTTAGTTATCAAAAAATATAAAACTTTTATATGTTACAGTAAAAAAAATAAAACAAAACAAAAAATAAAAAAATAGCTACAGTGTCAAACTTTCACGTTCTAAAGTGTTTGAACCAAAATGTTAGTTCTAACCACGTTTTTCAAACATTCAAAAGAACTATTATTTTACCAGTTAAAAATGTCTAATTTAATTCACCAAAAAAAATGTCTAATTTATGGTTGCAAGTGGGTATTTATCACACGCTGTAAAATTTAATATATAAATGCTCACAGATCAAACCGTAAAAAAATTAATTCGACGAGTAAAAACAACAATACCTACTAATAGTGAAATGGACAGTTCTTATTGTAGAAGTTCCTAAAAAAATGATACATGGTAGAACCTTTGTTTGACATACCATGGTTTTAGGTTTTGTATTATACAAGGTATTGTATTGTACGAGTCCACCGTGCATTTGTCATAATATACCAACTAAACGATAAAGATTTATATATATAAATATATTATATATTTTTCTTCGCTTATGGTGTTATTGGATGATATGGATTAATGTCCCTGTATTAACATCTTTGAAAAGAAATTATTGGTCGGAAATATTTATTTATGACTAGTTTTGGTGACGATTTATTAGACGACGGCTTTCTATCTGTTGCGACAACAAAAAACCTTTTGTTGTAGTGAGATAAATAATTCTATTATTATTCTCATATTTATTGATAGCTCTCTTTTCTGTTTTTCAACAGCTAGATAGTTCAACTAATTTTCCAAAAACGCTATTAATCGTTTTCATCAAAGTACTTACTCGTCACATGTGAGACTAATTGAATAAAGCATGGCATAGTATTTAATCACGAATAACGCGTAAGACGACCCACTAACCCAATTAAAGAAACAAACCCATCATTATTAGGTTTATTTAGTGGTGCACCACAGCTACTATGGATCACCTACTAACCTTTTAGCCATTAACGTGTTCCATTCCAATACATGAACCAATTTCCCGTTGCACTTCTAACGGTCCGTTTGGTACACCGATTGAAATTCATCAGCTAGAACCGTTTATAAAATAAAACTCAACAATTATAGTGTAAAACAAAAGGCAGTTATAATGTAAAGCTCTCACATACTATAGTATTTAAAGTCATTTTTTTTTTGTTCAAACTTGTTTACCAAACATCCTATAAAAATAAGGGTCTTTTTTTATAGGTATTTCTCAAATAGTGCACGGTTTCAAATCATTAAACCTTAACAAAGTCAAATTTTTGAGCGATTTTGATAAAAGGCTTTAAGAAAAAGCTTTTTTAGACAAATAGCTTTTTTTGTTTTTTTTTTTTGCACAAAAAAAAAAAGCTTTTTGAGTAGGAAAACTGTTCCAGTTTTTTTTTTTAATCCTATTGAGGTTACTTTCCTTGCTACAGTTTTTTTTCCTTATCTTTCTGAAAAAAAATTGAAGCAGTTTTCCTTCCAGAAAGCTTGTTTTTTGGTGCAAAAAAAAAAAGAGGCTTTTTGGGCAAAAATCCTGTTGAGGTTCATTTCTTTGCTACAGTTTTTTTCCTTATCTTTTTAAAAAAGGCTGCAGTAGTTTTCGTGTTCAAAAAACTTATTTTTTGGTGCAAAAAAAAAAGGTCATTTCTCTAACTAAATTTTTCTTTTGACCCTTTTTTTAAATTTTTGCCAAATTTTTTATTGGTTTGATGGTTGAAAAAAAGATACTCAGATACCTACGGTATATTATTTTTTGGTACCTAAACAAATATCCTTAATACCATGATTTTATTGTTGTGTCACATAAATTATATTTAATGCTCAATCAATACCCAAAGCTCCTCTTCCATAATTTTTTTCCCCTTAAATTTTTCAAATTTCAAGCCAACAAATTTTGAGAACCACGCCTTGAGATACTGTTACAAAAAGTTGTCTACATCAATAATTGAAGAAATGTGCAGAAGGCTAGTCGGTAACAGCAGGATCTAGAGGTGTAAATGGCTAATGAACAAAAAACTTTCTGACCAAATCTGGCTTCTTGTGTTCTACGTGTCCCTCAAGGACTTGTATATATGACGGTCTCTGTCCAAATGAAGATGAAAATTTGAAATGCTTTTGCAACAAAACCCAAAAATGGATTCACAAAATTAATCAAGTCCCTATGACCTCATGTGTTGCGTTCTATTACTCTTGGTGTTTTTTCAAGACCGTTCATCATTCTGTTCTTTACTTCCATAAATTTCATTTCATTTCGTTTTTTACTGAAAAAATAAAAAGGCAAACATGCTATATATGGCCAAAAAAATGCACGTAATTAGATATTTTTGGTCTTGTGTAAAAATGAAGGTGGTTTCTTAATTTTTTGATCTAAAAATATGATTTTAGTCCATTAGATTTATTTTTATGTGGTTTAATAGATGGTCATAAAACTACAAGTCTTTTGATTTTAATTAATAAGAATTTTCTATCGATCGTACAGATTTTGTTGAAAAAGCCATATGTGTGTTTGATATTTGACATGCTTATTTGTCTTTTTGTTGTCTGGACATGGCTTACTCTTCTTCCCCTGGAGCATTTCATTTAGATTATGCAATTTTTCTTGAGAAAATACGTAATTAGATCTTTCCCATTCTAAGGGAGGATTGCTCAATAACCCGACCAGGTAACTGCCCCATCATTCACATGGGTGTGGACTCGCACCCCTTTTGAGTGATAGGTTAACCGTCTTCTCAAGATATTTAGAGTTTTTTTCTTTTTAACGAGAACAAGTGTAGAGATTTTTTTAATGAGAAAAAGATTGATGCATTGGTATAGATATTTACAATTGGTACGATGTTCCTTATATATAAAACTACAACACAACAACATGGTTGATGTTATTGACTGTGACATGCTAAGATTATTCATTTATAGCTAGAGTCACTTCTTAGAAATTTCATAATACAATAACATGACTAGTTTGGAGGAATATGGAAGTTAATGTAGGTCATGGGGGAATCAAACTAAAACGAGAAAGGAAAAAAAAAAAAAAGTCTTTAACATTTGGTGACCAAACTCCACAGAATCGTACTATTCTAAGAAAACCACCCCTAAGATTTGGCACCCACCAAAACGTACTCCAAAAATTGTCCCAACTCAAGTTCAATGCAATAAATAATATCCATATTGAAAATTCATATTCCCCTTAATTGTATATTGCAATAAAAAAAATATTGGGTACACTTTGGATTCCTCCCTATCCTTTTAACTTGTCGGGAGTTAATACAAGAGAGTTAAGAGGCCAAAACAGATATGCTTAAATACAAAGAATACAAAGACAATATGATCAATAGACCGTATATATATGTATATATAAATATGTGTGTGTGTATATATATATATGTATATGTATATTTTAATGATAAAGAAATTGGAACCAATCTCTTTCACATGGTATCCCAAGTAGCCAAGTTCAACTTTTCCTCGAAAGGGATGGTTGGTGTTTGTCTTGGCCCGCCTTGAACTCCAAGTTTAGGAAGACATATCTGACCGCAGAAAGTGCCCCAAATCTGTTAAATCTTCAATTCTTGAGCCTTACTCTTTGGCAAAAGCTTTTTCTTCTTCTAGGCAGATTAAATTTACACTTTGCTTTTATTTGTTGTGCACCTTTTGGGATCTACCTTAGGCCCCTTTAAACGAATTTTGTACCAAAATCGCATTCAAAAAAGCAAATGGGTTTGAATGCTATGATTTGGAAACATCAAAGGGTATTTATAAAGGGAACTTATGGGACACGTGGTTGCCTTATTGGCACTCAAATCACCGAAGTTGACCAACAAAAGAAGAAAAAAATAATAAATAAAGAAAACGCCTACATTCTTAAAGAGAAGCAATATTTGTTTCACCCAAGATGGTCTCCAAATAAAAAATTTTATATGATTTGAAGCCCCATAGGCAATCATGCCCCATTGTGTTACATTAAAGTATGTTTGACTATTGTGTTGTGACTTAGACGTCATAGTTTTACCAAAAATAAAAATATGTTAATAAAAAATAAATAAAACACATAAAATTTATAATGATTTAATCTCGATGTGAGAGCTACGTTTATTTTCAGTCGCTATGGAATAATTCACTATGATGATGATGAAGTTTACAAGAAAAAATTGCACACTCTCTCAAGAATTTTTCTAGCCTCTCTTTTACTCCAAATTTCTAAGAAACACTACACAAAAAGAACACAACTTATTTATATATAGATTTACAAAAGAATGGGTAACAACTACAAAAAACGCAAAAAACTTGTGTCAGGCTCAAGACAAGCATGGCTACGATTTTCGTAGTGCATTGTGTGTGGCCACGCCATGCTTTTGTGACTCCCCGTGGCCGCGCAAAATTCTTCTCTACGGGGGGTGCTATGCTGCTTCCAAACATATTTTTTCTTCGTTTTTTATTTTTTTTTCTTGCACCTTTGTATTAAAAACTTTGGTCTAAGTAAGTCGATCCCTTAAATCCTCTGTGTGGGATGATATTCTGGAAGACATTGAATTTGGCTCCATATTTTTTAACATATTGGTGACTCGTGAAGGAAACTAAAAATTTGCCAACTATCTACTCAAATGTATCACAATTCTATATAAAATTATCTAATTTACGAAACTACTAGTCCATTTGAGAATACAATTGAAACCACATCATGTAATTCTAACCAATATTATTACAACTTTTTCTCTCACAAAACTTGAACCAATAGTCAGTTAAAACTACAAAATATGGTTACAATCGCATTTTCAAACAAGTTGTAAGTTTTGATCTTGTTTTAATAAATTGAAAATTTGTTCTTTCTCTCTATCTCTCTCGTACTATAGAATCGAGAGTTTGTTGAGGACAGACCCACCTAGCAACGTGATAAATATAGCACAATAAAGTAATGTGTTGATCTTATTTTACTCAAGTAGTTTGTAAACCTTTTTATTGCATTACTTGAAAAGTAATATTTGACTAACTAGAAAATTGCCATCTTTCTACTCAAAATATATCACCATTCCATATAAAATCAACTAATTTTATGGAGCTAAGTTTTGATCTTGAAAATTTGCTCTCTCTCTTATATATATATATATAGATACACACACAAGCAGTACTATAGAATCTAGAGTTCGTTGAAGAGAGACCCACCAAGAGATGTGGTATGTCAATCAGTGTTTGAGCTTAGAATTTATCGATGGTTCTGTTATGTACAATATACCTTGAAGTCAGCCGTGAATAGCTGGAAATAGAGAATAAACGCGTGTGGACACCTGACATATGGCGTTGCATGTTATAACACGTTATATGTAAGCATGCATGAGACATGGCATGATAGGCCTTTGCTGCAGACACATCGTTTGAAGTCATGCATGAAGATGAAAATGGGCCTTATCCATTCCGGATGTTTGGCCTTAAATTTCGACGAATTGTGTTTCTTGCTTTAGGCCTTGGATCCACTCTCTCTCTGGTAACCTTCTGTAAACCCAAAAGTGGCCCGTCCTTGTTTTACTAGCAAGGAACTAGGTGCACTCGCTAAGTATAAAATCTATGGCATGTTTGGTTTCGGAGGTTCAAGCAGAAATTCAAATTTTTATGAGAGAAAATATTGTAATAAATAGGTTTGAGTTGTAATTCGAACAGTGAAACAAACGGGCGTCTAGTTATTCACTTAAATCATTTTTATACGTAAATTAGACGTAAAATTTTTCACGTAAGTGAAATATTGAATACCTACTTCTCATAGTGGTATTTCTGGCTTCTATTATGAGTTGTTAAGGGAGTTAGTAGGAGTATGGTGTTAGAAACTGAAATTATGTGAGAGTTTGTAACAAGGGAATTAGTAGTATAAAAAGGCGATTCACAAGTGAAGAGGCCGAAATTTTCAAATTGTTTTGTATTTCAATTCACTTTTCTTAAAAAAAAATTGTAATTTTTGATATTTTAGGGAGTCCTTGATCAATAAAGTTGGTTATTTTATTTATTATTTGCTTAATTCTATTGTACAATTGTTTTGGTTTCTAGTAGTTGGCATCAGAGCATTGAGTGTTATGTATGGCCGAAAGAAAAGTTGGGGAGGGTGATCAGTGAGATATGACTTGAGTTGCAGAGATTGTTGATTTTGGAGAAAGCTAAAGCCCTAACTCATAATATGACACAACTTGTGAAGATTGGTGGAGGAAAGATATCATGCAATGTCGGCAATGACTATAACAAGGGAACAACAATTGGGTAAGCAAGTGAAAGGAGATTAGATCATTATTTCAATATCTGACTAACTAAATTCTTAAGCTTTCCAAACCCACTCTCTTGGCCACCCCCTTTTGGTATTGTTTTACGAGTTTTTGGAAATGTTTTTGCATGCTTTTTGAGTCAAAAATTTCAAAAACACTCTCAGCACAATTTCTGAAAAATTCTCATTTTTCAAAACAAAACGATTTTTACCTATTTTGAAAACACTACCAAACGAGATAAGGTTTCAAAATCCAACCCTCTCGCCACCTAAATTTCTAGTGTTTGTTGTGCGATGGCCCCAATTTTTTAGTGTTTGCTGTGCCATGGCCCAATTGCTCCTAAGTCCTAGACTTATCGCTTCTGGGTTTGACACTTCGAGATTCGCTACTCCGTGGCTTGATATCGCCACGTTTGGGTTGACATATTGATCATGCCATGATGATCCACAACAAACTCCTATTTTAGAATTGGAATGCATTAATATGTTAGTGGCCAATAATATAAGCCGATCTAAGGGGGAACATTGTATGAAAAGTTTTGGCATTAGTAAAGAACAAAACATGAATATAGAAATGAGAAAAAAATGGTGCCATTGAATTGCAATCATTGACTTGTACCTTGAGGACAAGGTTTTTGTTTTATTATTTAGGGAGTTAAAAATAATTATGTTATTAGGAACTCTTATGTGTAGATTTTGTTAGATGAGATTTAAAAATAAACAAAGTGGATTAGAGAGGCGGGGTATATAAAATTTTTTTGATTAATTTAGGTCTAGTTTATCAGGTTGGGAGAGAGATAAATTTATCAAATTGTATACCCTCACTATTACATATGTATATTGTTGGCCCCAAGGTTTCAAATGCAACATTAATGCTAAAAATTTATTTTGAGTGTGTAGAGATTTAGTAGATACTTGAAGGAAATTCACCAAGTCTTTGAAGAAATTAAAAGGTGGATACAATTACCGAGAGTTTCAATACTGAAGAAATGACATCAACAAGCATAAAGAAAAGTCTAAATTTTATTTCTAAGCATGTATGATGTTAAAGCATGCATATAGTTTTTATCAAGTTCAATTGGCTCAAAGAATTAATCTTTCAATTGACTTTTAATTTAAAATGATTTCAAGCATTTTAATTGTCATCTTTAAATTATGGAATTAATTTTTGAAGTCTTGTAAAAATTGATCTTATTTGTTCTTACTTACTACAAATTTTTCAAGACTAAAAAATTGGTGTTAAAATGTTTTCAAATCCATTTTAAAATAAATTAGTTTATAAAATTATCTTAAAATTTTTTGAAACAAAATTGGCACCAAGGCTTCTACTAGAGTATGATCGACCTTGCCTAGTGTACTGCAATCAACCGCACCAACTTAAAAGGGGCTAGTTTTGGCAACAGCGCAGCCGACCACGCCATGTGCATGGCAGTCGACCGCGTAGTCTAACGACTAGTTTTCTAGCTATTACAAATGCGCCTCAAACAGCTATAAACGGTTTGTTCTGGGCTCTAGCCTATAAATAGTCTCATTTCTGAGTTATTTGATATCTAAGAACATTAAGAAACATCTTTGTATTAATTTATGTGTTCAACAAGCCTTTCAATCATTTTTGAGCCAAACTTATTAAAAATCCTCTTTGTATGCTTAATCATCTCCTAGCACACTCCATATTGTATTCTAAACCTTTCTAAGAGTTGTGGGAAGTGAGCTTAAACACCCAAACACTTGTAAGACCGAGGGCATTAGGTTTCTGAAGCCTTTGTGAAATTCGGGGTTGTTTTGGTTAGCCAATATTTGTAAAATTGGCGAATTGTAAAAGGTCTTAGAGAGCCTCAGGTAGAGAAGTCATCGGATTATAATTGGAGTGGTCGTACTGAAAAGACGGTTGAAATAGTGGAAAAGGTTGAGTGAAGGTCTTGCTCGACAACAGTGGATATAGGCATTTTATTGAACCACTATAAATAGCGTTTGCATATCTTTTCCCTTATATTTTTTAATTCTACTCGTTTATAGTTGTTTGTTCATTTGTTGTTTGAGTAATTATCTAGAAAATTTCAATAATTATAAAAAGTTTTAAAAACCCAATTCAACTTCCTCTTGAGTAGCTATTCTTGAGCTAACAATTAGTATCAAAGCAGGAAGCTTGAACTTATTTTTTAAAAAGATTTCATAATCTTGAGCATGGCTACTCAATCTTCGCATATTATGGAAGGTCACTCCAAAAATAGAATTCCTTTCTTTAATGGAACTGATTACAATTATTGGAAACCTAGGATGTGTATTTATTTGCAATCTATTGATTATGATCTTTGGGATATTGTCCAAAATGGTCCTTATAAACCAATGAAAGAATTGGACAAAGTTTTAGTTCCTAAAGAACCCAAAGAACATACCAATGAGGATAAAGGAAACTATCTTTGAATGCTAAAGCTATTAACTTTCTATATTATACATTAGATAGAAATTAATTTAATAGAGTAACATCTTACGTATCCACACATGAGATATGGCACACATTAGACGTTGTCCATGAAGGGACAAACTAAGTCAAAGAAGCTAAAACTATCTCTTACATGATTGCGAAATGTTTAAAATGAAAGAGCATGAAATATCAATGAAATGTATACTAGATTTACAGATATTGTTAACGAATTAAAGTCTCTTGGTAAGACTTTTATGCTCTGATTGGTATGAGTGGAAAGTGAAAGGAAAGAAAACATTGGAACAATTTTGGAATGGAAATTGATATGATGGGGTGTTTGGTAGAAAAGAAATTAGAATGGAAAGGAAAAATGAGTGAAAGAAATGGCACGTGGGTCCCATCAAAATTAATCTCCCCAAATATGGATGGATTTTGTGAGGGAAAAGTTTGACAATGATGGAAAAAAAGTGAAGTTACCAATTTTTCCTTCTTTTCCATTAAATTCCAACAAAAAAAATTTAGGCACCAAATTAGAGAAATAGCTAAATAATATTTAGACAAAATGGTAATTGAATTAATAGTAGTTTTTCCATTCCTTTAGTTTGTTTTACAATACTAAACAAGAGAAGATAAAATCATTTTCTTTCCACCTTCACATACCAAACAAGTAAAAAAAAAATCAAAATTTTTCCTTTCCTTACAGTTTTTTTTTCCTTCATAGTTTTCTCCTCCCTCCTATTTTCTTCCCTTCTTACCAAACAAAGCATTAAAGATAGTAAACTAGTAAGAAAGTTGGTTCGATATTTACCACCATCATTGTATGTTAAGAGAATAATATTAGAAGAGACCAAGGACTTATCAACTCTACTGTTGGAAGAATTGGTCAGTTCTATCATGACCCATGAAATAACAAGAAGGCAAAATCAAGTAGAAGAAGAAGATAAAAAGAAGAAAGGTATAGCATTGAAAGCTTCCATACTTGATGACAAAGATAACGAAGATGAATGAAACCCTGAATCCGAAGAACTTTGAAGATATGGTTATGCTTGCAAAGAAATACAAAAAGTTCTACCAGACCAATCCAAGGTGAGCAATTGAAGAAAGATGAGGTAATATGCTATGATTGTGAGAAACTTGGCCATATCAAGAAATTGAAGTTCAGCATGCTAATATCCTAAATCAAGATAACCTTCAAGGTCCACAACATGAGGAGATTGGCCAAACTAACATAGGTGTAGACTTTTGTTTTTGTTTTCAAAATTATTTTGGGTTGGATCAATTTATTTATTTATTTTTTTTCTTTTGCTGAACAAATGGATCAATTATATTGTTTTAATTTAGGTATTTCATTTGATCCTTACGGATCGGAGATTTCTGGGCATCCTATCGCTGGCTCCTGCCAGTTTGCTGGATATTCCTTGTGGGTTTTTCTTTCTTGGTTGTGACCCATAAAACACCTCGTTTTTGCATGATTTAAGCCGGTGGATGTCGAGGAGCCTTTGGTGGTGCCGGAGTTGCTCTGGGAGTTGGAGTTGTTGTTGATGGGTCCTTGGCCGTGAAGAAGAAGAAGATCTATTGTCTGGGTTTTGTTCTCAGGAAGAAGAAGAAGAAGATTTGAGGTGGGTTCCTCATAATATGAAGAAGACGAAGATCTGATCACGAAGAAGAAAGATGTATTTTGTTCCTTTTTTTTGTTTAGGTTATTTTTTAATTATTTTTTAGATTTTTTAATAAATTTGTGCTTTAATTTTTATTAAGTTTTTAATGTATCAAATTATTTTGAAGGGTATTTTAGTTTTTAATTAAAAAATGATGTTGAACAATTTTTTCGGTCCAAAATTAACGATTAAGGATGAAATTGCAACATTTTAAAAAAATCAAACTTAATTAAATAAAAAAAAATTAGGAACTAAATCGTATTTTTTAAAAAAGTTAGGGATCTATTAAATAATTTACCATTTCTTTTAAAGGTTTCCATTTTCTTTTTTTTTTTTAAGTGACTTTCTTTGGTAGAGATCTTATCAGTAGGGTATGTTTTGAAACTAGTTTATCTAATCAAAATTATTTTTTTAGCTGATTCAACTATTAAAAAATATATACCTATTGAGCATCTTTTCAGTTTCCACTAAAGAAATTGTGTTTTTTTCAATTGTTCTACTTTCTTCAACTTCATAAAAATATCTATCTATGAGCATCCTTTTACAGTTCTTACAAGAGAAATTGCTTTTTTTTTCTTTTTTTTTTTCATTGTTCCATTTTCCTTTAACTACATAAAGTAATTAAAAACCAATTTTAGAATATATCCAAAAATAAATTCAACAATGAAAATAAAAAAGGGAAAGAATCAAATGTGTTCACACGGGAGAAAGGTCTTGAATATGACACCATAACCGCTTTAGTTCAAAATCTAGACAAATTCCTAATCGTTTGACGTGGCGTTTGCCCTGTCAGCAATGTGACGGCCTACAATTCGCCACGTAGCCAGTTCCATTTGTACCAAACAGTAGGGATTAATTTCATTCTTATTGTTAACACATCCGGTTATCATTATGCAACTAACCTAATTTTTATGCAAGTTAGGACCTAATAATGACGATCAAAAGATCCAATCAACTTGAATTAATCTCTAAATTTCACGTTAACTTGATTTGATCTAATTATAGATCCAGTGTCTACAGTTGTACCACACTTTAAACATACGTTATATTTATAATAATTAAGTTTTAAAAGACAACATTTATGAAATTTCCCTATAAAATTAAGTTTCAAAAAATACCATTTATGAAATTTTTTTGGAAAATTGTAATAAATAGGCCCGATTTTTATAATTTTTGAAAGTAAATAATTTATTTACAAGTACTAAAAAATAATAGGCCAATTCTAATTTTAATGATATTAATTTTACTTTTTACCCTTAGATTTACTCTCTCATTTTTCCTCATACACTATAAGCCCGTTTAGTTAGTAGATTGAGATAATTCTTTAGACTCTCAAAATTCTAATAACCTGGATAAGTGTTCAGCATCCCTTAAAATCCAAATCAGCCAAATCACTTGAATCGTTCCAATCCCCCATTTTGAGAGTTTGCCTCCCAAAATTCAAATCAGGTTGCTATAGTAAATCCCAAAAATTATCTCTCATATATTTGTGGAAAAAAATCACAATTTCTTTATTTAATATCCGATTGAAACGATTTTTTTCATTGCATTTCTAATGAAGAGAATAATAAATCGATATCCATATTGCATTTTTTTTAATATCATGGACATTAAGATTTTCTTAGATTTGTTAATAAATTAAAAAAACTTTTTTCACTATCTGTTCAAATACAAATTCTAATTTTATTCCCTATGCAGATCACACTTTAAATGTATATCCAAATGTTAATTCGGATTGTAATTCAAATCACCTAAATCAAATCACACAACTCAATTCAAAAAAATCACATCAACACAATTCGAATCTATATACCAAACGGGCCCTATATATTTCTATCTCCCCCACACTTGTCTTTCTCTCTCCTCCTAACGTCTCTCTCTTGAACTCACACTCACGTCTCGTTCTCTGTCCCAAACTTACACCGACGACCACATCTCTTTCTCTATGGCTTCTTTGTCTTTCCCTCCTCGTTTGTTACTTGTCGTTGTTGTTGTCGTAGCAAGACCGAGCGATAGCAAAGATCAACGCAAGGCTCAAATGATGAGATGAAAATATTGTCACATGGCAACGGAAAATCAAAGCTTCATCACGACGAGAGAGAGGAGGTCTGAGAGACCTCGTAGAGAAACAAAACTTCATGGCAAAATGTCACGCCCCGGAGTACGGGAGGTGACGTGGCGGAATATTTAGATTAATTAAATGAGAGTTTACTTGAAATTAAGGGTTTAAAAATCCAATTAAGCAAGAAATAAAGAGATTTTTCCACCACATTTGATAAAGAATTTAAAATCATTAAACAAATAACAATAATTGAATAAAAACCGCGAATATGGGTTCCACAACCCACAACTTGTGCACACACATGGTTCTGACAATATCACAAATACAATTACAGTCCAAGTACAAATAAAGTTAAGTCTTACATGCCTTGATTAACAAATACAGAATGTAAACAAATTCTCCTATTGCTCCTGAGTTCGGTCCGAAGAATCTTCTCCAAACCTAAATGGGAAACCACCTAGAAGGGGGGAATTTAAAACAGTAAAACGTGAGCGAAAGGCTCAGTAGGACTAAGTTTTATAAAATAATTTAATGCAAAGAAACATAACATTATCAGGAGTTTTACAGAAAGGGAACTTGAATAAATAAATAAATAAATTGAGTAGAACCGTTCTGACACAGAACAGTCTACTCGTCAAATCAAAACACCAATTTACTTTTACCTAGGCAAACCATGATATCACCACCGTAGTGGCCCAGCTGGGTTTCGGGACCTGCCCCCAAGGTCGATCACGACCCGATCTCTGATATGGCATCATGCCCATGTGGTTATTATCATTATCATTCAAAACCCAATTACCGAGTGTTGTCAATTATATTCATTATGAAATTCATTTCATGTCACGGTATATAAAAATACAACCGATAAAACCATTTCCAAACAACCGTTGAAAACATTTTGATAGAAATCCTTTTCAAAGCCAAATCATTTCAAAACCAGGCTACCAAAGAAATAGGATAGAAGTCCTACCTCAGTACTCGTGCCGGTACCCCACACCGTAATCCCGGTCCGCTATACGTTAGCTCCACGGAACCACGAACGATCCTAGATACAAACTAAGTCAATCAATATCTAGTTCGAGACATTCTATATTACTAAATCATTTCATGATGCCCTAGTGTGCCATTTGTATCATTAAAATCATCCTATAAGGTTGGGATTTAAATCAGGGTTCAAAACAATGAAATCGGGTAAAAATCACAAAATTTTCCATGCCTCGGTCGGCCTGCCGGACGCCCTGCTTCGGCCTGCCGAACTGTACAGTTCGGCCTGCCGGAAGTAAGGTTCGGCCTGCCGAACATTTCCCCAGATTCGGCCTGCCGGTCGGAAGAACACCGGCCTGCCGATCATCACTTCGGCCTGCCGAACATGAACTTCGGCCTGTCGAACTGGGAAGATCCAGAAATCCCAGCCACGGGTTTCTCGATCCCCAAAATCCAAATCTGAATTCCAACCTGTTTTTCTCAAATCCCAGGCATGAAAAACAACTATAGTTGATAGAAAAACATTCTAAAACATGTTTGGAATCATTTAAACAACATTTGAACTCAAAATCTTCAAAAATCTGAAAATGAGAAAATTAGGAGAAAAATGAAAATCTTGAATCCAATCCGTTTTTCTTCAATCTAGGTTTAGATTCTAGTTGTTCTAAGCTCATTTAACACAAATCCACGGTTTTCTAAGCTTAAACAAACTTAGATTTCAAAAACACACAAAATCGAAAATTTTGAAAAAGTTTAGAAATTTCGAATCTAACCTCGAATCGAAGCTTCAATCCGCGTTCTCGGTCGCCGAATCACGTCCCCGAGCTTCCTCCTTGCTATCCCGAAGCTTGGATTCGAAATGGAGTTCAAAAATTTGAGAGAGAGATTGAGAGAGAGAAAGACTGCCGAGAGGGAGAGTGAAGAGAGAGAGAGATGGGCATGGAAGTGAGGAGAGAGAGAGAGGAAAGGAAAATAAATAGAGAAAATCGGTGGGCGGTTTTACTGTGCGAAAACCATGTGCCGCCCACAGTTTTGTAAAACGGAGTATTTTTAACATTTTACAAATTGTTGTGTTTTAAAACTCAAAACATCATTTTAAATCAATAAGAAATCTTTTGAACACATCAATTTAACAAAACAACCAAAAACTAAAAATCCAACCAAATAATCTAATTAAAGTTAAAACTTTAATTATGGCACACTAATTCATCATTTACATTACATTAATGTTAAATAAATTTCGGGACGTTACAGCTCTCCACCCCTAAAAGAAATTTCGTCCTCGAAATTTACAACTCATCTCAAAAACAAAACAAATGCGGATATAACTCCCGCATACTCGACTCTAATTCCCAAGTGGCTTCATCAACCCCGTGGTGCTGCCACACGACCTTTACCAACGATATCTCACGACGACGCAAGCTAATCACTTTCCGGTCGATGATCTGAATCGGCACTTCTTCGTACGTCGTATCCTCCTGAACCTGCACATCGCGAAACGATACTTTCTTACCCTGCTCAGGTGGACACTTCCTAAGCATAGACACATGAAACACATCGTGCACATGAGAAAGTTCGGGCGGAAGATCAAGCCGATAAGCGACCACACCAACACGCTGAGTGATCTCGAACGGCCCGATATACCTCGGCGCGAGCTTCCCACTCACTCCGAACCGCATAGTTCCCTTACGAGGTGACACCCTCAAGAGAACAAAATCTCCAACCGCGAACTCTAAGGGTCTACGTCTCCTATCCGCGTAGCTCTTCTGCCGACTCTGAGCTGCTCTCAACCGATCCCGAATCACCGCGACTTTCTCATTGCTGACACGAATCTCATCTGGCCCAAGAATAACTCGATCCTCCGGCTCGGCCCAACACACAGGTGACCGACATGGTCGCCCATACAATGCCTCAAATGGTGCCATACCGATACTCGCCTGATAACTGTTGTTGTACGCGAACTCCGCCAAATGCAAATATTGCTTCCAATTCCCGCCGAAGTCCAACGCACAAGCACGCAACATATCCTCGAGAACCTGAATAACCCGCTCAGACTGCCCATCAGTCTGAGGATGAAACGCCGTACTGAAGTTCAAATCCGTACCCAAAGCTTCCTGAAAACTCCTCCAGTACTTAGCATTAAACCTGGTATCTCGATCAGAGGTGATGGACAAAGGAACTCCATGCAACCTCACAATGTTCTGCATATACAACTCCCCGAGAATCTTCCTAGAACACGTCGACCTAAACGGAATGAAATGCGCCGATTTCGTCAACCTGTCGACCACAACCCAAACTGCATCGTGCCGTTGCTCCGTCCTCGGCAAACCTGTGAGGAAATCCATCGTCACATGCTCCCATTTCCACCCTGGAATAGGAAGCGGCTGAAGCTGACCTGCAGGCTTCTGATGCTCGGCTTTCACCTGAAGACACGTCGAACACTTGGCCACGTACTCGCGAACATCTTTCTTCATGCCTCTCCACCAATAGTGCCTCTTCAAATCACGATACATCTTGGTGCTCCCCGGATGAATAGCGAACTGAGACCTATGAGCTTCATCTAGAACGGCTTTCGTCACCTCGGCGATAACTGGAACTGCAAGACGCTCCCGGAAGTACAACGATCCATCTGCATGCACGCTCCATTCCTCGAACTGCTCCCCGTTCTGAATCCGCGACCAAATCCCCTGCAAATGTCGATCCTGCCACTGACCTTGCTTCACCATCCGAACAAGAGCTGGAGTCGCTTCCACATGATACAACAAAACTCGATCACCGTCTTCATGATACTGTAGCCGGTACTCACTCACTGTCGCATCCCTGCTCCAGTCCTCAAAAATCAAACAAGCGAGAATCCCTGAAGACTTCCTGCTAAGCGCGTCCGCTACCACATTAGCTTTTCCGGGATGATACTGCAACGCGAAATCATAATCCTCCATGTACTCCACCCATCTGCGCTGCCTCAAGTTGAGATCCCTCTGAGTGAACAAATGCCTCAAACTCTTATGATCGGAGAAGACCTGAAACGATGCTCCATACAAGTAACATCTCCAAATCTTCAGCGCGTAGATCACCGCTGCAAGCTCTAAATCGTGAGTAGGATAATTTCGCTCGTGAGGTCGTAGCTGTCTCGATCCGTACGCAACCACACGTCCATGCTGCATCAACACGCATCCAAGTCCGCGCCCTGAAGCATCAGCATAAACCTCATACGGCTCGTCACTACTAGGAATAACTAATACTGGAGCTGAAGTCAACCGGTTCTTCAATTCCTGAAAAGCAGACTCACAATCTTCATCCCACTCAAACCAGACGTTTTTCCTGATCAACCTCGTCAACGGAGCTGCAATCTTCGAAAAGTCCTTTACAAATTTCCTGTAATATCCAGCAAGACCTAAGAAGCTGCGAATCTCCGCTACATTCCTTGGTCGTTCCCACTCCAATATAGCTTCAATCTTGGACGGATCCACTGAAATACCATGCTCCGAAATGACATGACCCAGAAATTTGACCTCAGTCAACCAGAACTCACACTTTTCCCTCTTAGCATACAACTGGTGCTCCCGCAAGGTCTGAAGCACGATCCGAAGATGCTGCTCATGCTCCTCCCATGTCTTAGAATACACAAGAATATCATCGATGAACACGATCACAAACTGATCCAGATACGGCCTAAATATCCTGTTCATCAAATCCATAAAAGCTGCCGGAGCATTCGTCAACCCAAAAGACATAACCAGAAACTCGAAGTGCCCATACCGAGTCCTAAAAGCTGTCTTGGGAATATCCTCTTCCTTGATTCTGAGCTGATGATAACCTGACCGCAAATCAATCTTCGAGAAGTATCGCGAACCTCCCAACTGATCAAATAGCTCATCAATCCTAGGCAAAGGATACTTGTTCTTTACCGTAACACGATTCAGCTGCCGATAATCCACACATAACCTGAGAGTCCCATCGTGCTTCTTAGCGAACAAAACTGGTGCTCCCCACGGAGATGTGCTATTCCGAATATATCCTTTATCAGCAAGCTCCTGAAGTTGCTTCCTCAATTCCTTCATTTCTGCCGGCGCCATCCGATAAGGTGCCATAGAAATCGGTGATGTCCCTGGAAACAACTCGATACCAAACTCAATCTCCCGATGCGGTGGTAACCCTGATAACTCGTCGGGGAAGACATCCTCGAACTCATCAACCACCGGAATCGCTACACCACTACTCGAAACATAGGGCTCGCAATCTAGATTGGCAAGAAAAGCAAAACAATCTAGATTCCTTCGCCCTCCTAGACATGACTTCATGAGACGCTCACTCATTAGCCAATCACCACCACCCTGGTAAGTGATCACCGTTCCCCTATCAGACACTAGGGTCACTTTTCTAAGTTGGCAGTCCACAACTGCACTATACCTGGACAACCAGTCCATCCCTAAAATCACATCATAGGAACTCATGGGGAGTATAATCAAATCACTTTTCAAAATCTCATCCCCAATCTTTATTTTACAAGATTTACACATACAATTCACACACACCCGCCCCAAGGGAGAAGTTATAACTAGGGGTTCCTTAAACTCTTCTACTTCTAATCCCAAGGCATGTACAAAAGAACTCGAAATGAGAGAATGAGAGGCACCGGTATCAAATAAAACGCGAGCTAGAGATCTAGAAACCAAAACCATACCATCGACAACCGCGTTACCAATCTGAGAATCTGACCCTCCAGATGCCATTGCATGAACCTGCACTGGCGCCTTCCCTTTTCCTCTACCGACATTGCTGGGTCCTGCATTACTCGGTCGATACTGCTGAGATGGAGATGACTGCACACTACCTGTACTTGGAGCTCTATACTGAGGAACACTGCGCTGAAAATACTGCGGCTGCTGTCCCCGTGCCGGATATGAGAATTGCTGAGGAGAAAACTGCGGATACTGCAACTGCGGGTACTGCGGAGGCGGAGGTAGGGTCTGAGGCTGAGGCTGAGATGAACGACTGGCATCCTCCCCGGTCTGCGATCCAAGACGAGCACTCCTGATCGGGCAATTCCTCTTGATGTGTCCGGGCTGCTGACAGAAATGACAATGAAAGCTGTAGGGGTTGCTGCGCCCGCTGCCAGACGAACTGCTGCTGCCACTGGTCGTACCGCCTTGCTTGCCTTTCCCCGGAGCTGGACGACTACTGGTGCTCTTCCTGCCACTCCTCTGCGGTCCTCCTGAAGCCTTGGCTCGGTCCTCACAATACTGCACGTAATCATTCTCCACGGAGATTGCCGACGACACAAGCTCTCCGAAACTCCTAAGCCGTAGAGCAACCAACTGCCGCCGAATAGGAGCCTTGAGTCCTTCCTGGAACTTGATGCATTTCTCGCGCTCCGATGCCACAGCTGATGGAGCAAACCTAGCCAACTCGCTAAACTTTGCCTCATACTCCCGAACTGAAAGATCACCCTGCTGCAGTCTATAAAACTCAGCTGCCTTCTGATCTCTATACCCCTGCGGAAAATACCGATCATAGAACAGATCCTCGAACTTGTCCCAACCGATATCGCCACCGCGCTCCAGACGCTTAGTTTGTTTCCACCAGGTGTTAGCGCCACCCTCGAGCTTATACGCCGCAAACTCCACACGATACTCCTCAGGCACACCAAGAGTATCAAGATGCTTCAAGATCGAATCCAACCAATACTCTGCTAACTGCGGATCCCCATTGCCATCAAAAGTCGGAATAGACGCCCGCCGAAACTCCTTAAAGAAAGCATGCCGACTACCAACACTGGAGTCTTCCGGTCTAGTCCTGGCTGCCATCTGCCGGAAAGCCGCAATCATAGACCTCATCAGGCCCTCATCATTTCCGAACTCGGCGTCAGCTGTCGAACGACGTCTAGGTGCCATTCTCTCACTTCTGAAAACAAAATTTGGACTGTCAGAGGTATTTCATTGTCAAACCTATGTGTGCACAATTCCCAAGGTTCATAACCTTGAGCTCTGATACCATTCTGTCACGCCCCGGAGTACGGGAGGTGACGTGGCGGAATATTTAGATTAATTAAATGAGAGTTTACTTGAAATTAAGGGTTTAAAAATCCAATTAAGCAAGAAATAAAGAGATTTTTCCACCACATTTGATAAAGAATTTAAAATCATTAAACAAATAACAATAATTGAATAAAAACCGCGAATATGGGTTCCACAACCCACAACTTGTGCACACACATGGTTCTGACAATATCACAAATACAATTACAGTCCAAGTACAAATAAAGTTAAGTCTTACATGCCTTGATTAACAAATACAGAATGTAAACAAATTCTCCTATTGCTCCTGAGTTCGGTCCGAAGAATCTTCTCCAAACCTAAATGGGAAACCACCTAGAAGGGGGGAATTTAAAACAGTAAAACGTGAGCGAAAGGCTCAGTAGGACTAAGTTTTATAAAATAATTTAATGCAAAGAAACATAACATTATCAGGAGTTTTACAGAAAGGGAACTTGAATAAATAAATAAATAAATTGAGTAGAACCGTTCTGACACAGAACAGTCTACTCGTCAAATCAAAACACCAATTTACTTTTACCTAGGCAAACCATGATATCACCACCGTAGTGGCCCAGCTGGGTTTCGGGACCTGCCCCCAAGGTCGATCACGACCCGATCTCTGATATGGCATCATGCCCATGTGGTTATTATCATTATCATTCAAAACCCAATTACCGAGTGTTGTCAATTATATTCATTATGAAATTCATTTCATGTCACGGTATATAAAAATACAACCGATAAAACCATTTCCAAACAACCGTTGAAAACATTTTGATAGAAATCCTTTTCAAAGCCAAATCATTTCAAAACCAGGCTACCAAAGAAATAGGATAGAAGTCCTACCTCAGTACTCGTGCCGGTACCCCACACCGTAATCCCGGTCCGCTATACGTTAGCTCCACGGAACCACGAACGATCCTAGATACAAACTAAGTCAATCAATATCTAGTTCGAGACATTCTATATTACTAAATCATTTCATGATGCCCTAGTGTGCCATTTGTATCATTAAAATCATCCTATAAGGTTGGGATTTAAATCAGGGTTCAAAACAATGAAATCGGGTAAAAATCACAAAATTTTCCATGCCTCGGTCGGCCTGCCGGACGCCCTGCTTCGGCCTGCCGAACTGTACAGTTCGGCCTGCCGGAAGCAAGGTTCGGCCTGCCGAACATTTCCCCAGATTCGGCCTGCCGGTCGGAAGAACACCGGCCTGCCGATCATCACTCCGGCCTGCCGAACATGAACTTCGGCCTGCCGAACTGGGAAGATCCAGAAATCCCAGCCACGGGTTTCTCGATCCCCAAAATCCAAATCTGAATTCCAACCTGTTTTTCTCAAATCCCAGGCATGAAAAACAACTATAGTTGATAGAAAAACATTCTAAAACATGTTTGGAATCATTTAAACAACATTTGAACTCAAAATCTTCAAAAATCCGAAAATGAGAAAAAGAGGAGAAAAATGAAAATCTTGAATCCAATCCGTTTTTCTTCAATCTAGGTTTAGATTCTAGTTGTTCTAAGCTCATTTAACACAAATCCACGGTTTTCTAAGCTTAAACAAACTTAGATTTCAAAAACACACAAAATCGAAAATTTTGAAAAAGTTTAGAAATTTCGAATCTAACCTCGAATCGAAGCTTCAATCCGCGTTCTCGGTCGCCGAATCACGTCCCCGAGCTTCCTCCTTGCTATCCCGAAGCTTGGATTCGAAATGGAGTTCAAAAATTTGAGAGAGAGATTGAGAGAGAGAAAGACTGCCGAGAGGGAGAGTGAAGAGAGAGAGAGATGGGCATGGAAGTGAGGAGAGAGAGAGAGGAAAGGAAAATAAATAGAGAAAATCGGTGGGCGGTTTTACTGTGCGAAAACCATGTGCCGCCCACAGTTTTGTAAAACGGAGTATTTTTAACATTTTACAAATTGTTGTGTTTTAAAACTCAAAACATCATTTTAAATCAATAAGAAATCTTTTGAACACATCAATTTAACAAAACAACCAAAAACTAAAAATCCAACCAAATAATCTAATTAAAGTTAAAACTTTAATTATGGCACACTAATTCATCATTTACATTACATTAATGTTAAATAAATTTCGGGACGTTACACAAAATCCTTGGGAAAGATCATTGGCGGAGTTGGTGACGACAATGAGGAATAAGATCTAAGGCTTTAATCTGGGGCCAAGTCCATAGTTTTTTATATGGGTTAATATTTTAATTTTGAAATTTTAGGGGTAAACTATTCATTATATTTGGAAACATTTTCCGACATTATATGGAAAAAACACGTTTACAACCAATTTGTAAAACATTAATATTGTTGGAGGGTATTTTTGTAATTTAACTAGTTAATAAATCAAGATTTATATTAAGATGGTCTATCTATTAACATTTTCCAAACCTTTGCCCATTCATTTTTATTTTCCTAAAAATTTGGCCTGCTTCTCTCATTTTTTTTTTGGAGTAAATTAGGTAGTGTATTATTTTTTTACTGTCACTATCATGTTTGATCACTTTTTTCTCCTTTTGATTTATACCGGTTTTTCTAGCTAAATACACCAAAATACTCTTATATAATAAATATTTACTTAACTCGAACCTAAAATACTTGAGGACAATAGTGCCTTTATATTCATTGAAAATGTTATATTTTAAACTTTCTCACAAAAGTGGTAAAATTGAAAAGCAATACCCAAAAGCAGTATTTCTCAAAGGGTTAATTACAAAATTATACCTTCTAGTTTTAATTATTTCTCAATTTATTTTTTTATTGTCAAAAACTACAAATGTGTCTTTTGAATTTGAAAACTTGTTTTAATGTTATCTCTTGTAGACTTTTTTGTCATAAAAGACGTGGAGATAGGAAAAGATACACGTAATTAGGACAGAATTTGTTTCTGAAATATATTTTTCTTCTCAAAGGATTTTTAAAAAATATTTTTACATTTAAAAAACCTTGTAATTTTAGGTCTTTTTTCCAAAATATGATGTTTTGTTTTAATATTTTTTATATTTTTAAATCTATAAAATATATTTCATAACTGTTTAAGGAAATTTAAGACTTATCTTTTTATAAATGTCATATATGTTTATTTATGATATAATTTAACATAAAATATAAATAATAGTATGGTATAAATTTTTTAAATATAGCATAAATAACATAGCTTGCGAAATTTTCTCATGTAACTAATCTTTCTCAAACTGACCTATATTCGGCCAACATACTTGGGGCCCAAAATCTAAACTAAGGCCCAATCCAAGACTCCTGGCCTTCGGCCCATTAACTTGGTTAATCACAAATCCCATCCGAAACTGATTAGGATTAGTGAGTGAAAAAAAAAAATCTGTTTCCCACCTTTTCCTAGTCCGATTCAAACTGCAAAACCCTAACCAAACGCGCCAAGAAAATCTCTATATAAATCAATAATCCCTCCAAATTCTTCTGCATATTCTCATATTCCACTCCATCATTCGAGTTTCTGTTCGAGTCCTCATTATTCATTCGAAAAGTACGTTTAAATTTTCTTGCATCTGAATTACTGCAAAATTTACAATCTTTTTTTTTTGTCTGGTTTAATCTAATTAATGTGTATTTACGTTTGATTTTAAACAGAATGAAGGTGATCGCCGCTTATTTGTTGGCTGTTTTGGGAGGGAATGCTAATCCTTCCGCTGATGATGTCAAGAACATTCTCGCCTCTGGTACTTTTTTCTTCTTTTTTTTAATTAAGATGGGCTTTTTGTTTTTGTGAATTTTGTTTTGTTAATTTTAACGGTGATAATCTCCTGTTTGATCATGTTCAATGTGTATGAAAATTGAAAAGAAAATGTTTTCTTATTGAAGGAATATAAAGATTTTGTTTTTATCTGAAGATTCTGCATTCCATTTGGGCTTACTTCCTTGTTTATGCAAATTTTGTTTTGTAAATTTGCGTTTTAGTGTTGATAATCTCCTGTTTGACCCTTATTTTGATTTTTTTTTTTGTCATAACTTTGATCCCTGTTGAATATGAATGATTTTTTTAATTATTATTTTTAAAAGGAACAAGAAGATTTTGTTCTCATACGAAAATTCTGTGGCCAATTACACAATTTTTTTGGGGACCCATATAGAATTGAGGGGCCATAATAATTGGGTTTGGTGGGGTTTTTTTTTTTTTTATATCTCCATGTATTTGTATATGAATAAAATTGTTGTTATTAATTATTATACAGAGTTCACTTTCAATGATGCAATGAGATTATATGAATTTCTTTACTTTTCAGTTTTCTTAATCCTGTTTGGAATTCTTGGTTTCATTTAGCTTTAAGAATGGGTGTTTTGGATTTTGAAGAATTATTTTATCTTTTTTTTAGTTAGAATACTGTTGCAATTATTATCAACTTAGAGAATTGTTTTTGGGTTTGTAGTTGGGGCTGATGCTGATGAAGATAGGATTAAGCTTCTTCTTTCGGAAGTTGCGGGTAAAGATATAACGGAGGTTATTGCGGTCGGCAGAGGAAAGTTGGCCTCGGTGCCCTCCGGGGGCGGCGTTGCGGCTCCTTTGGCTGCCGCTGCTGCTGGTGCCGCTGCTCCTGCTGCAGCTGAGACGAAGCAAGAGGAGAAAGTTGAGGAGAAAGAGGAATCTGAAGATGTAAGTATTTTTTCCATACACGCCCTCTTTGCTTTAGGAAATTTTTTTTTTTAATTTTTGAAAACTTTGTTTTAGTTGTTATAGTATATCAATGTGTAACATCAATAATCCTACAACTGATGCCATGAGTGCAAAAAGCAAACAAACAAACAGAAGAATTTTATGCTAGGAAAAGATTAAAAAATAACAAAACAAAATGAAAACCTACTAGTTTGATTAATTTTTTTTAACTGCAAGATCGTCTTAATCATATAAGATTAGGAAAAGTACAACAATGTATTATTTAACAAAATATGGTGATGATGTAATGGTTAAAATTTGTATCCATGTACATAGATTCTACCAGAGAATTTTCTATACAAATCATATAATATTATTTTTAATTATTTTTGAGTTTTTATTTGATATGCTTTTCTTTTTTATTTTGCAGGACTTGGGCTTCAGTCTTTTTGACTGAGGAGGTTGCAGTGCTTTTCACTTGGCAAAACTTCCCATTCGATTTAGCTGTTTACGGAGGATGTCAAAATTTTTTTGGTCGTGTCTAGATGTTTTGGGTTCATATTAAGCAGTGTAGAGAGAGAAAGTAGTTTTTAACAATTTTTAGTTTATTTACTAATGTTTGGATTTTAGTTTGCTTTTCCTTCAAGATGCATGGAATTTCATTTTTTATTAGAGAATGCAGTCATTGATAATGAATAGAATTTTTTATATTCTTGCTCAGATCAATAATTCAAAGCTTACGGGACTTAATTTAGCTTTAACAGAAATTGAAATGTCCTGATATTGTTGCTCTTGCGGATAAGGCTAATAAACATTATGTTTGAATGATGGGATTTCACAAAGAATCCCAAAATCATGTTTGGTGGTGGACTTGGCATAGGAGGGGGCGTTTAGCAACTTAGTTGAAACTCATAGTTCTAATTATGAACAATATAAAGCAAAGTAAATGTATGCTATAGTTCAAAACTCTAACATGTTATAGTATTTATCTAATTCTCAATTTCAATTATGTTTCCAAACGCCCTCAAACTCAAATAATGTGAAGCTCCTAGCAAAAGTAAGCTATGTAAAGCTCTCATATAGTGTTGTGAATGAAAAATTAGTTTGAATGAATGGTGTTCACGGATTGAATATGTGACGACTCGCTTTTTCGGGCAGTCACTTTACTTACTTCTTACTTATTTAGTAAGAAAAATACGGAAATAATTTTTTTTTTCCTTAAACATCCTTTAAAAAGTTCTTTAAAACTAATGTGACTTCTATAGGTCGCATTTCAAGTTGAAACCCCGCTCAACACTTGCTCTTAAAATCATTTCAAATCGTTTCTTAAAACTTAATAAGAAACATTTGTTAAACCATAGCTTTAAACTTCACTTTATAATTTTATAAAACATTTCATAAAATATTTCTTAAGACTTTGATTTTCTTAAAACTTTGAAAACTCTAAATCAAAGAGTGAGAAAACCTTTTCTTTGAACAGCAGCGGAAACATACTCTAGTGGTATCTATACCCAAATCTTTGCATCCGTCCTCCGCAGCACCCAACTCTTCTAACGGGTCACACTGGTCGCCCACATACTACATACAGCATAAAGAAACTTTTTATGAGCTTTCGCTCAGTAAGTTCAAACAAAATCTCATAAAGCATTTAAACATGCTTTAAAAACTTTTCTCATAAAAACCTTTCTCTTAAAACGTTTTTCATAAACATTTTCCATAAACATTTCTGAAAACATTTTTTATAAAACATTTCTGAAACGTTTTCATAAACATTCTTCATAAACTTTTTCTTAAAAGCATAAAAATGTTTTTCATAAACACTTAATATAAAATATTCCTCAAAATGTTTTCCATAGCATATAAATGCTTAATAACAAGGAAAACCAGTAAAATCAAAATGCATGTTTCCATTTATGCTCAACTATTAACTTCAATTATGAGCATTTTATGAACATTCTTTTTTTACTTTAACTTTCTACCTTCATTTCTTAACTTTCCTTATCTTATTTTAACTTTCTATCATTGTTCCTTATCGTTCCTTATCTTACTTTAACCTTTAGTGTTCGTACCAACATCTTTAATCATGAGATCATAAATGTGATGCTTCTCTTGTGGAAGACTTAAGACCATCAAACTTTGTGGTCATGTATCTCACATCTAGGAGGTCAATCTTTAACTTTACTTTTATTATCTCACAACGAGAAAACTTGTGACACCCGTTATTCTTCTAACGGGTATTGAGGTAATTAAATTAATTTTTAATGTATAAAAAAAAAAATTGCTTCATTTAAATTTATTTTATAATATTTATTTTTATCTATTTTTAAATTTTCTAAAATTCTCCTATATTTATTTAGTATGATTACTAAAAAGCCTTAGAACTTCTAATAAATCTCAAAAATGACATATTGGCATTATGTGTGTTAAAGTCTTTAGATGAGACATAAGGATATCTTTTCCAACTACTCTTGACCCTCATTTTCTTTATTTCCTCCGTGACATGCTTCAACATGTCTCCTCTATAATTGTTTCTATCACTTCTCTTCAAAGACTTCATCTTTTCTTCCTTTCTCTTCCACGGTTCCCACACTCTTCTTCTCATTTCTTTGCTGAAGCAAAATACTTAGAGAACTTCTTCAAGGCAGCCATAAAAATCAGCCACCATCACCTCCATTTGAGCAAGAATTTCAGTCATACCGAAGTAAAGGAACCTGTTTTGAAGCCATTTCAAGCTTCCAACTAACCATAATCCGAGGTTAGAATCTTATGAACAAATTTAGTCTTTCATTTATAAATTTTCTTTTATACTAAAGGATTATTCAAATTTGCGTTCTTAAACCTAAGTATATGTTTGTTGCTATTTTGGAGCATATGTATGAAGTCTAAGTGTATATGCCCTAGACAGAAAATTTATATTGTTAAACTTTATAATACCTCTATGGGCAGTGGTTATTTCTTGAAATTCTAAGATTAAATTAAAATAAATTTTATGAATGTAGTTGTATGTTGTGCTTTAGTTTTAATTGTCCTTATGCACGCCTTAGGATCAAGGGAGTATGGAGCTAACGTTAATTGATTCCAAGATTAAGAGACTGTTGATAAGCTTGAAAGGTAGGGATTCTATTACTCATCTTTTGTGAGGTTTTTATAGAATTAAAATTGATTGTTTTGCCGCAATATATATATATCTATGTTGAACTGATATTATATGATTATCACATATGAAACTATGACATGGACTCGTCTTGTATTGTACGGCGAGGAACATAATGAATTGACACATGTTATAAATTGAGAAGCATGGTTAGGAAAACTAACTCTATTGATAATGATTCAATATAGAGAAATTGTGAGACATGAAGAGGGCGACGGTTACGTCCTTGGGCATGAATACCCTAAAAGGTAAAATAGGGGGAAGGCGATGACGCTTCCTTGGGTTGAAAGTCCCAGAACACACTGTACAGGAATCGATTTGGTGAGGACTCGGGGCTTGATGTCCCCTCACCGGAACACCCTTGGAATGTTTATAGGGTGATCAAGTGCGCCCATTTGGGTTTCGATGAGTTGAGTGATACTCAATTTAACATGGATACCTAGGAACAATGATGATTGGTAATATTTGTATAAATGTGTAATTATGACACTTGGTAATGATTAACTACGGTATCCATAAGATGTGATCATAATAAACCTCATAATCTGGAATATGATGTGACTTACTAACCATGCAGATTTTAATGTGGTAATGATAAAAACCTAAAGGTGAGTAATGGCTTTCTCTACTGAGCATAGTGTTGCTCATACCCTTATGTTTATATCTTTTCAGGACTCACTAAGTGTGAGGTGGCTACGAGAAATATAGTTGAGGAAGCGATATAACTATATTACATTGGGACTGCTCAATTGTAAAGAATGTTCTTCATGATAATGTAAGCATCAATTGTTACTTTCTGTGACTGTAATTATAATGTGTTGAGGGTTAAAATGATGATGACAACAGTTTATATTATTAAATTTAAGGTGCTACATTAAAACTGTGGTTTATTTATCGTTTATATTTTTATTTTTGAGTTGAGAGTTTTCATTTAAGTCCCGGGCAAATTTTATTTTTAAGGTTTTACTTTTATTATTTATTTTTATTTTATCTCATTAAAAACTGTTAACCCCCACATAGGGGCGTTACAAAATTTTTGGTATCAGAGCCTAGGTTCGGTTAACCTAGGGAGTGTAGCACCACTTTAAAAAAATATATTTTTGAGATGATTTTGAAGCTGAATTTTCATTGTCATCTTCAAAATGAACCTTCACATTGATTTATACAGTCTAGAAGGATGTAACATGGAAAGGCCATAGAATGAAAATATTAATGGTTATATGAGTACAATAATTATATAGAAGGAAAGTATTAATAGTTATGAGGGAATGATAATTATATGAAATGAGTTTATAAGTAGAATGTTTATGAGAGATTCGTATAATATTAGGATCTATAAGCATATTTAATTCGTATAAACGATGAGAAATTCGTATAGATAAGAGGATTTAAAAGCCTTTTGTCTCGTGAAAAACAATGAGAAATATAAGGCTTGATTTATTGATTTTAAAGTTTGACATAGATATGCCAAATTTTTCGTAATTGATTCAAACCTAAGTAATGATTATGTGTGGATTCGATGGAGCACATAAGTGTCAATGTCTTTTCTTAAAAGTTCTATATATTTGAGGAATATGATATAAGTTGGGAATCATGGTATTGAATCTTGAGAGAGATAAATGTTAGACTTTTGGTCTGTTGAGACTGTGTAAAGTCTAGAATGCATGAATCTCAAAATTGGAATATTTTGTTACGTACATTGTATTTAAGTGTATCAGTGAATCTTTTGGTTACCTAAGGTTTTGTTATATGAGGAAATTATATATTGTATGAGTAGAATTGTGGGGATTGTAGATGTTCTTAAGTAGTAACATCTAGTGTCTTTGTTCATTGATATGGTCTACGTTGGAAGACGTAAATCGTATTGATTTCAAGGTTAGTCACATTCTAAACCCTTGGTAGTAATGATGATGAATCCATTGATAGATGTTAAGTATTATGAATAACATATGGGTGTATGCATTGTTCAATAAGGTTTTGATTAAAACAAAATTATTTGAGTTGCTAAATATCATTCAGGAAGATCCTTGTTGTCGTTAAATTAGATTTGTTATTTATAGTTAACTTTATCTATAGTGGGCTTTGAATTGGGTTTAAGATGTATACAAATTGGTTTTCAATTTTATGTTTGTTATTTAACTCGTTCTAAATGTGTTAAGGCCGAAACAACCTGATCATTTTCAACTTAGAACATTTGGGCCTAGTTCAAATCTTAAATCAGTTTGATTCACACTGTCTCTCCCACGTGGTTTCTATACGTGTCATATACAGTGGTTTAATCATTGTTTACATATACGTTTACTGTGCATAGGAGCTTATTTCTCCGAGTTCACTTTTTCTCTCTTAATTTGTTATTTTCTCTCTAAATCGCAAATCCTCTTCTTTTTCATTAAAAATTCTTCTTTTTCTCTAAAAGAAGAAGGAATTCTAGGATTCTGCAATTTACTATCTTAATTTTTCCTTTCTATTTACTCTTCTTTCATCTCATCATGGACCCAAAGTACCAACACCTGAGAAAGTATTTCCCATCACTCTCCCAAAAGATTCTCAGAAAGAAATACAAGGCTAGAATTACTCGGTTGTGGATTCTTATGCATTTTGGCATCCTTTGTGATGTGAGAATGTTGATAGAGGGGAAAATCCGTCTGAGTGACTTTAGTCAAGATGTCGGTTTATCAGGAACAGGTACCAGTCGTAGTGCAATGAAAAGAAGAGCTCGTGCCATCGTGATCACTTGTAACAAATGTGGAAGACAAAATTGTAACGGTAAATGTACTTCACCTGGTTATATGTCTACGAATAGAGAGGATAAAATAAGGTTTTGTAGGAATGGACTTTCAAAGGAGAACTTGGATAGCATCCATCCTCCTCTCCACGGTCACCCTAGTGGATATGTTCAAGGAGCTATTTTTAAACTCTGGCCTAAATTTTATACAGAAAGACAACGCCTCAGGAATATGGTATTTCTAGATCCTGTTTGCCAAGCCATAAGAAAACTGGATGGGAAATAAGTCATCGCTCTATAAAGGTTATTTAGTCTTTACTTATTTGAAGCAGTTTTAGCTGATGTTCAACAGTTTGTGTTTTTCTTTTACTCAGAATATTTGCTTTTGTGTTTGAAATAATTGTGATTATTAGATTGATACAGTAAGTGTTAATATCTTATTTAATTTATGATTTTCTTAAATATATATATAATAAAATATATTATCTTATCAGACACGTTACATACGGTACAGTAATATGTTTGAATTTTGAAAAGCTTATCCAGATATTTCAAGATTTGTGTCTCAAATTTCAAAAGTTCTACAGTATTTGTCGTTTATATTAAATTTCTAGACTTGGTGTATATTTGTCAAAAAGTCTACAGTTGTGTCATGAGGGTCTTCTGTCAAATTGTTCTCAATTGTCAAAAGTTATACAATTAGAGTCTAATCTTTTTCAAAAAGTGAATCAGATTTTCTGTAAACTATCAATCACCTTATCTTACTTTCTTATCCGCACAAGATTTTGTTTAAATCTTTGGATTACCTTTTCATTACCTACTCGTCTATCTCTTTAGCCCTTTTTGTATATTTCTCATCTTTAAAAACTCATGTAGAACCCGAAGTCTAAGTGGAGCAGACATTAAGCAACCACTTCTATAAACCAAATATGTCTACCTCCCAGTCCACGAAGAAAATAAAGAATGTCTGTGTCTTTTGTGGTTCCAGCCTTGGAAAAGATAAAGCTTATTTAGAAGCTGCAAATCACTTAGGGCAAGTCCTAGCACGCAAGAAGATTAACATAATCTATGGGGGTGGTAGTATAAAAATGATGGTAAATATGGCACTAGCAGCTAGGTCTAGCGACGCTACTGATGTAAGAATTTGGCCTCATATTCCAGTTGAAGGAAACCTTTGTAAGGAAACCATAGGTAAGGGAGAAGGAGTCAGGAGTATCCCTAAAAATTTTAAAGACATAATCTATAATTCCGATGCTTTTATAGCATTACCTGGTGGTCTAGGTACTCTTGAGGAAATATTTATAGTTGCTTGTGGGCAATTGTTGGGCTTTTATTCCAAACCTTTGGGTCTGCTGAACGTAAAGGGTTTTTATGACGGTCTTTTGAAATTTCTAGATTACGCTGTGGAAGAAAACATCACTACAGAATCGGAGAGACAAATCTTTGTTACTGCTTCAACAGCTGAGGAATTGATAGATAAAATGCAAATCATACATCCAGAATCCGACACTGCAACATCCAAGCTTGAATGGGAAAGGGAAAGCCGGGAGCGGCCAATTGATTTGAATCTCCATCTGTAATCTTTTTGTTTTATCTTTGGCATGTAGGCATGTATGTCCGTATTTCGTGTGTTACGAATAACCGTTTACCTTGTATTCTGTGTTTCTTGTGGTACGTCGTTGTTCAATCTTTTAGATTCATTGAGCCTAATGCCGGGATGGCTGGATACGGAGTACTTGATGCTCTCGAAACGCATCCTTCTTAAGGTCCGATCTTTTGTTTATCGATGTTTTTGTATCCTATAAGCATGCATGATATGGATAGCTGGTATACGGAGTGCCTTGTACTCTCGAAACGTATCCGTATCATGTTTGTAATGTGTAATATTCTGTTAATATTATGTGGAAGTACCAGAGTCAGTTATGGGGATATTCCATATGAAATATGAGTATATTATTTGGGTTGAATGTTTGTGTCATGAGGATAGCTGTTTAATGAAAAATATGTCGGGTTTGTCTGCAACTCTGAGATTCCGTTTAATATCTCTATGAATAAGTTTAATGTATGGTTTTGAATATAAGTGTTTGTGATATATGTTTTATGATTATGTTTTAGTTTATTAGTTGAGGTATGAAATCAAATATATTTGACTTTTCCTTACTCAAAAAGGAAAAGGAACCTAAAGATGAAGTATATAAAATTTCTCTGGCAATCTCCTTAAATGTGATTGTAAATCACAGTCCATAGACAATGAAGGACCGGAATCATGATATGGTCAATATGTATGCCTGATCAGATTCTTAGACTATTATATGGTGTTATAAGTTGAAACTTGTCAGAAATACTCTTATTGAGGGATTTAGGAGTAAGATTTATTATGCAAGTAAATAAGTGGAAATACGATAACTTAAATTTGGAGGACAAACAACATTAACGGTTTAGACTCAGAATTGGAATCATAGTGGAATCATAATTTTTACTAGTATTGCTAGAATTGAAATTTCGAGGACGAAATTTCTTTAAGGGGGGTAGAGCTGTGACACCCGTTATTCTTCTAACGGGTATTGAGGTAATTAAATTAATTTTTAATGTATAAAAAAAATTTTGCTTCATTTAAATTTATTTTATAATATTTATTTTTATCTATTTTTAAATTTTCTAAAATTCTCCTATATTTATTTAGTATGATTACTAAAAAGCCTTAGAACTTCTAATAAATCTCAAAAATGTCATATTGGCATTATGTGTGTTAAAGTCTTTAGATGAGACATAAGGATATCTTTTCCAACTACTCTTGACCCTCATTTTCTTTATTTCCTCCGTGACATGCTTCAACATGTCTCCTCTATAATTGTTTCTATCACTTCTCTTCAAAGACTTCATCTTTTCTTCCTTTCTCTTCCACGGTTCCCACACTCTTCTTCTCATTTCTTTGCTGAAGCAAAATACTTAGAGAACTTCTTCAAGGCAGCCATAAAAATCAGCCACCATCACCTCCATTTGAGCAAGAATTTCAGTCATACCGAAGTAAAGGAACCTGTTTTGAAGCCATTTCAAGCTTCCAACTAACCATAATCCGAGGTTAGAATCTTATGAACAAATTTAGTCTTTCATTTATAAATTTTCTTTTATACTAAAGGATTATTCAAATTTGCGTTCTTAAACCTAAGTATATGTTTGTTGCTATTTTGGAGCATATGTATGAAGTCTAAGTGTATATGCCCTAGACAGAAAATTTATATTGTTAAACTTTATAATACCTCTATGAGCAGTGGTTATTTCTTGAAATTCTAAGATTAAATTAAAATAAATTTTATGAATGTAGTTGTATGTTGTGCTTTAGTTTTAATTGTCCTTATGCACGCCTTAGGATCAAGGGAGTATGGAGCTAACGTTAATTGATTCCAAGATTAAGAGACTGTTGATAAGCTTGAAAGGTAGGGATTCTATTACTCATCTTTTGTGAGGTTTTTATAGAATTAAAATTGATTGTTTTGCCGCAATATATATATATCTATGTTGAACTGATATTATATGATTATCACATATGAAACTATGACATGGACTCGTCTTGTATTGTACGGCGAGGAACATAATGAATTGACACATGTTATAAATTGAGAAGCATGGTTAGGAAAACTAACTCTATTGATAATGATTCAATATAGAGAAATTGTGAGACATGAAGAGGGCGACGGTTACGTCCTTGGGCATGAATACCCTAAAAGGTAAAATAGGGGGAAGGCGATGACGCTTCCTTGGGTTGAAAGTCCCAGAACACACTGTACAGGAATCGATTTGGTGAGGACTCGGGGCTTGATGTCCCCTCACCGGAACACCCTTGGAATGTTTATAGGGTGATCAAGTGCGCCCATTTGGGTTTCGATGAGTTGAGTGATACTCAATTTAACATGGATACCTAGGAACAATGATGATTGGTAATATTTGTATAAATGTGTAATTATGACACTTGGTAATGATTAACTACGGTATCCATAAGATGTGATCATAATAAACCTCATAATCTGGAATATGATGTGACTTACTAACCATGCAGATTTTAATGTGGTAATGATAAAAACCTAAAGGTGAGTAATGGCTTTCTCTACTGAGCATAGTGTTGCTCATACCCTTATGTTTATATCTTTTCAGGACTCACTAAGTGTGAGGTGGCTACGAGAAATATAGTTGAGGAAGCGATATAACTATATTACATTGGGACTGCTCAATTGTAAAGAATGTTCTTCATGATAATGTAAGCATCAATTGTTACTTTCTGTGACTGTAATTATAATGTGTTGAGGGTTAAAATGATGATGACAACAGTTTATATTATTAAATTTAAGGTGCTACATTAAAACTGTGGTTTATTTATCGTTTATATTTTTATTTTTGAGTTGAGAGTTTTCATTTAAGTCCCGGGCAAATTTTATTTTTAAGGTTTTACTTTTATTATTTATTTTTATTTTATCTCATTAAAAACTGTTAACCCCCACATAGGGGCGTTACAAAATTGGTACGACACTTTCTCTTTTTCTTTATGTTACATTGTTATTAACTTTAATGAGCATAACAAACACAATCACATCATATGCAAACACACTTGCAATTCATAGTTTATACTTTAAAATATATTGCATAACAAATGCAACTTATTACATAACAAATGCAGCATAAAACGCAAACACATTATGCAATTCATAACTTGTACTCTAAAACTTATTGCATCACAAATGCAACTTATTGCATAACAAATGCATCATATAACGCAATCATATTTTGCAAATCATAACTTTTATTCTGAAACTTATTGCACAACAATTGCAACTTATTGTATAATAAATACATCATAAAACATACAACTTAAACTATAAAACATTATGCATTGTCATAATACAAAACATACTTTAAATACTTCAAATATCATAACTTGAACTTTTAAAAATATTATGCATATCAATATGCAAATAGACTTTAAACATAACGGTTGTAAATTCATTGCAAATCTTATTTTGTACTTTAGAACTTTTTTGCATAATAAATGCAAATATATCTTAAAAAAACTTGTATAACAATTGCAAACACATTTGCAAATTATATAAATAAGCATTTAAAAATAATTTACTTCATGCTGTAGGTGAAGTCTGAACTTACTCGGACTATGCTCTAGCGTTCTCTATTCCGTTCCTTTCTCGTTCCTTTTTCTTCCATTGGTCGGCTTCTGTGTCCTGATCATACGACAGCCGACTCATTAATTAACTTTAAAACGTAAACATTAACCATTCTTTCCTTTTAACTTGACTTGTGTACTATCGGTTTACCCCTTTTCCTTCACTTAATTTTGTAACCCACCGGGTTATTTTTCGTTTACTTGAACATCTCTTATTAAATATATCGTCACACGTGACGGTTACATTACTTAACGTATTACGAAACATTTTCCGTCAAGAACGTTATGCTAATTTAGAGTGTTCGACTTCGTTCTAGCTATTTTCGTAAAAATACCATTTTTTTTACTCTTTTCGGGTTTTTCGTCAACTTCGTAACTCTATAAAACCCATTACAACTTTAATGTTCAATTATCCACATATTATGAAAAAATTCCCACTAAGGATCGTTTCTTGACATCTGCGTTTCGGGTCCGTTTTGGCCATTTTTATAAAATGACCATTTTGGCCTTAACCCTTTTTCTTCCATTATTTCCTTAACTAAACTTTAATTTCCTTAAAACTTAACATCTATGGTACTTACTGCCTACAACAGTGTAGGAAACCAACGTTTCTTAGTGAAAACTGAGTTTTCACACAATTTCATAGTTTTGGCCTGAAATATAAAAATATTTACATTTTTGTTCCCAGAACCAAAAATAATATTTTTAAACCATTAGTCCCCATTTTTCATGAGGAATATTTTTGCTCAAAGTACCATATTCAAAATCCTTTAGGAAAATGATATTTTTGCCCTTAAATTTTTTTTTCCAATTTTAACAAATTCTTGTAAAATTCATAACTCCTAAACCGACAATAATTTTAAGAAACTGTCCACGCTATCCTAACAATTTCGATGAGTTCTACAACTTTCATGTTATAACTTTTCTAAAATTCTCACTGTACAGGGGTTTTTTGGGCAATATTCATTTCTGTCGAGAAGAAACTTTTTCTTTTAATTTAGTCCTTGCGGTATTTTTGTAAAAATCTATTTTTAAACAATAAATCTACCCCTGCATAGGCAGTTTCAATCCTTGTTTGAATCATTTTTATTCCCCCTCATCATTTTTGCGAAAATAGTACTAAAATTACAAAAATAAAACTTTTTGCAAAAGCTACCATTTTGCACCATAAACCAAAATTTCACAACTTCAACAGGCCATACATCACATATCCATGACATTTCATCAAATACATGCTCAATAACCCACATAGGTTCAAAGGAATAAAAATTAAAACAAAAATTTCAAAATTTTACAACTTTGAAATTCAAAACTTACCTAAACAACACTCTTTTGATTTCTAGCCTTCCAAGGCTCCTTGAACTCCTTCCTAGGCTTCATTTTCATGCAAAAACATCATGAATTAATTTCCCCCTTAACCCATGAAAAATCCCTTGAAAACTTGCTAAAAAGTTTAAGATTTTACCTTAAATCTTGTAAAAAATCCTTGAGCTTTGCTTCTAAAACTTGTTTGGGGTTATTTTTGCAAAGAATTGGGTTTGAGAAAATTCTTGGGATGGTTCTCCCATGGTGGCCGTGGCTTTGAGGAAGGAGAAGTGGGATTATTTTGCAAAATTTGCATTTAGTGCATGTTTATCGATTTAGGTTACTCATGGTCATCCATAAAGATACCCTAGGTGGCGACATGCTATTGGGCCACATTTCTAAGCTTGGTGGCCCAATCAAATTCAGTTGAGTGTCCCTTTATGTGACCTAAAAATTTACACAGTGTAATTTTCTGTCACAGTATTTTTCTTACACTGCCATGGTCAAATCAGTGTACCTCCCATCCTTAGACTGTATAAAAATATTTTACTTGCCTCTGGTTTAATTTTGGAGGCCAAACATAACCTTTCCCATACCTGCCTTTTCACTTAACAGTATTCTTCTACACCGTTTTAACTTAAACAGTCTAATTTCTGTACTGCATGACCTTAAACAGTCTAATTCTTATACTGTATTATTCTAATACTATATAATTTCTATATTGTTATACAGTATTTTTTCTTAAATTGTATTTTTTGTCTTGATGTAATTCTTAACTTAATGCATTAAAAATCTCAGGTGTTACAGGACACAAAAACTAGGGGTCAATTTGTAATTCAATTCATATATATCAGATTGATCTTAAATACCTCAATCCAATTCGAAAACTATGGATTTTGCAGATTGGATTTAACAAATTCACTGATTGAGCCTTTAAATTTAATAAAAAACTATTAACTGTAATTAACAAAATATATCATAATATAATTTTATCAAATCTAACATATTATAACCTGATAGAATGCAAGTCTTTGATAATAAAATAAATTATAGCATTACAAAAAATTAAATTAACAAATTTATATAAACTTTAGATATAAGTAGATAATGTTGGTCTTTGTAATTGGACAAAGATTTATTTCTTTTTTTTTTTAAGTATATAAGCTTTAAACATAGTACCAGAGTATAGGTTTTTTTTTACTTTTTAAAATTTTGTATATGTATACATATTTATATTATATATATAGAGTTTGGATTCACGAATTACACGAATTAGGAGATACTTAATCCTTAATCCATAATCCAATTCGTCTATATTGGATTGAGAAAATCTTAATCGAAAGCCAATCCATATTTTTCATAATCCAATCAAATTGGATTAAATTAAACAGATTAAACGGATTGGTAGATTTCATAAACACCCTTAGTTTGAACCAAGATTACCAAACACTTTACAAGTAATCTTTTTCTTTGTGGGATTGGGGGATCTCATTGAAACACATGGTATAACTTTTCCCATGAAACTTGAAAACAAGTTGTTTACAAGTCATTTACACCAATGACCTCTAAGGATTTGTACTTGTCTTACTTGACTCTTAGGTTTAGCTACTTGAGAAATGAGAGCTATGAACTATATAGTTTTGACCCTAAATTAATAAACTATCAGTTTTCAAATAAAATGTAGTACGAATATGACATGTGAGGGTTTTCAAAAGAGATACAATAATAATATTATTGATAACTGCAAACAGTTTTGAAAAAACATTGAAAAGGAAAAACCAAATCTGAAATGAAAAAAATTACTGTGTTGCTATGTGAGGGCTTTAAGAAGTATTTGTTGTTTCTATGTCCAGTGGAGTTTGGAATTTGAAGAACATGTTATATATGGCATTTGGTTCATAAATTTGACTTAAATTTCAAACCATGTTACAGTAGTGTTTTCTAACTGTTATTTATAACTTGAATTAAACTTTTATATTTAATCTTGAGTTTGAGAAACGTAAAATATAGTGATACTAACTAATATATATACATATATATATATATATATATTCAAGTTTTTTACCTTTAATAATTTAAAAAGAACCATAAAAATAGATATAAAATACAAAAAGTTACAACTTGGGCCTTTTTTTGGGATAAAATTGTGTCCAACTGTGAGTTCAAAATTACGTTTCAAAGAATGGTCTAGTTTGGTTTGGATTTTTCTAAAACTATTAAAATAGTTTATAGTCTGTTTGACAAAGTTGGTTCCAATCAACTTTTCAGTTATGAACAGTGTAAAGCTCTCACATGTCACAGTAAAAAGAAAAAAGTTACAATAGTGTAAAGCTCTCACATGCTACAGTGTTTACAGTTCTAACTAATGGTTCTAACTACTATGCCAAATACTCTATTAGTCTGACCAATCTGACAGTTTGAGACCAACGGGCCATGCATAGCCTAAGCAAATGAGCATAATTAGACATGTTCAAAAAAATTTGCCAAAATACTCGAACTGCCAAATGCAAATCAAACCAAACCAAACTGTCAATTATTTTTGGATCATTGAACAGTTTGGGTGGTTTTTTAAATAAATGTTTTTGGATGATATGATTAGTGGTTTGGACTCCCCAAACCACCCAAAAATACACGTAAAACAAGATTCTAAGCTAATACAATACACTCTACCACAGTCAATAACAATTTAATACTCAACACTGCAGCTTCCCTACTTTGTTGGTTAGTGAATTTTAGACATGAACAAAATTTAGTTTGTGAACTTTTCCTTCTATACTTGTAACATTTTTGTATTAAAACTTTGGATGGTGAGCTTTAGGAAATTTGTTATTTTTGAATTAGATTGTAAGTTTATGAATTTTATTTTTGTTTTTATGAATTAACAACTTTACAAGTTCTGTGAAGTATTAAATTTTTTTTTAGTTTTATGCGTAAATCACTCAAATCAAACCGTTTATAAGTGATTCTGTTTTTGTCAAAATTATCAAACCGTCACTGCCCAAAAAGTACTAATGAAAAGCTATCTAAACACTTAAAGAAGCAGTTTTACACCCAAAAAGACAAAAGTTACTATTTCCTGGAAGCAATGCCAAACAGAGAGACTAGTGAAAAGGAATGGAAGCTCAGTGAAAATACGTTTCTATTTGCATTAGCGCTAAACCAATTGCAACATTCTATTATTGATTTTAAATTTTAACCCCTTTGATGGCATGTAACCCTCATAGTCATAGAAAGCAGCTATACCATAATTGATGAGGCGGAAGCACAGCATGAACAAAATAGCATAATTAAGGACAATGGTGGAGACATGAAAAAAAGAATAAGAGATAACATATTTTAATTATTGATTGTGGGGCTAAATAAAATTTTTCTCATACTATTAAGAGCACGACTGCAATTTTTCAAAAAAGAAAGTGACTCTACTTAATTAATTATAAGTGGCTCGCTATTGACTAATAGACCACATAATTTAACATAAATTGATCCATCAAATAGTTTTCAAAGCAAACATACACATACGCAAGCATACAAAAGGAAAGGCTTTTGTTTGTACCAACAATAATGAAGGAATTGTACTATTGCACCCTAAACAATACCGGCTCTTCCCTTAAGTCCCCAAAATAAATAAGAACAATGATTAATTATATTTAATTATCATGATTATTTTACAATAAAACTAAAAAAAAAACAAATTAAGAATCATGTTTTGAGAATGACTTTCACTTTGGAATTTGAAATTCTTGGACAATTATGCACACAAATGATTTTATATTCATAGGGGAATATCAATAGTTAAAATCTCTATTTATTTCAAACTCTAAAAACCGTTTTGTTTTAAAGAGCTCAGATGTCCTTCTTTCTTTCTTTCTTTCCTTCCTATCCTTTTTCTTTACATACGGCTATGGCTAGGTATAAACAACTAAATACAGTATACATCAACATTCAGCCAACTATATTTGCTTTAATTACTTTACTTTTTTTGGGGGAGTTTTCAATACTTTTCTACTAAAATAAAGGGCTATATTCGTTTACTTATAAATATATACATCATAATTTACAATTATCTAATTTACACGCTATAACAACATTATAAAAAAAATAATAAGAATAAAGGAAAAAGTTCTAATCTCTCTTACGTCACATATCTACCTTCACTTATTTTCTTACTCACTCATCAACATTTTTTAAAGAAATTTTTAGTTCTATTCTCTTCATGTGATATCTTTCTTTCATAATTTTTTCTTATAAATTTATTGATTATTGTTGTTTGAGTTTTGCAATGACTATTTTCTTTCTTGTTATATTTTGTGCTGTGTTGAGTAATAACTTGGTTTTTAAACCTAAGTTATTAGGAATAAATGTCTCAAGAAATATTAAATGAACTAGCTAAATTGTCTATTAAAAAATTATTGGATGCACTTAGTATAAAAAGATTTGACTAATAACAGGTTTAATTATTTTTTAATAATTTCAAATCTTTATTTTCTTTAACATGAAAAAGACCCCTTTTAAAATTTCGCCAAAGTTTACTTGGGACGGCCCTGACCCCAAATTATTCACTTTTTGCATAGTCCATCTCGAATTTTCAATCTTTGTAAAATGCACCCCAAATTTTAAAATCATTGACAATTGAAGTCTAATAACTAATGAGCATTAAAAGGCATGAATGATTTTGGTCACGAAATTCACACGTGAGTTTTTTTTTTTTTAAGAGTTCGTCATTGAAAGGAGAAAAAAATTGATGCTCAACATGGGGAAAAAGACTATTGAACAGAAATTAAAAGTAGCTATTAGATCTCAATTGTCAATGATTTCAAAGTTCAAAGTATATTTTGTCAAGATTGAAAGTACGATATGCATTATGCAAAAAGCAAATAATTCAAGATGCAACATTACAATTTACTCCAATAATCATAGCTTTCCTATCCTTCTGTGCAAATTGGTTCTACTTGGGACTTAGTTATAGGATCGTCCGTCAGCTCAATTTCACCAGGCTTCTCCGGCCAATGAGCCGAGACAACATATTTATTATGATTTTTTTTTTCAATTAAGTTCTACACATTCTTTCTTAGACCGAGAGTCCATGTACGTTGATAACAATCATATAACAATATTAAAACGGCAGCAAGCACACTTCACGTAGCGAATTTCAACAAATACATAATATACTCGTCACATACCAACAAAACAGAACAAATCATCAACAAAATAACAATCTCTTAATGAAAAAGCCGAAGCAAGCAATAGACAATCTTGAAATAAAGCCATCGTTGTATCTTATTACCGTCAAAGAAAAAGTTCAAATCTTACTGGCAAAGGCGAGACCTTCGCTTTTGAGCACATCCAGGCTCTTCGAAGAGGGTTGGATCCTTGCAACTTTGGCAATAGCCTTGTTTTCCTCAGGAGAGCCACCCTCCAGGAATGCTCCAACAACCTTGCCATCTTTGATCCAGTATGAGCCGAACTTGGGCTTCACAGATGCAGGGTCGTAGTCTCCAAAAATCACGGTCTCACCAACATTGTCGCCGTAGAACTGCCACGACAGATCAAAAGCACGAGAATAGAAGAATGGGAGGTAGTCATATTCCTCAATCGCTGAACCCCCCTCACTGGCCTTGATAGCCTGGCAAAACAAGACAAGAGGGTAAATTGTTCTCAAATCCATCTGTAAGTGGAGGCTAAGGGCTTAATTTGATGGGAATCAAATTAAGTAAACTAATTTGACAAACTCAAATCCCAATTTGACGGAGGATTATATAAACAGTTCACGATATATCAGTAAGCCATAAAGTAAGAGAATTAGCGTACCTTAACAGCCTGCTCAGCGGATTTGCGGGCATGGTCAACATGCTCGACTCTTCTGATCTCATCGTACAATTTCAGAGGGAATGTAGCCACATCTCCCACAGCATATACATTTGGAACACTTGTTTTGAAGAAACCATCAGTCTACAACCAAACAAAAAGGAAACAGAACCCAGTATGTTATAAAATGTTTGCTTAGAGATCAATTTGGAATGATAAATACAATTAATTATCCAACAAATCTTTTGAAGCACGTAAAGGAAGATGTCTATCCACTTCCTTTCCACGTGGTTAAAAATATGCTGGCTTCTGAGATACAACCAATCAGACAAATTAAGATTTGAAAACATGATAAGAAGATATGGGTCGTACCGTCACACAGTGAAACATTAAGGAGAGAATGGAAATAATGAGAATTTTCAGATGCCGAACCAACCTTAATGCCACCTTTGTCTTCTTCAACTTGTCCCTTGAACAATGTCGTAAGGGGTCTTCCTCCAACACCAACAACAACAATGTCGGCATCGAGCACCCTTCCATCCTTGAGTTTCACTTGTGTCACCTGCATGGTGGGAAAACCTCACCATAAATAAAAGCTCAGTTTCATAAAATGTCACCGTCAAAATAACAGATTGTTAAGAATTTACCTCTCCACTTTCGTTAGCATTAAAACCAACGGCAACAGTTCCCTTGACAATATTAATTTCTTTGTTTGCATAATAACCCTCGTAGAAAGCAGCTATATCAGAGGTGAAAAGTCGGGGCACTGCAAGAACAAAAAAGCGTAATCAAGGACCCCAGAATTTCCCAAAATAAAACATTTAATAATCGAATAAATTCACACGCACAAAATATTCGAAGGGAAAGGCTAAAGTTTGTATCCACTTACTGCACCATGGTTCAGGGTAAACCATGGTAACTTCCAGATTATTAATTCTTAAAGCTGCACCAAGCTCAAGACCAATGTATCCTCCTCCAACAACAACAGCTTTTCCGTTCTTTTTGGCTTTTATTGCCTCTACAAGCTTATCGGCATCATCAATTTCTCTCAAGTAGAAAATGTTTTTTGCATCAGCTCCTTGAACACCAAAATCTGTCAGCCTGATGACCTACCAAAGCAGTAAAATATCTTGCAATTATGGTTGCAAAGTAGGTCGAGATGACAAGGGGGATGGCCTTCCCAGAATTATTTGGATTCCTTACAGTAGAGCCAGTAGCAATAATCAGAATCTGATACTTGAAGGATTCCCCGGCTGCGCTTACAAGAGTGTTCCCAGCAAGATCTGCTTTAACTATTTCAGTGCTGAGGCTCAATTCTATGCCTGTAATCACCAGTTAGCTTTGTGTCAACGTAAAATTATTTCAACATTGTTTTGGAAGAACGTTTAAAGATTTATCAGAAAAGTAATTGGACCCGTGAGTAATGAGAGGGAAAATCTACCATTCTCCTTGTACCACTCAGGAAGCAATCTCTCTCCTCCACTTCCAACACACACATGGAAACCTGGAAGTCTAGCAGGAGCTGCAAAAACCAAGATTAAAGGATAAATTCCTATCATTGAATAAGTGGAAGATAAATTTAGTAGTTTCCCATTGGAGTGCAAGGTGTTAGCAATAATAACTGTATAGCTCAGATTTAACATTGCTATTTAATATGGAAAAAGCAAACTACACAACTTACACTCAGGAAACAGATAACCCTTGCTGAGTGCAGGACGCTCGTAGGGAGCCACCTGGGAGGAAATAAAGGAAAATATTTTAAAAAAACTACAAAATGAATTAAAATAAAGAGGTAATAATTAAATAAAATGCAAGCAATGGCGACAGAGCACCATAATAATAATCATGCAAATTGCAAAAGAGAAATAATTACACAATCTTTTGTTTCTCATATCGTTAAAAAAAATTATATAACAAATGTTTCATGTTAAAGAACAGAATCGAGACTATCAACCTCTATTCTTACAATTTAGAGCCAGGATGAATGACTGCGTAAATTGTAATTTTACCATCATCTATAAAAGCAATCAGCATGTTTAATTATCAGCTGTTCATGCCTAAAAGTTGCAGTGTCTGATAAAAAATTATAATGTATCTGTATTTATAAAGGCAGTTGAAAACATACTGCTTCTTTGGAGATGATAGCTAGCTCGCCTGGTTTCACCCCTTGTTTGGCAAACTCCCTAGCTGCATATCCCTATAACACAAATAAATAGAACATGAAAAATAATTGAGGGCAAGTATTAGGACAAGGAATTGTCAGAAATTATTTATTCTAAGAAAAAGAAATAACAAAACTATGAAAAGCGGGGGGCCATCCCCCTGAGAATATCTTATCATTCATAGTTCCTAAATACAATTTTTTTTTCTTGTAGAAAACGATGATTCAACTCAACTAAATTACAGAAAGTAGATTATTGTATCTCAAAAAGAACTATAAGGTTATTAAAAATAATTGGTCAAACCGCAAATTGTGGTTTTGCTTTTTCAACAGGTAAACCAAATGTTACACAGTTGGCAATTAAGCTTCTCTTCCTCTCTCTCTCTCTCTCTCTGTGTGGTACAATAGTAATGTTTCATTAATGCATGAGATTACAAACAAAAGAAGACCGCCAATTTCTTACACAAATAACTATAAAATAAAATAAAATAAAATAAAAGTTCTTACACAGATTGCATTGTCGAATGATTTTCTAGGCAACAAACTTGTCAAGCATATATCTTTAAACAGCAGAGTGAAAGGAAATATTTTTGTTCTTTAAAAAAATTCTCAAATTTCTAAGCAATTAACTAGAAAATTATCGCAATAACACTCTTAATCAGCACATAATTAACTCAATCACATCTAAACCAATATTTCCAGTTCCCAAACACACTCATCAATAGCAAAATCTCCTATTTACTCAAAACAGCTGCATCAAATTAAGAAGGAAAAACATTCAAACCCAATTAACATCTTCAAAATTAAACGCGAAAGCTTCTAAATCACAAACAGAAAAACCAGGAACAAACCAAAATTCAAACGAAAAAGAAAATCATGAACAAGCAGTGAAAATCTCAGAGAACAATTGCGAATCGAAAATCGAGAATTTCAGAAAAAGGACATCAATCGATCGTGCGGAGACTCACCGAAGCGACTCCGCCGCCGACGATGACGTACTTGAAGCTCTTTTCCGCCATTGAAGACCGATCGATCAGAAAGAGAATGCTCCAGTTTTTCACTCTTTTTTCGTTTCTTCTTCCTTTTTTTCAGAGAGAGAAAAGAAATGCGAATATTATCACAGACAAAGAGGCAAGTTTCGCATTTGGTCAGCTATTTACAGGGCAGATGGGCTCAGCTTTATTCGCCATTGACTCGGAGGATTTATGTTGTATCAATTTTGTAGCATATAAGTATGTTTAGAAGAATGGTAGAAATATTTAGTTAGAATCACTTTTAAAGTTTTACATTGTAGTAATTTTTTTTTTTACTGTAGCATGTAAAAGCTTTACATTGTTAATAACTAAGTTTGTGTGCCAAACAGTCGGTAAATAGTTTGCCAGCTTCATTCAAATTAGTGTGTCATGTATCATGGCATACATGGGTTATCTAACTATTTCTATACATTTTTTAACTTGTTGCTTGTCTTCGTCTAATAATATTTGTTTTTTGTATGTATATTCTTATGACAATATTGTCAAAGATTCTAATTGCTTAACTTGTATGGCTTCATGAACTTGTACATCACCTCTTATGTGCCCAATGGTGCTGAGCTTTTGATGTAGGAATGAATAAACTTGCTTGGTCAAATTTTAGACAAAGTAGAAGTCGACAAGTATTACTTTATGTCACATAATGGTGTGGCCATTGGACATCGGCCATCCTTCAACCCTAAAAAGATCAGGTTTTATGGTTTGATCCATTTGACTAACCAGAATGCTTGGACTTTAGACAAATGATGCAAGTGTAAGCATATTTATTGTCAACTATATAACTTATTATTACTAGCTAAATTATCTTTTGATTGATTGTATTTTTAACGAATTATATATAGGCCCTTAAAGACAAACACTAAAGTTGTTTTCAATGCGTCACAAGAAAACACTAGATTTATAAAACCAAGCAAGGTAATCATTCAAGTATAAATATTGTTGAAATTGAAAATAAGGCACGAAGGTCATTAGACTAATAACTTATTTCTATATATGTTTTTTTAGACTATACCTCGACGACAAAGAGACAAAGAATGCGGCTATTTTGTCTTAAGGTACATGAGAGATATTATAATAAATGGTAGGCCACAAGTCTTCAGAAGACTAAAATTTTATACCAATGAGCATTTGAGTGATCAGTTGATGGAAGAATGGGCAGGGTTTGTAAAATAATTCATTACTTATTTTTATATAAGTATGTTTTCTTATGTATATAACGTGTTATATTATTTTATATATAATTGAAATTTTGTATATGTTTTGTAATTTATGTTATCAATGAATTGTGAGGCCAATGGAAACAAATGGAATACGGGAGGACCACTTGTCGGCAATTAAGAAAATCAAGCAGCTATTTTGTGGCTAGAAATATATTAGATGATGGTTTATATAAAAAATCGTCGTCTATTCTCAAAGATTTAGCGCAAGTTCTAGCCCAAATCGACATTAGATGATAGTTATTAACCGTCGTCTAACGTCGAAACATATTACATCTATCGATTAGACGACAATTTTAGTAACCACCGTTTAATCTTTAGACGATAGTTTTTAACTGCGTCTAATATCCCATGTGTAGTAGTGTATCATGTCTACTGGAAAACGATCATTATCTTTTCAAATTAAAAACAATACCATTATCCATAAATATGAAAATGAAAAAACATGTACTTATAAACATCGAAACGACATTGCAATATTCTTAAAACTCAAAAGAAACTAACGAAGTTTAATGCTATATAAGTTATTAAATTTGGAGTATTGGAAAAAGATTAAGAGACAATTTAAATAAGAATGATGAACACTTTAATAAAGGTAATCAGTAAAAGCAGAATCGATACATATATAAAAGAGCTAAACTCACTTATGGAGAACTCTTGTATGCTTGCTAAGTGTTAACCTCTCTTCTTCTTTTTTCCCCACTTTTTCTTATTCATTTTTGTACTTTTCTCTTTATCTTGTTTGCTCTTTTTTTTTTTTCTTTTCTTTTTTTCTTTGCTAGAAGCTCTTATTGAAAAAGAATATTGCCAACTGTGTAACATTTGGTCCACCTGTTGAAAAAGCAAAACCACAATTTGCGGTTTGACCAATTATTTTTAATAACCTTATAGTTCTTTTTGAGATACAATAATCTACTTTCTGTAATTTAGTTAAGCAGAATCATCGTTTTCTACAAGAAAAAAAAATTGTATTTAGGAACTATGAATGATAAGATATTCTGAGGGGGATGGCCCCCCATTTTTCATAGTTTTGTTATTTCTTTTTCTTCGAATAAATACTTTCTGACAATTCCTTGTCCTAATACTTGCTCTCAATTATTTTTCATGCTCTATTTATTTGTGTTATAGGGATATGCAGCTAGGGAGTTTGCCAAACAAGGGGTGAAACCAGAAGAGCTGGCTATCATCTCCAAAGAAGCAGTATGTTTTCAACTGCCTTTATAAATACAGATACATTATAATTTTTTGTCAGACACTGCAAGTTTTAGGCATGAACAGCTGATAATTAAACATGCTGATTGCTTTTATAGATGATGGTAAAATTACAATTTATGCTGATAGTTTCGATTCTGTTCTTTAACATGAAACATTTGTTATATATATATATTTTTAATGATATGAGAAACAAAGATTGCGTAATTATTTCTCTTTTGCATTTTGCATGATTATCATTATGGTGCTCTGTCGCCATTGCTTGCGTTTTATTTAATTATTACCTCTTTATTTTAACTCATTTTGTAGTTTTTTAAAAATATTTTCCTTTATTTCCTCCCAGGTGGCTCCCTACGAGCGTCCTGCACTCAGCAAGGTTTATCTGTTTCCTGAGTGTAAGTTGTGTAGTTTGCTTTTTCCATATTAAATAGCGATGTTAAATCTGAGCTATACAGTCATTATTGCTAAACACCCTGCACTCCAATGGGAAACTACTAAATTTATCTTCCACTTATTCAATGATAGGAATTTATCCTTTAATCTTGGTTTTTGCAGCTCCTGCTAGACTTCCAGGTTTCCATGTGTGTGTTGGAAATGGTGGAGAGAGATTGCTTCCTGAGTGGTACAAGGAGAATGGTAGATTTTCCCTCTCATTACTCACTGGTCGAATTACTTTTCTGATAAATCTTTAAACGTTCTTCCAAAACAATGTTAAAATAATTTTACATTGATACAAAGCTAACTGGTGATTACAGGCACAGAATTGAGCCTCAGCACTGAAATAGTTAAAGCAGATCTTGCTGGGAACACTCTTGTAAGCGCAGCCGGGGAATCCTTCAAGTATCAGATTCTGATTATTGCTACTGGCTCTACTGTAAGGAATCCAAATAATTCTGGGAAGGCCATCCTCCTTGTCATCTCGACCTACTTTGCGACCATAATTGCAAGACATTTTACTGCTTTGGTAGGTCATCAGGCTGACAGATTTTGGTGTTCAAGGAGCTGATGCGAAAAACATTTTCTACTTGAAATTGATGATGCCGATAAGCTCGTAGAGGCAATAAAAGCCAAAAAGTGGATATAAACTTTAGCCTTTTCCTTCGAATATTTTGTGCGTGTGAATTTATTCGATTATTAAATGTTTTATTTTGGGAAATTCTGGGGTCCTTGATTAAGCTTTTTTGTTCTTGCAGTGCCCCGACTTTTCACCTCTGATATAGCTGCTTTCTACGAGGGTTATTATGCAAACAAAGGAATTAATATTGTCAAGGGAACTGTTGCCGTTGGTTTTAATGTGAACGAAAATGGAGAGGTAAATTCTTAACAATCTGTTATTTTGACGGTGACATTTTATGAAACTGAGCTTTTATTTATGGTGAAGTTTTCCCACCATGCAGGTGACACAAGTGAAACTCAAGGATGGGTGCTCGATGCTGACATTGTTGTTGTTGGTGTTGGAGGAAGACCCCTTACAACATTATTCAAGGGACAATTTGAAGAAGACAAAGGTGGCATTAAGGTTGGTTCGGCATCTGAAAATTCTCATTATTTCCATTCTCTCCTTAATGTTTCACAGTGTGACGGTGCGACCCATATCTTCTTATCATGTTCTCAAATCTTAATTTGTCTGATTGGTTGTATCTCAGAAGCCAGCATTTTTTTAACCACGTGGAAAGGAACTAGATAGACATCTTCCTTTACGTGCTTCAAAAGATTTGTTGGATAATTAGTTCTATTTATCATTCCAAAGTGATCTCTAAGCTATCGAACATTTTATGTCATACTGGGTTCTGTTTCCTTTTTGTTTGGTTGTAGACTGATGGTTTCTTCAGAACAAGTGTTCCAAATGTATATGCTGTGGGAGATGTGGCTTCTTTCCCTCTGAAATTGTACTATGAGATCAGAAGAGTCGAGCATGTTGACCATGCCCGCAAATCCGCTGAGCAGGCTGTTAAGGTACGCTAATTCTTTTACTTTAAGGCTTACTGATATATCGTGAACCGTTTATATAATCCTCTGTCAAATTGGGATTTGAGTTTGTCAAATTAGTTTACTTAATTTGATTCCCATCGAATTAAGCCCTTAGCCTCCACTTTCAGATGGATTTGAGAACAATTTACACTCTTGTCTTGTTTTGCCAGGCCATCAAGGCCAGTGAGGGGGGTTCAGCGATTGAGGAATATGACTACCTCCCATTCTTCTATTCTCGTGCTTTTGATCTGTCGTGGCAGTTCTACGGCTACAATGTTGGTGAGACCGTGATTTATGGAGACTACGACCCTGCATCTGTGAAGCCCAAGTTCGGCTCATACGGGATCAAAGATGGCAGGGTTGTTGGAGCATTCCTAGAGGGTGGCTCTCCTGAGGAAAACAAGGCTATTGCCAAAGTTGCAAGGATCCAACCCTCTTTGAAGAGCCTAGATGTGCTCAAAACCGAAGGTCTCGCCTTTGCCAGCAAGATTTGAACTTTTTCTTTGACGGTAATAAGATACAACGATGGCTTTATTTCAAGATTGTCTATTGCTTGCTTCGGCTTTTTCATTAAGAGATTGTTACTTTGTTGATGATTTGTTCTGTTTTGTTGATATGTGACGAGTATATTACGTATTTGTTGAAATTCGCTACGTGAAGTGTGCTTGCTGCCGTTTTAATATTGTTATATGATTGTTATCAACGTACATGGACTCTCGGTCTAAGAAAGAATGTGTAGAACTTAATTGAAAAAAAAAAAAATCATAATAAATATGTTGTCTCGGCTCATTGGCCGGAGAAGCCTGGCGAAATTGAGCTGACGGACGATCCTGCAACCAAGTCCCAAGTAGAACCAATTTGCATAGAAGGATAGGAAAGCTATGATTATCGGAGTAAATTATAACGTTGCATCTTGAATTATTTGCTTTTTGCATAATGCATATCGTACTTTGAATCTTAGCAAAATATACTTTGAACTTTGAAATCATTAACAATTAAGGTCTAATAGTTATTTTTAATTTCTGTTCAATAGTCTTTTTCCCAATGTTGAGCATCAATTTTGTTCTCCTTTCAATGACGAACTCTTAAAAAAAAAAAACTTACGTGTAAATTTCGTAACTAAAATCATTCATGCCTTTTAATATTCATTAGTCGTTGGACTTCAATTGTCAATGATTTCAAAATTTAGGCTGTACTTTACGAAAATTGAAAGTTTGAAGTACAATATGTAAAAAGTGAATAGTTTGGGGTCAGGGCTGTCTCAAGTAAACTCGGGCGAAATTTTAAAAGGGGTCTTTTTCATGTTCAAGAAAATAAAGATTTGAAATTATTAAAAATAATTAAACCTATTATTAGTCAAATCTTTTCATGCTAAGTGCATCCAATAATTTTTTAATAGACAATATAGCTAGTTCATTTAATATTTCTTGAGACATTTATTCCTAATAACTTAGGTTTAAAAACCAAGTTATTACTCAACACCACACAAAATATAACAAGAAAGAAAATAGTCATTGCAAAACTCAAACAACAATAATCAATAAATTTATAAGAAAAAAGTATGAAAGAAAGATATCACATGAAAAGAATAGAACTAAAAAATTCTTTTACAAATGTTGATGAATCAGTAAGAAAATAAGAAAATGTAGATATGAGACTTAAGAGAGATTAGAACTTTTTCTTTTATTCTTCTTATTTTTTGTAATGTTTTTATAGCGTGTAAATTAGATAATTGTAAATTATGATGTATATATTTATAAGTAAATGAATATAGCCCTTTTATTTTAGTAGAAAAGTATTAAAAACTCCCCAAAAAAAAGTAAAGTAATTAAAGCAAATATAGTTGGCTGAATGTTGATGTATACTGTATTCAGTTGTTTATACCTAGCCATAGCCGTATGTAAAGAAAAAAAATAGGAAGGAAAGAAAGAAAGAAGGACATCTGAGCTCTTTAAAACAAAACGGTTTGTAGAGTTTGAAATAAATAGAGATTTTAGCTATTGATATTCTCCTATGAATATAAAATCATTTGTGTGCATAATTGTCCAAGAATTTCAAATTCCATAGTGAAAGTTATTCTCAAAACATGATTCTTAATTTGTTATTTTTTTCGTTTTATTGTAAAATAATCATAATAATTAAATATAATTAATAATTATTCTTATTTATTTTGGGGACTTAACTACTCGGGTCTTAAGCCTTTGCCTAACTGGCCTCAAGGAAGTGCTGGTACTTTTTAGGGTGCAATAGTATAATTTATTCGTTATTATTGGTACAAACAAAAGCCTTTTGTTTTTGTATGCTTGCGTTTGTGTATGTTCGCTATGAAAACTATTAGATGGATCATTTTATGTTAAATTATGGGGTCTATTAGTCATTAGCGAGCCACTTATTATTAATTAAGTAGAGTCACTTTCTTTTTTGAAAAATTGCAGTCGTACTCTTAATAGTATGAGAAAACTTCTATTTAGCCCCGCAATCAATAATTAAAATATGTTATCTCTTGTTCTTTTTTTCATGTCTCCACCACTGTCCTTAATTACGCTATTTTGTTCATGCTGTGCTTCCGCCTCATCAATTATGGTATAGCTGCTTTCTATGACTCTGAGGGTTACATGCCATCAAAGGGGTTAAAATTTAAAATTAACAACAGAATGTTGCAATTGGTTTAGCGCTAATGCATATAGAAACGTATTTTCACTGAGCTTCCGTTCCTTCTCACTTGTCTCTCTGTTTGGCTTTGCTTCCAGGAAATAGTAAATTTTGTCTTTTGGGTCTAAAAGCTGCTTTTTAAGTGTTTAGATAGCTTTTCGTTGGTACTTTTTGGGCAGTGACGGTTTGATAATTTTAACAAAAACAGAATCACTTATAAACGGTTTGACTTGAGTGATTTAGTTTCTTAATTTAATATTTTGTAATGCAATAGTTTAGTTTATTATCAAAACTTACATGCTATTAGGTTGTAATATGTTAGATTTAATAAAATTATATTATGATATATTATGTTCATTATAGTTAATAGTTTTTTAATAAATTTAAAGGCTCAATCAGTGAATCCGTTATTTATGAATTGGTTTAAGATTGAAAAAGTCTCAATTCGATGTGTATGAATTGAATTACAAATCGACCCCTAGTCCAATCCGTGAACACCCTTTGTTCAACCTAATATTTTCGTTCACAACACTATGTGAGAGCTTTACACATATTACCTCTACTAAGAGTTTCACATTGCTTAAGTTTGAAGGCGTTTGGAAACATAACTAAAATTGAGAATTAGATAAATACCATAGCATGTTAGAGTTTTGCACTATAACATACATTTACTTTGCTTTATATTGTTCATAATTAGAAATATCAGTTCCAACTAGGTTGTTAAACGCCCCCTCCTATGCCAAGTCCAGCACCAAACATGATTTTGGGATTGTTTGTGAAATCCCATCATTCAAACATAATGTTTATTAGCCTTGTCCGCAAGAGCAACAATATCAGGACATTTCAATTTCTGTTAAAGCTAAATTAAGTCCCGTAAGCATTGAATTATTGATCTGAGCAAGAATATATAAAATTCTATTCATTATCAATGACTGCATTCTCTAATAAAAAATGGAATTCCATGCATCTTGAAGGAAAAGAAAAATAAAATCCAAACATTAGTATAGAAACTAAAAATTGTTAAAAACTACTTTCTCTCTCTGTACACTGCTTAATATGAACCCAAAACATCAAGACACGACCAAAAAAATTTTGACATCCACCGTTAGCAGCTAAATCGAATGGGAAGTTTTGCCAAGTGAAAAGCACTGCAACCTCCTCAGTCAAAAAGACTGAAGCCCAAGTCCAAGTCCTGCAAAATGAAAAAGAAAAGCATATCAAATAAAAACTCAAAAATAATTAAAAATAATATTATATGATTTGTATAGAAAATTCTCTGGTAGAATCTACGTACATGGATACAAATTTTAACCATTACATCATCACCATATTTTGTTAAATAATACATTGTTGTACTTTTTCTAATCTTATATGATTAAGACGATCTTGCAGTTAAATAAAAATTAATCAAACTAGTAGGTTTTCATTTTGTTTTGTTATTTTTTAATCTTTTCCTAGCATAAAATTCTTCTGTTTGTTTATTTGCTTTTTGCACTCATGGCATCAGTTGTAGAATTATTGATGTTACACATTGATATAATATAACAACTAAAACAAAGTTTTCAAAAATTAAAAAAAAAAAATTTCCTAAAAGCAAAGAGGGCGTGTATGGAAAAAAATACTTACATCTTCAGATTCCTCTTTCTCCTCAACTTTCTCCTCTTGCTTCGTCTCAGCTGCAGCAGGAGCAGCGGCAGCCAAAGGAGCCGCAACGCCGCCCCCGGAGGGCACCGAGGCCAACTTTCCTCTGCCGACCGCAATAACCTCCGTTATATCTTTACCCGCAACTTCCGAAAGGAGAAGCTTAATCCTATCTTCATCAGCATCAGCCCCAACTACAAACCCAAAAACAGTTCTCTAAGTTAATAATTGCAACAGTATTCTAACTAAAAAGAAAAAAAGATAAAATAATTCTTCAAAATCCAAACACCCATTCTTAAAGCTAAATGAAACCAAGAATTCCAAACAGGATTAAGAAAACTGAAAAGTAAAGAAATTCATATAATCTTATTGCATCATTGAAAGTGAACTCTGTACAATAATTAATAACACCAATTTTATTCATATACAAATACATGAAAAGAAAAAACCCACCAAACCCTAATTACTATGGCCCCTCAATTCTATATGGGTCCCCAAAAAAATTGTGTAATTGGCCACAGAATTTTCGTATGAGAACAAAATCTTCTAGTTTCTTTTAAAAATAATAATTAAAAAAATCATTCATATTCAACAGGGGTCAAAGTTATGACCAAAAAAAATCAAAATAAGGGTCAAACAGGAGATTATCAACACTGAAACGCAAATTTACAAAACAAAATTTGCATAAACAAGTAAGGAAGCCCAAATGAAATGCAGAATCTTCAAGATAAAAATAAAATCTTTACATTCCTTCAATATCAATTTTCATCAATTTCCATACACATTGAACATGATCAAACAGGAGATTATCACCATTAAATTTAACAAAACAAAATTTTTAAAAAAAGCCCATCTTAACAAAAAAACAGAAGAAAAAAGAAAAAAGTACCGGAGGCGAGAATGTTCTTGACATCATCAGCGGAAGGATTAGCATTTCCTCCCAAAACAGCCAACAAATAAGCAGCGATCACCTTCATTCTGTTTAAAATCAAACGTAAATACACATTAATTAGATTAAACCTGAACAAAAAAAAGATTGTAAATTTTGCTGTAATTCAGATACAAGAAAATTTAAACGTACTTTTCGAATGAATAATGAGGACTCGAACAGAAACTCGAATGATCAGTGGAATATGAGAATATGCAGAAGAATTGGAGGCATTGTTGATTTATATAGAGATTTTCTCGGCGCGTTTGGTTAGAGTTTTGCGGTTTGAATCGGACTAGGAAAAGGTGGGAAACAGATTTTTTTTTTTTTTTCACTCACTAATCCTAATCAGTTTCGGATTTGTGATTAATCAAGTTAATGGGCCGAAGGCCCGGAGTCTTGGCTTTGGGCCTTACTTTAGATTTTGGGCCCGATGTATGTTGGCCTAAAATGGGTCAATTTGAGAAAGGTTAATTACATCAGAGCTATCCAGCTATCTTATTTATACCACGTTTGTAAAAGTTTATACTATATTATTATTGATATTACATATTAAGTTATATCATAAATAAATATATATGACATTTATAAAATATAAGTTTTAAAAGATGACATTTATGAAAAGTCCCTGTTATATAATCATACATCTTAGTTTTAACTATTTCTCAATTTATTACTTTGTTTTTAAAAACTACAAAGGTATCTTTTGACTTTAAAAAACTGATTTCAATTTTATCACTATGAATGGAAAGAATTGGATAAAACAATTTAAATGCCCTTAAACAGTTATGAAAAATATTATATAGATTTAAAAATATAAAAAAATATTAAAACAAAACATCATATTTTAGAAAAAAAAAGACCTTAAATTACAGGGTTTTTTAAATGTAAAAATATTTTTTTAAAAATCCTTCAAGAAGAAAAATATATTTCAGAAACAAATTCTGTCCTGATTAAGCGTATTTTTATCTTATCTCCACGTCTTTATGACAAAAAAGTCTACAAGGGATAACATTAAAACAAGTTTTCAAATTCAAAAGACACATTTATAGTTTTTAAAAATAAAGAAATAAGTTAAGAAATAATTAAAACTAGAAAGTATAGTTTTATAATTAACCCTTTGAGAAATACCGCTTTTGGGTATTGTTTTTCAATTTTACCACTTCTGTGAGAAAGTTTGAAATATAACATTTTCAATGAATATAAGGACACTATTGTTCTCAAGTATTTTAGGTTTAATTTAGGCAAATATTTATTATATAAGAGTATTTTGGTGTTTTTAGCTAGAAAAAATAGTATGAATTAAAGAGAGAAAAAAAGTGATAGAACATGATAGTGGCAGTAAAAAAGTAATACACTACCTAATTTACTCCAAAAAAATAATAATAATCAGAGAAGTAGGCCAAATTTTTAGAAGAATAAAAATGAATAGGCCAAAGTTTGGAAAATGTTAATAGATAGACCATTTTAATATAAATCTTGATTTGCTAACTAGCTAAATTACAAAAATACCCTCCAACAATATTAATGTTTTACAAATTGGTTGTAAACGTGTTTTTCCATATAATGTTGGAAAATGTTTCCAAATATAATGAATAGTTTACCTCTAAAAATTCAAAATTAAAATATTGACCCATAAAAAAAACTATGGACTTGGCGTTGAATTAAAACCTTAGATCTTATTCCTCGTTGTCGCCACCAACTCTGCCAATGATCTTTCACAAGGATTTTTCCATGAAGTTTTGTTTCTCTACGAGGGCTCTCAGACCTCCTCTCTCTCGTTGTGATGAAGCTTTGTTTTCCTTTGCCATGTGACAATATTTTCATCTCATCATGTGAGCCTTGCGCTGATCTTTGCTATCGCTCGGCCTTGCTACGACAACAACAATGACAAGTAATAGACAAGGAGGGAAAGACAAAGAAGCCGTAAAAAGAGAAAGAGATGTGGTCGTCGGTGTGAGTTTGGGACGGAGAGAGAGACGTGAGTTTGAGTTCGAGAGAGAGATGTTAGGAGGAGAAAGAAAGACAAGTGTGGGGGAGATAGAAATATATAGGTTTGGCAAATGGATTCGAATTGTGTTAATGTGATTTTTTTTGAATTAAGTTGTGTGATTTGAGTTAGGTGGCTTGAATTGCAATCCGAATTAATATTTGGATATACATTTAAAGTGTAATCTGAATAGGGAATAAAATTAGAATTTATATTTGAACAGATAGTGGAAAAAGTTTTTTAATTTATTAACAAATCTAAGAAAATCTTAATGTTCATGATATTAAAAAAATGCAATATAGATATCGATTTATTCCTCTCTTTATTAGGAATGCAATGAAAAAAATTGTCTCAATCGGATATTAAATAAAAAAATTATGATTTTTTTTCCACAAACATTTGAGAGAGAATTTTTGGGATTTACTGTAGCAACTAGATTTGAATTTTGGGAGGCAAACTCTCAAAATGGGGGATTGGAAGGATGCTAAGTGATTTGGCTGATTTGGATTTTGAGGGATTCTAAACACTTATCGAGGTTATTAGAACTCCGAGAGTCCAAAGAGTTCTCTCAGTCTACCAACCAAACAGGCTTATAGTGTATGAGGAAAAATGAGAGAGTAAATCTAAGGGTAAAAAGTAAAAATCATATCATTAAAATTAGAATTGGCCTATTATTTTTTTGTATTTGTAGACTAATTATTTACTTTCAAAAATTATAAAAATCAAGCCTATTTATTACAATTTTCCAAAAAAATTTCATAAATGGTATTTTTTGAAACTTATTTTTTATAGGGAAATTTCATAAATGTTGTCTTTTCAAACTTAATTATTATAAATATAACATATGTTTAAGTGTGGCACAACTGTAGACATTGGATCTATAATTAGATCAAATCAAGTAAATGTGAAATTTAGAGATTAATTCAAGTTGATTGGATCTTTTGACCGTTGTTATTAGGTCCTACCTTGCACAAAAATTAGGTTAGTCGCATAATAATAACTGGAAGTGTTGACAATAAGAATGGAATTAAATGAAATACAATAAAGTAAAAGATTCCATACAAAGGATTTATCGTCGAGGCAAAGAGCCCATGGGTGCTATTGACGAGCCAATCAAGGGAGGTCCTTTAAAGAAACTGAATAAGAAAAAAAGTAACAAATGGAGGACGTAATCGAGGTGACACAACCAATGGAAGGTTTAGAAGGATTACCTCCAATCATGGCACACTTGTGCAAATATTTGAAGGATTCCATGGACCCTTCCAACATAATTACAATTATGTTGCCTTTCGATATCGCCCAGAGCGATGATAAACCCCAATATATCACCTACGAGGTTATTAAGTTGTTCGTCGGCTTCACTCAAATTAGTGTATCATGTATCATGGCATACATGGGGTATTTAACTACTTCTATACATTTTTTAACTTGTTGCTTGTCTTTGTCTAACAAAATTTGTTTTTTGTATTCAGATTCTTATGGCAATACTGCCAAAGATTCCAATTGCTTAACTTGTATGGCTTCATGAAGCTGTACATTACCTCTTATGTGCCCAGTGGTGCTAAGCTTTGGATGCAAGAATCAATAAACTTGCCTGGTCAATTTTTAGACAAAGTAGAAGCCCACAAGTATTACTTCATGCCATATAACTGTGTGGTCATTGGATATCGGCCATCCTTCAACCCCAAAAAGATCAGGTTTTATGGTTTGATCCATTTGACTAACCAGTATGCTTGGACTTCAGGCAAATGATGCAAGTGTAAGGATATTTATTGTCAACTATATAACTTAATATTGCTAGCTAAATTATCTTTTGATTGATTGTATTTTTAACGAATTGTATTTAGGCCCTTAAAGACAAACACTAAAGTTGTTTTCAATGCGTCACAAGAAAACACTAGATTTATAGAACCAAGCAAGGTAAGCATTCAAGTATAAATTTTGTTATAATTGAAAATAAGGCATGACGGTCATTAGACTAATAACTTGTTTCTTTGTTTTTTTAGACTATACCTCGACAACAAAGAGACACAGAATGCGGCTATTTTGTCTCAAGGTACATGAGAGATATCATAATAAATGGTGGGCCACAAGTCTTCAGAAGACTAAAATTTTATACCAATGAGCATTTGAGTGAGTTGATGAAAGAATGGGTAGGGTTTGTAAAATAATTCATTACTTATTTTATATAAGTATGTTTTCTTATGTATATAACATGCTATATTATTTTATATATAATTGAAATTTTGTATATGTTTTATAATTTATGTTATCAATGAATTATGAGGCCAATAGAAACAAATGGAATACGGGAGGGCCACTTGTAGGCAATTAAGAAAGTCAAGCCAGCTATATTTGTGGCTAGAAATATATTAGATGATGATTTATATACAAAATCGTCGTCTACTCTTAAAGATTTAGCGCAAATTCTTGCCCAAATCTATATTAGATGACAGTTATTAACCGTCATCTAATGTCGAGACATGTTACGTCTGTCAATTAGACGATAGTTTCAACAACCGCCGTCTAATCTTTAGATGATAGCTTTTTACTGCGTCCCATGTGTAATAGTGTAGTATGTCTACTCGAAAACAACCATTATTTTTTCAAATTAAAAACAATACCATTATCCATAAATATGAAAATGAAAAAGCATGTACTTATAAACATCGAAACAACATTGCAATATTCTTAAAACTTAAAAGAAACTAAGGAAGTTTAATACTATATAAGTTATTAAATTTGGAGTATTGGAAAAAGATTAAGAGACTGTTTAAATAGGAATGATGAATACTTTAATAAAGGTAATCAGTAAAAGCAGAATCTATAAATATATAAAAGAGCTAAACTCACTTATGGAGAACTCTTATACACTTGCTATGTCACAACCCGCCTTTTCGGGCTGTGATAAAACTCTTTCTTACTTACTTTAGGGCAAAAATTTAGGAAATTTTTGCTTTTAAAGGGGAATAAATAATTTGCTTACATTAACTTTGGTAATTCCCAAAATACTTTCACATACCTGTATTTACATAATTAATACTTTTACTTTTACAACATCTTACTTTTAAACATTTCATTTCAAAATAACTTTAAACATACACAGCGAAAAATATTACAACAGCGGACTCCATACCCAATCTGCACATCATCCACCTCTCCGCCAGCTCACCATTTGAACTTATTCAGACCTTCTCGTCGGAATACCTACAGCATGAAATACTTAATGAGCTAACGCCCAGTAAGTCCCATAAATCCCACATGGATATTCGCATGAATGCATGAATCAATTATGCTTTCTTATAAACTTTCTTTATCCTCATCATTTCTTATCTTTACTAGGGCCGAAGTGTTCGTACCATTGCGCAATTTCATTTAGGTCTACGTAACACCGTGACCGTAACATATCCTTTAAACTCCCCTTGAGTTAGGAGCCTGTACGGCACTTTTCTTAACTTTTGGTGATTCGTTTACCAATTCACTTATTATGGTTATCATACCATGCATGAAGTGATAATCATATGTTATACATAACATAAATGCTCTTGTACGACACTGGTACACATTATTATACACACTGGTATGTAGCATAATGTACTCACAGGTACTTAACATAGAATATACACACTGGTACACATTAATATACGCACAGGTATATAACATAATGTACTCACAGGTACCTAACATAAAATATACACACAGATACCTACTTTATACATACTCAAGTATTTATTATTGTACACACAGGTACGAAATCATGATACACATACTCATTTTCATTATTGTACATACAGGTACATAACATATTATACACACAGGTACAAAATCATGGTACACATGCTCATTTTCATTATTGTACTCACAGGTACATAACATCTTATACACACAGGTACAAAATCATGGTACACATGCTCATTTTCATTATTGTACACACAGGTATATAACATCTTGTACACACTGGTACACATTAATATGCTCACAATTATTCATACATGACTATACCCCTAGGTATTCATATCATGGCAAACATACAAGTTTACACTTAATTATACGCACAGGTATACATATACATACATTTCTTTCTAAACCTACATTTCATACTGTAGGTGGAAAGGGTACTTACTTGATGCGAATGTCGGGCAACTTAACCTCGATTTCCCTTCTCCTAGACTCCTAGGATCCTGTTAGCCAATTACAAAGTCATTAGCCAAATTCCACTATGTTTCGATACAAAACATCCGTTAGTTAATAAATTGAGTTGTATTACTATGTACAACTTTAAAAACCACTGGTTTTTCTTATTTCTATCTAACTTTACCCTATCGTTTCTAACGAAGGGCGGGAACCCTTTCTAGTCGTTTTCTTATTCCATTGGAAATATTTCAAAACGGTTCGGGTTATTTGGACAAAAATGACGATTTTGCCATTCGTGGGTCCACTAACCTACCCGAGCTCGATTTCGTTATTCTTACGAAAATAACCATATACTAATTTCAAAATAACACCCTAGTGGGTCAAATTTTTTTATTTCTCAATTATGCCCCATTTTCATAAAACTTTGCGGTTTAGTCTCTGAACTGAAAATTTTGACGATTTTACCCCCGAGACTAAAATTTACTTCTTTGCATCAAAATTTCCTATTTTTCTCGAGGATCATTTTTACTTAAGGTACCATACCTTAAATCATTTTGGAAAATGATATTTTTACCATTTAACACTTTTTTTCACTTTTAACATATTCTTGAAAAATAAAAAACTCACAAACGATTGAGTTTTTAGACAAATCGTTTGCATGGCCTAACAGTTTCATCGAGATCTACAACTTTTGTGTTTTAACTTTTCCCAAAATCTCACTGTACAGGGGCATTTTTGACTATTTTTTAAATCTGCCGAGAAGGAACTTTTTCTTTCAATTTAGTCCCTATGGCATTTTTACAAAAATCCGTTTAAAATTGTAATTCTACCCCTGCAGAAACCATTCCATACCTTAATCAAAAGATTCTCATACTCAAACATCACTTTTGCAAAGTCTAACATCAAAATTACAAAAACAATACTTTTTGCAAAAATTGCCATTTTGCACTATAAACCAAAGTTTCACAACTCAAACTTGCCAATCATCACATATACATGAAATTCCATCAAATACATGCTCAAAACCCCTCATGGGTTTGAAAGAATAAAATCAAAACAAAATTCAAAACTTTAAACTTTAAAACTTACCCAAATAGCTCTTTTTTTGATTTCTAGCCTTCAAAGTTCCTTTGAACTCCCTCCTAGGCTTCCTTTCCATGCAAAAATACCATGGATTAATTTTTGCCCTTTACCCATGAAAAATCCCTTGAAAACTCATGAAAAAGTTTAGGATTTTACCTTAAAACTTGTGGGAAATCCTTGTAATTGCTTGTAAAACTTGTTTGGGGGTATTTTTACAAAGTTTGGGGGCTGAGAAATTTTTTTAGAACTCTTGAACATGGCTGCCGGATCTTGGAAGGAAAGGAAAGAAAAGAAAATTTGTGATAAACTTGCCATAAATGCATCCTTATCACATTTGGTGACTCATGGTAACCCATGAGTATACCACTAGGTGTCACAAGGTGATTGGACCACTTTTCTTGACATGTGGCCCAATAGAAAATCAAGGAGTGTCCACTTTGTGGAGTTAAAAATTTATACTGTGTAATTTTTCACCGCACAGTATTTTTCCTATACTGCCGTGGTCAATTCAATGTACTTTCTATCCTTAGACTGTATAAAAATATTTAACTTACTTTTCGTTTACTTTTGGAGGCTAATCATGACATTTTTCGTATCTGCGTTTTCATTTAGCAGTATTCTTATACTGCTCTGGCCTCCTTTCTACCCTCGGTTAGGGTCAGGACAACCTCTTTGTCCTATTTACATTCTAATCATTCATTCGTTTATATCACAATTTCACAATTAATTGTGACATGAAATTCATTTTATGGATATTATGCACAAATCTCTGAGTCATCAAACTCATAAAATTTGTATTTACAATATCCACCATTGCATTACATATGCCATAAAATTTGCAATCAATGCCGCTCATTCATATTTTATTGTAATTTTCACAGAAATTACAATTTTTACAAAATTTTACATTTTTAAGAATAAATTCATTAATTAAACCCAATTAAATATTAGGTTTTATTGATGACGCTTCCTCGGTCATTACATGCTAAGTGTTAACCTCTCTTTTTTTTTCCCCACTTTTTCTTATTCATTTTTGTACTTTTTTTTTTCTTGTTTGCTCTTTTTCTTTTCTTTTATTTTATTTTATTTTTTTATTTTTTCTTTTTTTGCTAGAAGCTCTGATTGAAAATTTGCAATGTGCTTTTTAAAAACATCATTTTTCCTTCATTTCATTTCTCTCTATGAAACAACTCTTTTCCTTCTCATCATTTCATTTTAGCCAATATAATGTTCGTGTTAACTAAGTATTAACATTTTCAAAAGACATCTACTACTAAATAAACTAAAAAAAGTAATAAAATGATAATGAAAACGTGAACACAAAATAGAACATACAAAATTAGTCTCTCGTACGATGTACGTGACGCCCAACTAGTGAATGTAAACGTTCAAATCAATCTAAGTCCAAGATTAAAGGAGCCCAGAAGGCATAGTGGAGGCACATGTGGTTATAAAAGGCCATGACTTTAGGAGATTACATGAAGTAAAATCTTCGGATGACCACTTTTTCAGTTATAAATAGCGTAAAGTTCTCACATGTTATAATAAAAGTGGTTCTAATTAAGGGTTCCCACCACCCTTCCAAACACCCTTGAATTTTTCTCTTCTACAGTGGGGTACCACTGGTCCTATTGTGCCTCCGTGCATGTATGATTACTGGTATAGTCTTCAATAAATATTCACACAAAAAGTGTAAAGTTTGGGGAAAAAAAAAATGCACGTGCATATTCAAATAGTCATTGATGAAAGAACCAAATATAAAAATAATAATCTTATTATTATCCATCCACCCCCCCCACTATTCTAGGGAATAGAGGAGAAGGACAAGTTTGGCTACACCACGAAGACAAAGCCGGTTAGGTCTTGCCATTCCCATGTGAATGGATCAAACACTAGGACTGTTGTCGGACACAGAAAGATATTGAAAAAAACTTCCATCTTTTTCGATAAAAATGAGTAAAGAATAATAAAAAAAAGGTTTAATGTCGTCAAATTCCATAACGAGAATCTCTTCCACGGTGATCGATATGATACGTCACGCTGGATTATTCCTCGATCTCATGTTATTTAACCTCTTTATATTTTTGACAGAACTACAGGTCCTTTTTAGTTTTATTTTGAAAATTTTTGAAAATATTTTTGTACGTTTTTTGAGACAAAAATTTCAAAAATACTCTCAGCACAATTCTCAAAAAATTTTTATTTTTCAAAATAAAACTATTTTCACCTATTTTAAAAACAATACCAAATGGACCCATAGAGTCGACAATTATTTTAGCTGTATTTTTTTCTCATTTAATTTTATATACTGACAAAATTTATAATTAAACTTGATTACCTGATATTTTAAAATTTTGTATTTATCTTATAGGGTGTCTAGGAGCATCCAATTTAGTTAAAAATTATTGTAGTATGTAAGAACTTTACAACATAGCTTATTTTTTTGATACTATTATATATGAGTATTTTATACTGTAGCAACTAAAAATTTTAGTTGAGAACGAAATTTTGAAAATTTTCAAACATCTTTTTACTTTTTATAATAAATAAAAATTATATTTTTAACATAGGTCTCTGTTCCTCTGATTTATTTTTTGTTGCTCCGCACCCCGTGTTGTGCAGAGTAGTTCGAAGGAAATTATAGGTGACAGAGGCGTGTTGGGAAATGGGAGGAATATAGGAGTTGGGAGAGGGGAGGAAAAATAAATTTTATATATATATATATATATATATGTATATGTATAAAATTTAGTGGGCTCCACTGGCTCGAGCGTTATTCTAATGTTTTCTCTAAGCATTAATATTCAGCCCGGGGGAAGATTGGGGACTCACGGAGGCTGAGCCCCACTCATTTGATAGGACCCACCCTCGACCCGCTCGGCCTAAAAAGAGTTTTTCGTTTTCTCTACGTACTATGCATATACTACAACAGCCTGGAATGAAAAATCTACGTAATAACACTAGACTTGCTCGTATCTGCATGTCGTAGAAAATGAAGCTTTTGGAGCTTCTCGATGACATTTCTCCCTTAAAAGAAATGTTCTAAACACTATTGTTCTTTTTCAAAATAAATAAATAAATGTTCCTCAGCTCATTGTAAAGATTTTTCTTATAACTAAGAAGCTCCACAACAAATATCCAAATAACGTAATGTAAAAGAGAATTGATCCAAATAAAAAAGGGAAAGATGCAAGGTCAAATAAACTAATAAGAACAAGTAGTACAAGAACGAAAAGGACTATAAGCCTTTAACTTTGGCTTGTTTGGAACTTCGATAACTCTTGACATGAAAATCAACAAAAAGTGCCAAAAGCGAGGCATTGAAAGCCACACTAAAGCACCAACCCCACATTCCGGAGCAGCCGGGGCCGGTGAAATGCACGTAGAGCATCCGACCAGAGGCCGCGAAGCCGAACACGAATTGCACGATCTGGCACTCCGTCACCAACTGCTTCCACTTGGGACGTATCCCCAGGGCGCATAACAAGTAATAAGCATACATGATCACATGCACCAATGAGTTGACCACGATCCCCAACGGGAACATCGACTGTGCCGAGCGCAGCCAGATGTAGCACACGACGACCACCGTGGCGTGGTGGTACACGTGAAGGAACGAGAGCCGTCGGATTGACCCGCCAAGGATGATTAGGGCGGTGTCCCCGAATTCGAGGAATTTCGAGAGGTAGAAGCTGTGGGCCCAGAAGAAGAGGGGTCCTTGGGGTTGTGTCCCTAGAGGGAAGCAGAAAATGTTGTTGATGTGGAGGTGATCATCACGTGTTTTGATGGAGCGGATGGAGAGGGAGCATCCTACTGCCATGATTAGGGATAGGGAGAGGAGGAGGAAGCTGTGGACGGCTGTGATTGGTTTGAGGAGTTTTGGGGTGAGGAGGGGAGTGAGGGAAGAGGAGCGGGAGAGGAGGATGGTGAGGGAGAGGTAGGAGAGGACGGCGAGGACGACGAAGAGTGGGGTGGAGCCGAGGGTCTTGCCCGGGGCCCACGAGAATTCAAGGATGGTCGGGTGGTGGACGAGCCAGCTTTCGAGTGTGGAGATGAAAGTGTTGGAGCTCATTTGCGGCGGTGGAACGGACACTTAACACCGCGAGGGGTGTAGTGGAGGAATGAAGAGATGGATTTACTTTTTTTTTTTTTCCTCCTTATTGCAAGAATGGATCGTACGTAAAGCTATTTAAGAAGAAAGAAAATGGAGATCAACCAAAAGTTCCTTTTTCTGCCTATTGTAGGGCCCGCCCTCGGGAAGGTTAAGATTAGATGACACCAAACTCTTTCTTTTTTCTTTTTTTTAAACGAGTATTTATTTAGTCGACAAAACGCCATTAATAAGGTTTTTCTACCATGCCAATATAATCACATTATACCACTACATTATGAGAAGAGGTAACTAATTTGCCAAAAATTACCACTCCTCTGGGGACACGCCAAATGTGAATTCCAATAACATTAAACGGATATATATTTTTTAGTAATAGTCTTGTCACCCAAAACATGAAAAGTACGAACCTTCTCCACCCTAATTAGTTTAAAAAATATTTTTGGAATACAAAATTATGAGCCTTAATTCAAGTGTCGTTAATTATTTTGTTGGTGAGTAATATTGTTCAATATTGTAATTAGGTTTCCAAGAAAAAAAAAAAAAAGAAGGTAGCTAAGGATGAATATGTGACATTGGATCATAAAATTTAAACGATCTTTTTTTTTTTTTTGAATTTGGGGTGAGAGGACTCTAACTCTTCAATTGCGATAGAGTAAGATATAGTTTTACTATTAGATTATGCTTGCAATCACAAACTGAAACAATCTCGACCTAGATACATAAGACTAATTAATTACTATGGTCCTGGTACTACATAATCTCATTATGTATAGTACATTCATTTAATGACTCACTCATTAATGGTTCGAATAATACCGTTCTGTTCTTAATAGAAATGACCTGCACTAGTAACTCTCTATTAAAGATTTCATACTTTAATTAAATAATTAACTATAATGATTGATTATATATTATTGTCCATTTTAATTATCATCCTTAAAATTTTTCCTCTTGTATATAACACTTATATACAACATTCAAAGTCATATAGATAATTATGAAATTTTAATGATATTCGTAAAATATTCAAAATACATGCATACAAATATAATGAAAAATTTGCTTCATTTATTTATAAATATGTCCTTTAAAAAACATCTTATGCTTTGAGAGTATCTATTCTATCAATGAGACATATCCAAAACAATCACGTACTACAACATAAAAGAGCTAAATATTAAACAAGCATGATATTTTAACACATATTTATTTGGAGTTTAGTAGCAATAAAATTTTTATAAGAAAAAGTGAATATTAGTGATGCTGCTGATTTTTCCCTATTTGTCTGTGTTCAAGTTAAAAATTTGAAAAAAAATAATCTAGTAGATTCCACTCTAGCATCTACTAAATTTTCACTCTGGCACTCGTACTGGCGACCGAAGGCACTTGGTTTTTTTTTTTAAATAAGATAATTTGCTAGATGTTGCTATGACATGTACAATATTCAACTTTGATGGCCCACGCCAACGACTGGAGGTGCTTGGCTTTTTTTTTTTAAAAAAAATATAAGATAATCTTCTAGGTTTTGGCATCTACTAGATTACACTCTGGCATCCCACGCCAGCAACCAAATGCTTCAATTTTTTTAAATAAGATAACATGGTAGATTTTGCTTTGACATCTATCAGATTCCACTCCCGCTACTCATGTCAACAACTACAAGCACCATGTTTTTTTTGTTTCTTAAAAAAACATAAGCTAATCTTCTAAGTAATGCTTTGGCATCTACCAGATTCAACTTCGATGGCCCATGCCAATAGCTGGAGACTTTTGGCCCTTTTAACTAAAATAATCTAGTAGATTTTGCTCTAGCATCTGCTAGATTCCACTTCAGTAACCCGCCCCGAGCGACCCGAGGTGCTTGGTTTTTTTTTTTTTTTTGTTTTTGAAATATTATAAGATAATATTAGTATGTTTCACTCCGACATCTACCATATTTCACTCTAACGGCCCACACCGGAGTCCTCTATCACAAAAAGGAAGGAAAAGAAAAGATAATTTGGACTTTTAATAAATTACCTTTTCTTATTAGAGAAAGAAAAATAATTTAGACTTTTAATAAATCATATTTTTTAATTAAAGGGACAGTTTTGAAAAGACCTTTTAAGACGAGAGCTTGAAAAGTGCTTTTGTGCTTCTCTTATTTTAAAAGTTTTTGGATTTACAGATGTATTATTGTAAACGTGCTAGATAATAATTCTTTGTACTTTTCCTTGGCAATGAGAGAAAGGAGGAAGGATAAGATCAAGATGAGACTAAACTGTTTTTTTGTTTTTTTTTTTCAAATGACTAATTATTAAGTCGACAAAACTCTACTAGTCTCTCTCCATGTACACCAATATGACTAATATACTACGACAGATCTTAATGACTTTTTTTTCTTAAATTTACATAATGAGAAGAGGTAACTAATACGTCAAAAAATTACCATCGAGGGATATTGCAAAGATTTTCAAGAATTTAAAATTCCAATAATATCGAACGATTTTCGAATCTCAAACTATGTGCCTTAATTTAAGTGTTTATACATATAATTATTTGGTTAATGAGCTGTAGAGGGAGGGCTCTCTAAGAAGTACTAGCCACTCATTTACAACGTTTGAAAACTCAGTTTGAAGTAATGATTTGAATCGAAATTAACAAAAAAGGAATTTTCATAAATACAATTTTTAAAATTTACTTGTTATAAATACTACACATAATATTCATTTGTGATATAACTTAAAATGTAATATCAATGATAGTGTGGTATAAATTTTTTTATGTGTGATATAAGTAAACACAGTTTTTAAAATAATGGCATAACATGAAATTTTCTCTTAATAAAATTAGTTTGGACAGTAAATTGTGGCTTCCAAACATTACAAATATTGTTATGAAAGTCGAGAGTCTATTGTTCAAAACATTGTAATTGTAGCCGGGGATATAAATATGTAAAATTCGACCACAAGATTCAAAAGATCTGGATAAGAGGAGCTAATAATCTATTTGCATATATATTGGTCCCTGTGCGCATGCGAATAAAGGCCTCACATAAATCGAGCAAATTAGATTTGTATTGTTTTTCTTCATATATTATATACATGACTAACAATGTAATTATTGGACACGTTGTTTTTTTTTTTTTTTTAAATCTTTCGCATGTAATGAAAATTAAATTCAGGTAAGTACTAAAAAAAACCCACCACGTGAATCATGATCAATATTCTATCAACATGTTACAGGGTTCCGTCGTACATTTGATAACTACTTAAAATAAGCTTTAATTTTCAATTATTAATTCTTGCCAACATGAATTTAAATAATGGAGTTGATCTGTCAATACATTTAGGCCAACCGTTAGGTGCCCAAACCCATTATAAACAGACATCAAAAAAAAAAAAAACAAAACAAAACAAAAAATCAAGGGGAAAAAAAAAAGAAAACAGAAAAAAAAAAAAAAAAAAAACAAACTAAGGCCTATCCTCATACACACTATATAGCCCAGCAACTAAACCACAAGGGAGTCAAAGAAAATTCAAAATACCATGTGGGGATATTGATCTCTAGTGAAGACCTGACTTTATAAATATCAGCCTTTAGCCCTTGAATCAAAATTGAAGTAAAATTATAAATTGCCAAAGATGTCCTTGATTGAATCTCCTGTGATATTATTGGTAGATTGTAAAGCTGGTGACGGCTTTGGAAAGCATGATCCTTCTTACAACGGTGAGCTTGATCAGGCGATTGGTGGCGGAGTTGAAGTCACCGGAGCATTGAGCGCGAAACTGATGCTGCGGTGAAGATGCAAAAAGCATTCAGGGGACACCGTGCACGACGCATGTTTGCAGACTCCACCATTGTGAGTGAAGTGCTTTGGTAAGTTCTTCATATCATCATCATCATCATTAATATAATTAATATTACCATTATTATAAATTTATTATTATTTTATATTAGTATAATATTTATATTTATATTATATAATTTATAACAATCATATTATTATTATTATTATTATTATTTAACAATATATTAATATTAAAATATTGTTATAGAAATATTATATATTTAATTATTTTTATATTATTATTATTATATTACAATAATTTAATATTAATATTACTATGAATATTTATATTATATTTTTATTATTAGTGTTAGTTTTATTATTATCCTTATTATTTTATATCAATATATATTTATATTTATATTATATAATAATATTACTTAATAATAATACCAGATTATTATCTAATAATAATTATTATATATAATATATTATTATTTTGTATTAATATTAACATTAAATAATAATATTAAGTTATGTAATATTATAAATATTTAATAGTATTATATTATATTATATTATTATTTATTTATCATTACCATCATCATCATGGAAGAAAATGTGAGATCCTATGGTCATGAGATTCTTAGGAATATGAATATCACTTTAATGAGTAAGATTTAGATTACCCTAAAATGGGGTAAAGTGGATCCTATAGGATTAAGTTTTTCAGGAATCAAAAAATCATAATTTTTATACTAAACGTGAGAATCTTGCAGATTCCTATTCGCATAAATCAAAGGAAAAAAAGAGATGCATGTTGGCCCGACAATGATTTCAATCCTGACTTCACCTTGAAGTGTAGAATTCAAATTCATTCACTTCAAATTAAAAAAAAATGATATTATGGACTAATATTACCATTCTTTTGAATGTTAATCCTGGACATCACGCCTTTTTTTTTTTAATTAGAATCGATGTAAAAAAAATACTACTGTGTAGGCTTAGGTATTAAATACTAAGATTTCTAAATATCTAAATATAAAAAAACACCGACTCTTTAAACATTTAAGGGCCACATATTCCGCCTATTAGTTTTAAAGATTAAGGACTAGAACATAATTTTTTTTCACATGGTTTAAGGACCAAAAAAGCAATCATATATTGCAATTATGACATGATTTGAACTTCTAGTTATTCGTTAATCCTCCAATATATTCCTCCTAAGTCAATTTTTTCAAAATGGAGATCGGTCCAAGGCATCGATATGGTAAGAACTTGCACGTGTACTACGATGAATGGCCCCAAGCAGATGCTGGTCAACCATTCTTTTACAAGTAAGCAAGACACATAAGTGGGTCCCACATCGAGGCCCTGTGTTTGTGGTAGGACAGTATACTATACAGTATTCTCATTTTTTGTCAGGGAATTATGACTTTTGAAACTTTCAAAATAAGTTCTGGATTTATCAAATTTTTCTCAATTACTCGTTATTTCTCTGTTAAAATCTCAACAACACGTGAAGCCATGTGCCGTTGAATGAGAGAATTTTTTTGTTTGGTATACTATATTGTATTGTATTGTATTATATTATATTATATTATATTTTTTATATAATATAATACAATACAATGCATACAATATAATACAATACGGTGTGTCAAATATGCCTAATTTTACATCTTGGTGAACAACGGTTGAGAAAGAATCCATATGCATTTCTCCGTTGAGATTTTAATAGTGAGATGATAAAAATGACTAATTTTTAAAACCATTTGGTAGCGACAAAAATAGGATTTATATAACTTGTAGTTCAAAAACTAAAAATGAATTTGACCCGCATGTATTATATTTTTAAGCAATATATTATCCTATTTTTATTTATAATTAACATAATCCTGTTTCAATATGCAAGTGAAGTCCCGTAAGAAATTTGCCATGTTCACAAGAGAGAGGGCTATGGCAGTTGTCAATTAATTTAGCTTGGAAATATATATTTATGTTATTGTTTTTCCTCGCAGGTTGGATATATAGGAGATGGAAAAGAGCTTGATCTCAAAAAATGTCCAAAATCAAAACTTAGAGAACAATGTGTCAAATATCTTGGACCCGTAAGTTCTCCCATAAATCCAATTATATTATATCATAGTCTTAAATTGGATTAACCAACTAAAAGTGGGTTATGGTTGTATAATATTATATACATATATTATATATTTTATGAGAAAAAACTGGAATCTCAAGTGTTTTCACGCTCCCATAATGTTGTCATTTTTGGAATCTACTCATACCAAAAGTGGAGTATTGACAATAATTCTGGTCTTGTGTTTTTACTAAATCATAATAAGTTAAGGTTTAATAGAGTCCACCAGCTTATAGTTTATACAATAAAGCAGCCTCTTGTGTGTGATATAAGACTCGAACCTATAACCTGTTATGTTAGTTGATAAAGTCTCCAAGCAAGACCTATATATATATGTGTATGTATGTATGTAAATGTACGAACGTATGATTAATTGTCACGCTAATTAAATCTATATATGACAATATGATTCATATTATTATCTTTCTTTCTGATGAAATTAGAAAGAGAGAGAACAATATGAATATATTGTTAGAGAGGGAAAACTTGTTCACAAACAAAGTGGAGATCTCCTTGATACACCAGCGGACATGTGGATATTTGTTATGAGCACCTCTAAGCAACTATATGTGGGTCAGGTGAGCATATTTTTTACAAACACAATTAGATACCTTTTTTCTTTATTTAAAAGATTAATTTTCTTTGATTCTCGTGATTTGATCACGGGAATATTAATTATCAGATGTCGATAAATTTCAGAAAAAAAGAGGAAGATTCCATCATTCTAGCTTTTTGGCTGGAGGGGTCACAATAGCTGCAGGGACGCTAGGGGCAGATCATGGAACTTTGAAGGAATGTTTCATATTATATATAACACTGATAAAGTGTGAAACTGAAAATATTAGTTTAAAAAATATAATATATAAAAGTTTTATATTATAGTAATTTTTTGCTTTTTACTATAACTGTTTAGAGCTTTATACTGTTTGCTGCTGGAACCAACTGAGATTTCTACAATAGGACACAAAAAATGAGCTATATGGTAAATTTTTATTTTTTAGTCATTAAATCTATATTAGAAACTGTATGGTTTGCATACCTTATAGTTTTATAGGGTGTTTGGCTGAACTCAAAAAATAAATTCAAGCATTATAACATGTAAGAGCTATATACTGTAGCAAAAGATGTAGCATATAAGAGCTTTACACTGTGTACGGTTTAAGGTCATGAGCTAAACTTATTTGTCAAACACAAAGTTATTATAATTTTGACCAGCTATAACTCTTAAAAATGTGCACTTTTGATACAAGGTCCTATACGGCATAGTTTATAATTTTGACCAGATATACCATTTAAATTTTGTTTTGTTGTGTTTTTTACCTCTCAAACTCAAGATAAATCCAAAGCTTGTGTATTACAATTGTATTTTAGAGTTTCATTAATCATGCTATGTAACGCCCCGAAATTTATTTAATGCTATTGTAATGTAAAATGATGAATTAGTGTGCCATAATTAATATTTCAACATTTATTTGATCATTTGGTTAAATTTTAAATTTTAGGTTGTTTTGTTAATTTGATAAATTCAAATGATTTCTTATTGTTTTAAAATGATGTTTTGAGTTTTAAAAGACAACAATTTGTAAAATGTTAAAAATATTCCGTTTTACAAAACTGTGAGTGGCATTTGGTTTTCGCACAGTAAAACCGCCCACCGTTTCTCTCTATTTATTCTCTCACAACTCCCTCTCTCTTCACTCCCAGCTCTACTCTCTCTCTCCTCTCTCTCTTGCCCGTGAGACCCTCTCTCACTCTCTCTCTCGGTTTCTCCTCTCTCCCTCAATTTCCCTCTCAAATTTTTGAATCAAATTCGAATCCAAGCTTCGGGTTAGCAAGGAGGAAGCTCGGGGACGTGATTTGACAACCGAGAACGCAGATTGAAGCTTCAATTCAAGGTTAGTTTTGAAATTTTTAAACTTTTTTCAAAATTTTTAATTTTATGCATTTTTGAAATTTAAGTTCGTTTGAGCTTAGAAAACCTTTGATTTGAGTTAAATGAACTTATAACAACTAGAATCTAAGCTTAGATTGAAGAAAAATAGATTGGATTCAAGATTTTTCATTTTTCTCCTCATTTTTCCATTTTTGGATTTTTGAGATTTTTGAGTTTAAATCTTGTTTGAATGAGTTCAAGAGTGTTCTAGCATGTTTTTCTATCATCTATGATTGTTTTCTATACATGAGATTTGAGAAAAACAGGTTAAAATCAATATTTAGGTTTTGGGAGATTGAAAACCTGTGGCTAGAATTTCTGGGTTTTTCCAGTTCGGTAGGCCGAACTACGTGTTCGGCAGGCCGGATTTAAAGGATCGGTAGGCCGGAGTTCATCTGTCCGGCAGGCCGAACCTGGGAATGTCCGGCCAACCGGACCTGGTTTCCGGCAGGCCAAACTGCACAGTTCGACCGGCCGAAGCAAGGAGTCTGACAGGCTGGCCGGGCATGGGAAATTTTATGATTTTTCACCCGTTTTCACTACTTTGAACCCCGATTTAAATTCCAACCTTGTAGAATAATTTTATAGATACAAATGGCACACTAGGACATCATGAAATGGTTTAGTAACATAGAATGTCTCGAACTAGATATTGATCGACTTAGTGTGTATCTAGGATCGTTCGTGGTTCCGTGGAACTAACGTATAACGGACTGGGATTACGGTGTGGGACACTGACATGAGTATCGAGGTAGGACTTCTACCCCATTCCTTGGTAGCCTAGTTTCAAAATGATTTGGCCTTGAAAAAGGATTTCTATAAAAATGTTTTCAACGGTTGTTTGGAAATGAATTTATCGGTTATATTTTAATATACCGTGAACTGAAATGAACTTCATAATGAATGTAAATTACAATACTCAGTAAATGGGTTTTGAATGATGATAAAAATAAACACATAGGCATGATGTCATATCAGAGATAGGGTCGTGTAGCGATCGACCTTGGGAGCAGGTCACGAAACCCAACTGGGCCACTACGGTGGTGATATTCTTATGGTTTGCCTAGGGAAAGAAAATGATATTCTGGTCGACCTAATAAATTGTTTTGGGTAAGAACGGTTTTATTTGAATTTATTTATTTATTCAGTGTCTATTTTATATAATTCCTTGAATAATAATATTTTCCTTTAAATTAAATGATTTATTAAAACATAGTCCTATTGAGCCTTTTGCTCACATTTTTCTTGTTTTTCTTAAATTTCCCCTAGGTGGATTTCCATTTAGGTTCGGAGAGGAATCAACGGACAGGACTCAGGAGCAGTAGAGGGACTAATAGATTTATTTGTAATATTTAATCAAGGCATGTAATGTTTTTAACTTTCTTTGTGTTTGGACTGTAGTTATATTATTATATTGTCAGTACCATGTGTGTGCACAAGTTGTGGGTCAGTGAGACCCATACTCGCTACATCTATTATTTATTTTTCATACAATGGTTTTTCTTAAAACTTTCTCGTTATATTATTTAATTGAACCCCTAAAACTCTTGATTTTAATTAGATTCTCCTTTAATTAATTTAAATAATCCGCTACGTCACCTTCTGTACTCCAGGGCGTGACATGCTATAAAATTTTAAAGTGTCAAATCGACCATTTGTTGACTAATTTCTAGTCTATCTCGCCATTTACTGGGCATTATAGGACAACAAGTGACCGTCTTAATACGTTTCCGCCATTTTTCAAGGAAAATGGAGTGAACCTTAATGAAGACCAGGTAATTAGTCCTTTAGTACTCTTACCCTTACAATACTTGCAGTTAAACCTAGGTACAATTAACGATATCTTACATTTATTGATCTATTTTTATTTTCTATTTTTCTCCTAAATGAACTTAGATTATATTAGACCTTTATTCAATTTTTTAAAGTTTAGAATTCATTTTTTTTAAAATTATGTCAATACTGTAGTAAAAAAATTTCTGGAGAGCAAATGACAAAAAAAAATTGTAAAAAGTTTAAGATTAGGTTAAAACCCCAAAGTGCTCTTGGGCCGGAGGGGCACCTGCTATAGCTTCGTCCCTGACAAAGATGATTATGCAAGACCAACACCGTTGAAGTGCCAAAAAATTAAATAAAATAAAAGTCAGCAAGGCAGTGAAAATGAATTTCTTAGAGAAGTTTTGCTTATTTTAGATGTTACATATGTTCTGGTTAAATTTATCATGGCTAAATTTTTCACGTGCACTTATGTGACGTTGTTTTTTTTTTTTTTTACATACCTTATTGTTTTCAGATAATAGAGCCAGATGAAAATTACAGGTCTTGAACGTTGTTCTATGTCACATCCTCTTCAGAATAAGTCCCAATAATGAGACGGACCTCCTGGTGTTTAAATATCATGTGTCTTTATGGTCTCTCTTTTTTTTTTTTTTTTAAAGTAAGTACTTTGGTCAATTTAATTGTTTTATTTTATACTTAATGGATATGCTTGATATATATGGAAAATTCTTGAGGACACTAATGTTGCTGATAAACATCATATAACTAATAAAAAGTAGACCCTATTTGTAGGGTTCATACTACGAGATCTATCTTTGTGGTGCTCAACGCCATCAGTGTGCTATAATATTGTTCGCTTGGCATGTGATACTTTGAAGTATGGTCGCATATAAAGCCTTTTGTAATATTTATTACGTTACAGTTTATGAAATTAATATCTTGTTTGATAATTAATTACCTAGTCATATGTTTCATATTCTAAACAGAAACTACAACATTAGTTCTTATATATTACAGTCTTTAAACTTAAACGTAAAACGTTGCTGCAACTGAAGTTTGAAACAGAAGTTAAAAGACTAATTGATTAGTATGGTCCATGTGCATGAGTAAAGATGACACAAACAAATCCAACAAAAGATCTGTATATTGATTTCCTACGTATTTTATATGCAATTAGCAACTTTATTCGAATATTTTTTTAAATTAAATTTATTTTACTGAGTTTGACTAAGAAATACACGCACTAAAGAAACCCCACCGTGAGAAATTCTATATATCTGTCAACGTTTTAGGGTTCTGTTTTTTCATGATTACTATTTTAAATGGTCTTTAATTTTTCTTTCCTGCCATGAAGAGTGGAGTTGATCTGTCAATATACATACCCTCAGGCCAAACCCCATTATAAAGACTATCCAAACAAACAGGAAAAACCACTTATGACAAACAAATTATGGCCTATGCCTTTTTTGTTTTCGAGCAATAATTAACATAAAAATAAAAAAGAATAACTTAAAATTCTGCCCACAAAAAATAATGGTTCTCTCACTTTGTCCCTACAATTAAAAATCACACCAATCTCTCACAAAGCTAATAATAAAGAGTAACTTTAATACTTCCATCACTGAAACATCAATTTTTAATTATTTGAAATCACATGTCAATTTTTAAAAATTTATGCGTGCTGCGCAAAGGTTAATATAATAAATTTGAATAAAATAGACAAAATTAAAAAAAATTACAAATCTTAAATTATTTTTAACTTTAACCTAGGTATTATCTCTCTTTTCACTCGCAACCACTGCATTATTATCACCCTCTTATATTACATAACTTTTATCAACTAATCATGTGATCTGTTAGTTATTTAAGTTTAAAAAGATTAACCTCTTATTGACGGAAGTACCAAAGTTAAAATTTATGATAACGTCGAAAAAATAAAAGCATTTTTATGTTATCTTTAGTTATAAGGACAAAGTGAAATGACACCACAATGAATTGGTTGCCAAATTTTGAATTAACTCGAATAAAACGTAAAATAAAGGTGCAAAAATGTCCTCCATTGAATCTTCTGCGATATTTGGTTGATTGTAAAGCTGGCGACGGCTCTGAAAAATCATGATCCTGCTTAATATTGGTGAGCCCGCCGGAGATAACAACGCCGGTGATGTTTCCCGAGATTAGTTCACGTTGTATTTTTTATTATTGAATTGAATATTTCAAATATTTTATGGACCCTACTGTAGTATTTGTTTTATTTGGGATTACTTAAATAAATAAATAAAGGTTGGCCTTTCAAATTGTTGAGTAAGAGTTGAAGCCTTTCCCGGAGCAAATTACGAATTTCATAAATACAGTATTTCTCAATTCATTTACCTTACAAATTCAAGATCAAAGCTTAGACAACAATGCGTGAAGTGTCCAATATATGTATATCATAATCTCCATTTTAAATCAACAAAAAGTGGATTATATATATATATATATATATACACACACAAAAACACATATATGTGTGTATATATATAGATACATACATATGATTAGTTTTAACATTTCACACTAAGTAAGCATATATATGACTATATGGTTATTTTTCTTTTATTTCATAATGAAAGGGAGGCGACGGTATATATAAATTCATTTTTAGAGAGGGTAACTTATTCACAAATAAACTCGAGATGTCCATACGCTAGCATACGTGGTTATTTGTTATGAGCACCTCTAAGCAACAATAAGCCGGTCAGGCGGGATTTCAACAAACACAAACCTGTTTTCTTTAGACAATTATAACCTCTTTGGAAATACAGCTAGTTCGATTTAACTCATATTTCAGTTAGAATCATTTCGTTACAATGTATTTTTTTAATAAAATTTGCAAGATTATAGTGTTTTCAGTTCGAATTTTTTCAATTAATTTAATACAAGAAATACCGACGACATGTGGATGTATTTCAGAAAAATAGAGGAAGATTCTAGCTACGGGCAAGCTCGGAGCAGAGCATGGAACTCTGAAGGTACGTACGTATGTCATTCCCACGTAAATTTTATGAATAGCATAAGAAATTTCAGGCTACTTTGGGATGCCACAACATCTTTTTTTTTTCTCCTAATCCAATTCCAAGACGTGTGAAGACTGAGCTTAGAGGGTGATCCGACCGTTTTATTAGGAATTATTGATTTCTTTCTCTTTTCTGAGAGAATTATTGATCCCTTTTTTAATTCCTCTACATACCTCTAAGTTACAAGTAAAGATAACTATTCTAGAAGTTATGTGTCTGAGCATCTCCAACGTAATGTCAAAAAACTTAGACAAATAACTATAATTCATCCTTCCAACTGTCTCTCCCTCTTATCAAACAACATAAAGGATTATTATAATCATCTTCATCTTTCATATTCTCCATCCTTCTAACCCATTTTATTTTTTCTGCTCTCCATCCTTCATATCAAGCAGAGTGTAAAACATTTGTGATGTTTCTAAAAAGTAAGTTTTATGAAAATCTTTCAATAAGTTAGTTGGTGGAACGAAAGTCCCACTTAAACCCCATTTTGTTTAGTCTCTGCCATTTGGGCGTGCCAATGGTTCGGGTTGGGCCAAACCAAACAAACCTGACAGACTTGAAGGAAAAACTTGGGCTTCCATTGTTTGACGACAGTAATAAGAAATTATGTTGACTGCCAAAAATAAAAAATAAAAACTCACCTTCGCATTTATGTCATTGATATTGAAGTTTCAGACTTGTACAACATGAATAAACTAGTAAGCTTTTTTGACATATCATATTATATTGTATTATATTATATTATATTTTTTGTATATAATACAATACAATACAATACAATATGGCGTGTCTAACATACCATAAAGGTTAACAAAATATGGTATAAACTTGGACCATAAAGAAATTGTAGAATAAATTGGAGAATATAAAAAAGTGTGGCATGTCCTCTAATTCTCTCAATGGAAATTGTAGTAAATAGGGATTTTAAAAACTATTTATAGTAAATAGCAAATTCACTAGACAAATAGAAGATTTACTAGGTAATAAATATATATACTATAAATAAAAAGATAACAATAGTTTATTAAAAATATTTTTAAGACTTACTATTTGTTTCAATTATTTAATGTAAAAATGTATTTACTTAAATCTACCTCTTCGCGATATATGATTTGCTCCTTGTTGGGCCTTCTTAGGCTGTCCACGTGCAACAGAATTTTTTATTTTGTTATTTACTTACAAATAGTTTTGTATAAAATATTACTTATCAAAATTTCTTAGCCTTTTTCTCGTTGGTTCGCCCCCAAAATAATATTGTGTCGTATGTGTCCAGTTAAAATATTTCCATGTAGTACCGCCGTACTCAGTTAACAACCCACACCAGTTGAGTTGAAAAAAAAAAAAAAAAAAAAAACCAGCCCAAGGAAGAAAATTTGTATAAGCTACTTCTTCGTTACTATTTGCAATTCCTAACCAATCACATACTACTCTAAAGGAATCCCATATTGCCACATTTCCCGTGCTTATGTATGCAAGCATAGGTGAAGGTTTTGTTTACTTTGAAAGGGTGGAAAAAAAAAGGGAGAGACAGATCATATATACAAACATAATATATATATATATATATATATATTCACCTCAAGCGGCCTATTAAAAAATTAAACAGGTGTTTGGTAAAATTAATTCTAACAAAAATTTTTAGTTACTATAATGTAAAATTCTCACATTTTATAATGGCAAAAAAAAAAGGTACAATATAAAGCTCTTACATGTCACAGTTTTTTATTCAAAATTTTTCATTTAAACCACATTTTTAAACACCCTACAAAAAAGGAGAAATTTTTTAAACCCTCATCATAAAGAGTTTTGTCATTTGCCATGGAAATTTCGGAATCGCTTACCTGCTTCTAACTTCAACAAGTGTGAAATCCTTATCCTCAACCTTTTAACAAAACAAAGCATGAGTATGTATTAAAATCTTTGGGCCGCCCCAAGGCTTCTCCTCTATTTCTTTATGTTTTTTTTCTTTCTTTCTTTCTCGTGTGACCTATTCTTTTAATTATTTTTATAATCTTTTCTTGCGCTTTCTCTCTATTTTGCTGTGCCCACTTCTTGCAAGATCTTCGTCTTTAAATTTGCTTGGCAAGAGATAAAAAATTACACCTAACAAATAGCATCCATGCAGATACAGATCATAGGGTATCACCGGTATTTTTGTGCCAATTTTGACAACCAAGTCGTTGGTCAAGCCAGGCCATAGAAGCATGTGATAAAACCTTCCAAATTTTATAAAGCTTCACCGACTCACAAAATAATAATAATAATTTACAACAATAAAGGTATTATCCTCAAAGCTCTTTTTTGAGATTTTTTCCATTGTTGCCATCTAAATTTATTGTTATTTGCAATTTATTTCTTGAACTTGTAATTTTGTTAATTTGCACCTTAAACTTATGAATCTGTTGCAAATCATCCCATCAATAGTTGTAATAAATTTTTTTTTGGCAGAAATTGACATTTGACTATCACATAGATCGTTAATTAAGAGCATAAAAGGTGTTTTTTATTATTGTTAATTCAATTTTATATTTAAAATAATTTTTTCTCTCTTGACTTGAGGCTGAGGGAATTTAAACTCCACATATTTTGATAAAATTGATCATACATGAATTTATCGTTAGACTATACCTATAACCACGTAATTGTTTTGCTTCTTACTTTCTTCTCACTTCATCATCTTTCTTATTTCTTTATTCTTAAGGTAATTTAAATAAGACAATGGTGACAAAAATTATCTAGCTGGAAGGGTTTGATTTTGTATTAGCAAGTAGCTAGAAAGAGCCAAACAATCTCTCCTCTAAATCATACTATGATACCCACCTGTGTCCGCTAGCTGCAGGATTGAGAGTGACCCATCAACCGAAGCAAATTAAAAATCCAAAACTCAACTTGTTTTTTGCATGTCTATAGAGAGATCAAAGAAATTCAGATTACCATGGGAGTATTAATTAAATTATATCTCCTGGAAATTGCTTTTTTTTAAGAAAAATGCTGCATAATTAGGAGACAATGTACTTACGTAAGTTATAGTGTAACTAACATATATATATATATATATGTATATATATAATACCAAATGCGTTGACCAACCACCTGAAAACAAAAGACCAAAGTCAATAATAAAGAAACATGCAGATCAAACAAAATGGATATGAAGCAGCTGGGAAATTTTGGTCTCATTGAATTTTCTACGCTAGAATATTCTAAGTAGTCACAAATAATATTAATTGTATGGGATATAGGTACGACATTAATTAACTCTAAAGCATATGAAATGGCCGGTTGGTACATGTTTAAAATAGGCTTTAGGTATACCAGAAACGATGACTACTAGTTTTAGAGATGTAAAGTTTTCTTGCGGCCATGAGTTGCTTGCCATAAGAACTTGAAAATTAATTTTGAGAGTGCTGCTATTTAAATAATAATTTATAGGTACAAAAAAAATAATCTTCCTCTTATTTGCTTTAAATTGGTGGTGGAGTAAGACACTAGTTAGTGGTAACACTACATACTAATAAAAAATAGATCTTATAGTTTGGAATTTAAAATCTCAGTCACTCTTAATAGTGGTGCTCAATACTAATAGTTCCATAAACATACTCTCCTTTTTTTCTTTTTTTTTTTTGGCTCATTTTTACTAGGAGCATTATAAATAACCACAATTTTCTGAAGTGGATCATCTAATGTTCATTATCAGGGGTAGAGCTAGAACAATAAGTCAAGATAGACGGATTTGTTGCCAGATCTTTTCAATATAAAGGTCAAATGGGCTGGAGTATCATAAGGTGGGGTAAATTTAAAATTTCAGAAGGGGAGGAGGGACGAAGTATATATGTCATCGGATTTTATATACAAAATTGAAACAAAAGAAAATTCCAAATGAGGAGATGAGATCGCCTCTCTCGACTGTATGTAACTCCATCTCTTTTTATTTTTTTGTCGCCAAAATTTAGCTAACAGATCTTAATTATACGCAAAACTTAATCACATGTTACATAATTTAAGAAATTAAGAAATAGCATGTATATAAGTGGATAAGTGTATCACTTGTTAGCGAAAATGGTCTATGTGCATTGTGCACCACCATTTCTAGCACATATGTGGACATTCCCTGCGCGTTCAACTCACAAAAGATTGCATATTTTAGTTCAACGTTACACTTTCTGGTCCACTAATATAGACATCATTTGGGCGCAAATAGTGAGGTGCTTTTCAACATCCTTTTCTTCTTCCCTTTTTTTTTTTTTTTAATTTTCTAAAGGTCAACTAGAATGAAAAGTAATGTGTTGATGCACAGAAGGAAAGTGCATGGGAAAAAACCAAGGTGACTTTAGAATGCCACCATGTTAGTAGTACTACTCCGTAGCCATGGGATTTCAACCACATAACTTAAGCATCTTTTCCACCAAAGGGAAGGTTCTCGGAGCTTGACTGATCATCTGTATTTGCATGGTACATACAACATTTCCATTTTTGTTGAATACATATCTATGACGTTTACGTGGCTGTTTGGTTGAGTGGTAGGAACTACGGTTCCCACTACAAACTCAGTTATGAATAATATAAAGCTTTTACATGCTACAGTTAAAAAAAAAACTACAGTGTAAAGCTCTCATATGCTACAGTAAAAGTGGTTCTAACCAACGATTCCCACCACCCTTCCAAACACACTAATATATGTTGTTAGAATTAGAGTGTGTTAAGAGTTATTTGGACTATTAGTCTATGAGTTATATGTTTTGTGCCATTGTAGCTTTTTGTCTCATCATATTAGTGCATTTTTGGCCGTTTTAGTCTTTGACACTAAAAGCGATTAGCTATTGTTGGATTTAACAGAGATAACCATCTGTAACTGAAAGTTTTATAAAAATAGTTATATTACATTCAAAATATTCTCTTCATTGTAGTTGAAAATCCTTACAAATTATAACATTTTGCATTTGATGTAGTTGTTTTTGAACAACTTTCGATTATTATATGATAAGGATTGACTATTCTTATTAAATTTAGAAATATCCTTCGACAATTTTAATGCTAATGACGAAAACTTTATATTAAAAAAAATGAAATTTAGTGAGTAATCCATTAAGAAAACAAAAAGTTTGATAATCAAAGTGACACAATACTCATAATTTAGGGAGTAACGATGTAAGTGACTACCTTGTATTTTATGTACAATATTTACGTATATATGATAAATTAAAGTTTGTTTCGTTTATACTTCATAAATTACTTGTCTAATTGATTAATTTCATAGTTGTTTTTTAAAAAAATAAAAAAGAGATCAATAGTGTTCTAACACCTATAGCCTAACAACCACTTGACAATCTACTAAGATCATATATAGAACAGAAAGAAACCTTATTAATACTTTCGTCAAATAGCATCTAAGAAAATTGTAGTGTCATAAGTCCAATCCATATTGGATAGGCTAGGCTGGTGAGAGGCATAATTAATTCAGCTTTACTGCGGATAATAATAATCGATCCATAAGTATTAGATAAGAGAACCATGCCCACCACATATGCAATTGGTTTACTAATTTTCTCCACGCTTCCGCCCAATTTTTCCAACATATGTAACATAGGATCGACTTCTTGGACACATGTGTGGCTCCTAGCAAAGCTAGATATTATCTGCTTAGGCAGAACAATTCAAACCCGTACTGCATATATCGTTAAATATTGCCAACCACTTTAAACTGGATTGCCTGATCAGAAACTTCAATGCACATGCACATATAATAAAAATTACAACCCTAAAGTTTAGTTTTAAGACTTTAAGGAAAGCTTTCCACCATATACTCTCCCAGTAGCGATGGCATTGTGCAGATCAACGTTTTGCTACGACTGCATTTATCTTTACTATAGACACACATCATACATATCAGGAAATAGAATACTCAGGATTCCCGAGTAACCGTTTGTTGCCGTCAAAATTACATCAGATTTTATCAATTTTGTATATTTTTACCTTTTATTTTGATGTGATTTTTACTAAACAAAATTTAGAATTATGCATCACATCACCAGTGTAAGAAAAAGATCGTGTTTTTTTCTGTTAAATAAAAGTCATTTTTTTTCTCGTACGTACATATATATTGCATAATGTAACATTTGTATTATATTATGTTATATTACATAGTGCATAACACACGTTAGGAAAACGTTTAATATTAAAAGTTGACAAAAATTCTCAACACCGTCTTGACCTTTTCACGGGTGATATAACTTCAAAGTTCAAACCTTTAAAGGCCAACCAACCATATATCAAATCCCTTCAAATTGTCCCTCAAGTTTTGTCCACAACCATATATACCATTATTACAACAACATTTATTCCAACCATTTGTTTTTTAGTCTGAAAGAAGAAATTGAAAAAGAAAAGAAAGGAAACATGGCAGGTTTTACTAAAGTACTGTTATTATTAACTTGTAAGAAAAGACAATGCACATGGGATATGGGAAGTGCAAGGATATTGTCGTGAGAAACGGGGGATTTGTGAAGATTTTATATTAGGTAGGCACGTAATTTAAGTATAATTTATCATTAACGGATTAAACTATAATCTATTTTATATAGTATTTAAATTATTAATAACGTACCTCTTTTGTGTGTGTGTGTGTGTGTGTGTTTTTAGCATGGTATCTGCTTATAACATTTGTTTTTTAAAGGTTTATTACTCTTTATACCCTATATTTATGTTTATTAAAATATTATATCTTTGGTTTTTTATCTCATCAAATATATATATTCATATTAGATTTAATATGTAAATTTTATAATTTTTTCTAATCAATCTTTAATTTTAATCTAAAAGTTACCCGAAACACCTAATAAGAAAACTTTAAAAATTAAAAAAAAGCTTTAAACTACGTGTTTTGACGTCAAAATGTCTAAAATACCCTTAAGAATGGTTTTTTTATGTGTTTTTGTTTTTGTTTTCTTTTTACTTTTAAAATTAAAAGTTTTAGTTTTTCCCTCTTTTACTCAAATTTTAGTCATTTTAAAGTCAAAATCAATTATTGACCGAGATAAAATATAGATTTATTTATTAGATCTAATATCAAGGTATAAATTTGATAAGATCAAAACTGAATATAAATTTGATAAGATCAAAACTGAATGAATAGTTTTTGTATAAACGTAAAACAAATAGTAGAAAAAGATAAATATCCTTTTATTATAAAGAAAAAAACCATAAGAAATTTGAACCCCTGATGAACACATGCACACATTCACTCATCTAACTATTCGAGCTAGTAAACATATCTATGTGTTGTTTTTGCATCTTGTATGTACTTGTATTAGTCATGAATAAATCATTTTTCTTAACTTGTGAACACTTTCTCTTACACAATTAATGGGCTTGCTTGTAAACTAATAAAATTCCTAATCTAGTTAGGAAGTCCGTGATTTGAATCATTTGGCCGTAGATACTTAGTGGCATTAAGTTATGAATGAGACGTACACGTTCACAGGAGAGAGGCAACATAAAAGAGCCAAAAATTGACTCATTAATTTTTTACGCTATAAGCCCACTAGAGACTTCAAGATTATGGAACGGGGCCTTTTTTTTTTGCAAGAGATTAATTGGACTAGTAATATGCCCTTGTACCAATGTATCATAGTGTCTATTAACTTTTTTTAACTATAAAAAATATTAGTTTTTTTTTATATATAAATTATAGTGTATATTAGCTTATTTGTGAAAAAAGGTGCATAGTTTCCTTGTATTATTTATCAACTTTTTTAATTGATAATGTTAAATTTGTTGTCACATTTCTTAATTGACTAAACTTGTGAAAATACCTCTTAATTTAATTCGACCTCATTTGGGCATGTAAGCAACTCCTCAAAGTTGTGATATAGCACGTCAGATAATAATTAAAATTTTTCCATTTCTTTTATACTTTTATTTTGTTATTGCTTGAAAAATATATTTGTGTGTGTGATAAGTTCGTTGTCACAAAATTTTCAATATATTATTGTCTCCGAGAATTCATAAACGACGTCTATTTTGAAATGTCACATTTGTATGAAGTTGCTGAAATCCGAACTCCTTAGGATCCGAGAGAGTGTTTGCTCGAGTATGTAACCGTTGCAAATTTTTTAACGGTTTCAATAAGGAATTGAAACCAATTTATTTTGTTGCAATTATTGGCTCATATTTATGCCCATTAACACTCCTTGGTAACTGATTTTTCTTGGGTGCTATTTATTTCCTTGATGGGAGGAAATGAGTGCAAAAGAGAGAAACAAGAAAAACAAAGAGAAAATTTTTCTTTGTTCGTTCATTGAACAAAATATTGGGTCCCCAAGTTCCAAAAATTCGCTTAAGAATCTAACACCATCAATTGAGTTTTTGTGAGAACTTGGAAGCATCCCAAGTGCAGGAAGTCACAGGACACCGTTGGACAGCAATGGCAGGAGGTAAATATGTTTTCACGCTTCCGTTTACCGTTTCAATTCTTGATATGCATATAGTTTATAGCATGCTTGAATTGGTTTTATGTTTTACATTTGGCATCAGAGCCGTAAATTTGACCTCTGCCTTGCATGAAAAACTAGAAAATATGCACTGTGTAATGTTACGCACGGGTTAAAATTTTTTTATTTTTGGGTTTTGATTTTTAACGTTTCTTAATTGAAACTAAGATTAGAAATCATTTAGACATTAGATTTCTATGAATTCTACAATTTGAAACGTCAAAATTGGTGTCCAGATGGTAGAATTACAGCCGGGTCTGAAACGGGTCAAAACCGGGTTGAAACCGGGTCGTTCGGGTGAAGAAGACCCGGATTCAAGGTTGAAGACGATAAAAACGACATGTCGTTTGGCTTGGGTCAGCCAAAAACGACATGTCGTTTCAGGCGTTGAGGGGCTCGTTTCAACGATAAAAAACGACAAGTCGTTTTGGACATTTATGACCAAAACGACATGTCGTTTTGGACATTTATGACCAAAACGACATGTCGTTTGGTATGTTGACAGGCTGCCCTCTCTGTAAACGACGTGTCGTTTACGCCGGGGGGCTCTCCAAACGACGCCGTTTTTTAAATATACAGAAAATTAAAAAAAAAACCCAAAAATTAAAAAAAATTTTGATTTTTTCTAGATTTTATAAAGTGATATTTTTGGGGAAAATTTCTTAAAATTTTCAGTTTTTATAATTTTTATGAAATTTTCATAATATATATCCACAATTTTAATATATTTATGGAATTTTTCATATTATTGAATAATTTATGAAAAATTCATAATTTTGAATATTCATAATTTTTGGTATTTGTTATGAATATTATACAGTAATTGTGTGGATATAATTTTGTAAATTTATGTGCATATAGTGTTCATTATGTATAATTTGTGATTTAAAATTATGCATGCAATATTAAGTTAAATAATTTAGTACATTTAATTTTGTGTAATAATGTGCTAAATTATATTTTTGAATGTATAATTTTAATATATACATAATGAAAATTAGTACATAAATTATGGTTCTTTGTTCATATTTATTTATTGCTTAAGGTAAATGTAATTTATTTTATGAGCAAAAATTTAAGAATAAATGTCTTGTGATATATGTATTTAATTTTTGAATAATTAAAGAGTAGCCACAGCATCTTTAATTATGCAAAAATTATGTAAGATGTTTAAATCACATATGGTAAAAAGACATTAAATTGTGATTAATCATATGTAATATGATAAATTTTATCCCACAGGAATTTTTATTATATTTAATATGATTAGTTAGGATGATGTATCAAATTATCTTTCTTAATTTACCCACAGGAATTAAGAAAATGGCATATAATCTGATAGTGTCATTATAAGGATATATGAATCTGTTTGAGTTAAAAATTTAGCCCACAGGCAATTTTTATGTCATTTGATTCATATTTTAACGCATGATTTACATTGGTAAACATGTCATAAAGTATTGTAGCCTCAATTTAGTAACATAAGCATGTATGTTTTATTATGCAGCTATGCAAACTGTGAGTTACTCTGATTTCCAATTTGACATTCCCGAACTTAAGGGAGACAACTATAAAGTGTGGAAGGAGAGAATTCTTCTTCATTTAGGTGTCATGGACATTGACTTGGCTATCCGTAAGGATGAACCACCTGCCATTACGGAGACCAGCCAGCCGGATGACGTTGACCGTTATGATAGGTGGGAGCGATCTAATCGCCTCTGCGTAATGTTCATAAAGACAAAAATCTCGGCTGGCATACGTGGTTCATTGGAGTAATATGACAAAGTGCGAGCTCTGATGAAGGCAATTGATGAGCAGTTTGCTACATCAGACAAAGCCTTGGCTAGCACTCTGATAATGAAATTTTCATCCATGAAGCTTACTAGAATTCATGGTGTGCGTGAGCACATCATGCAAATGAGGGATATAGCGGCTCAGCTAAAAACACTTGAGGTTGAGATGTCTGAAACCTTCCTTGTGCACTACATCCTCAACACTCTTCCACATCAATATGGACCTTTCAAGATATCCTACAACACACATAAGGATAAGTGGTCCATCAATGAATTGATGACCATGTGTGTCCAGGAAGAAGGTAGGCTTGTTATGGAAGCGGGAGAGAGTGTGCATCTGGCAACTCAAAGGAAGAATAAGGGCCAAGCCAATAATAAGGGAAAAGGCAAACTGTCTGCTCAAGCTGATATCAAGAAGGAATCCAGGTGCTTCTTTTGTAAAAAGAAGGGGCACATAAAGAAGGATTGTCCTAAATATTAGAGATGGCTTGACAAAAAAGGTACTCAATTCTCACTTGTCTGTTATGAATCTAATATGGTTGATGTTAAGCATAACACATGGTGGATTGATTCTGGTTCTTCAATCCATGTCACTAATTCCTTGTAGGGATTGCAAGGCCTAAGGAAGCCAGTGGGAAGTGAGCAGTGCATCTATACAGGCAACAAGATGCGCTCACATGTAGAGGCTGTCGGAACATGCAATTTAGTTTTATCTAGTGGTTTTATTTTAAAATTAGAAAAGACATTTTATATTCCTAGTTTTTCTAGGAATTTAATTTTAGTTTCAAGGCTTGTACCATTGGGATTTTCCTTTAATTTTTCAAACACTATATTTAGTTTGTTTTATAGATCTGAACTTATTGGAAATGGTATATTGTCAAATGGTCTTTTCAAAATTAATTTACAAGATAAAACTTCTTATACTTCTATGCATGTTCAAGATAATGCTGGCATTAAGAGATGTGTTATGAATGAAGATTCCTCTATGTTGTGGCACCGTAGATTGGGTCATATCTCTATTGAGAGAATAAATAGACTAGTGAATGATGGAGTACTTAGTCCTCTAGATTTTGCTGACTTTGACACTTGTGTGGACTGCATAAAGGGAAAGCAGACCAATATGTCAAAGAAAGGTGCCAATAGGAGTTCAGACATATTAGAGATCATACATACAGATATTTGTAATCCAGACATAGACGCGTATGGTCAAAAGTATTTCATTACTTTTATTGATGATTACTCACGATATATGTATCTCTAATTGCTTCATAACAAAAATGAAGCTATAGATGCCTTTAAAGTGTTTAAGGCAGAAGTAGAGAAACAATGTGGTAATCAAATAAAGATAGTGAGATCTGATAGAGGTGGTGAATACTATGGTAGATACACCGAAGATGGACAAGCACCTGGTCCATTTGTGAAGTTTCTTCAAGAACATGGGATAGTTGCCCAGTACACTATGCCCGGTTCTCCATATCAAAATGGTGTGGCAGAAAGAAGAAACCGAACATTGTTGGATATGGTGCGGAGTATGCTTAGCAGCTCCAAGCTTCCTAAGTCTTTGTGGACTGAAGCTCTCAAGACGGCTGTGTATATATTAAACCGAGTTCCAACCAAGGCTGTCTCAAAGACACCGTTCGAGTTATGGAAAGGTTGGAAACCGAGTTTGCAACATATACGCGTTTGGGGATGCCCGTCTGAAGTAAGAGTCTATAATCCACAAGAAAAGAAGCTAGACCCAAGGACCATAAGTGGGTATTTCGTTGGATATGCTGAACGGTCTAAGGGATACAGATTTTATTGTCCATCACATACCACTAGGTTTGTGGAATCAAGGAATGCGAAATTACTTGAGAATGACTTGATCAGTGGGAGCGATCGATCTTGGAACACCGTTCCAAAGAAAGATCATACAGATGCTCAAGCTTCCACTTCATATGATAGAGTGATTGTTATACGCGATACGCCTACGGTTCAAACGCGTGTTGAACAACAGCCAGTCATTCAAGTTTCACAGATTGCTGATCAAGAATTAGTAGATCCAGTTGAACAGCCAGCTGATCAACATGCTCCTCAAGAGAATGTTGAATCAGCATTAAGGAGATCTACTAGAGTAAGGCGATCAGCTATTCCTAGTGACTATATTGTGTATCTACAAGAGTCTGACTACAACATAGGAGCCGAAAATGATCCAGAAACGTTTTCACAAGCCATGAGTTGTAAGGAATCTAACTTGTGGTATGATGCCATGAAAAAAGAGATGAAATCTATGTCATCTAATGGAGTCTGGGATCTTGTCAAGCTGCCTGATGGTGTAAAAGCCATTGGATGCAAATGGGTCTTCAAGACAAAGAAAGACTCATTAGGCAACATTGAGAGACATAAGGGAAGGCAAAATTGAGAGACATAAGGCAAGACTCGTTGCTAAAGGATTCACTCAAAGGGAAGGTATAGATTACACTGAGACTTTTTCTCCTGTATCTAAAAAGGACTCTCTTCGTGTGATCATGGCATTAGTAGCTCATTTTGATTTTGAGTTACATCAGATGGATGTGAAAATGACATTCCTCAATGGTGATCTAGAGGAAGAGGTTTATATGAAACAACCTGAAGGATTCTCCTCTAGTGATGGTGAGCAATTGGTGTGCAAACTCAAGAAATCCATATATGGTTTGAAACAGGCTTCCCGTCAATGGTATTTGAAATTCCACGATGTCATCACTTCATTTGGTTTTGAAGAGAACATCATGGATCAATGTATATACCAGAAGGTCAGTGGGAGCAAGATTTGTTTCCTTGTTTTATATGTGGATGATATCCTTCTTGCAACCAATGACAAGGGGTTTTTATATGAGGTAAAACAATTCCTTTCTAAGAACTTTGATATGAAGGATATGGGTGAGGCATCTTATGTCATTGGCATAAAGATCCATAGGGATAGATCTCGATGCATTTTGGGACTGTCGCAGGAAACTTATATCAATAAAGTCTTAGACAGATTTCGGATGAAAGATTGTTCACCAAGTGTAGCACCCATTGTGAAGGGCGATAAGTTCAGTTTGAACCAATGTCCAAAGAATGATTTCGAGAAAGTTCAAATGAGCAACATTCCTTTCTGCTTCAGCTGTTGGAAGTCTTATGTATGCTCAGGTCTGCACAAGACCTGACATTGCTTTTGCTGTGGGAATGTTGGGAAGATATCAGAGTAACCCAGGCATTGACCACTGGAGGGCTGCAAAGAAAGTGATGAGGTACCTTCAAGGTACAAAGGATTACATGCTTATGTATAGACGAACTGACATTCTAGAGGTGATTGGCTACTCCGATTCAGACTTTGCTGGCTGTGTTGATTCAAGAAAATTAACTTCAGGTTATATTTTCATGCTAGCCGGAGGAGCTGTATCTTGGAGGAGTGGAAAGCAAACGTTGGTTGCTACTTCCACGATGGAGGCAGAGTTCGTTTCTTGTTTTGAGGCTACTTCGCATGGTGTATGGTTGAAGAGTTTCATGTCAGGCCTCAGAATTGTAGATTCTGTGTCTAGGCCATTAAGGATATATTGTGACAATTCAGCTGCTGTCTTTATGGCTAAGAATAACAAGAGTGGCAGTCGAAGTAAACATATCGACATTAAGTACTTAGCCATAAGGGAACGCATTAAGGAAAATAAAGTGGTCATTGAGCATATAAGCACTGAATTGATGATCGCAGATCCTCTGACAAAAAGAATGCCACCGAAGTCATTTAAGGATCATGTTGTACAGATGGGACTTGGTTCCATAATGTAAATTTGTTTGTACATACAATTTACAGTTTTAATGAAACTCTTATTCAGTTGTGATGTTTTCTCATATTTGTTTTGCGCATTAAGTTATTGGAGAAAATTCACATATAGTAGGACCAAGAATAAACATTGGGTTTATTCATAAAGTTAAGTTACCATATAAGGAATAAAGTCTGAGAAATAATACATTGTAATACATGGAAGATAATACTCACAATTTAGAGAAATTATCGCCATGATTCATGTATTTGTTTCCTGAAAGTTTGGGTTTAATGAATATAAAGATAAATATGGAGACCAAGTGGGAGAATGTAACCGTTGCAAATTTTTTAACGGTTTCAATAAGGAATTGAAACCAATTTATTTTGTTGCAATTATTGGCTCATATTTATGCCCATTAACACTCCTTGATAACTGATTTTTCTTGGGTGCTATTTATTTCCTTGATGGGAGGAAATGAGTGCAAAAGAGAGAAACAAGAAAAACAAAGAGAAAATTTTTCTTTGTTCGTTCATTGAACAAAAATATTGGGTCCCCAAGTTCCAAAAATTCGCTTAAGAATCTAACACCATCAATTGAGTTTTTGTGAGAACTTGGAAGCATCCCAAGTGCAGGAAGTCACAGGACACCGTTGGACAGCAATGGCAGGAGGTAAATATGTTTTCACGCTTCCGTTTACCGTTTCAATTCTTGATATGCATATAGTTTATAGCATGCTTGAATTGGTTTTATGTTTTACAGAGTAAACTTGTCATTTTCTATAATGCAGTAAATTATTATTGTGACGAGGAAAAAAAAAAGAAAAAAAGCAAGTCGTTTTTGGTGACAACAATCCAAAATAAAATGTTGTGGTGCAACGAAACTTATTACACAAATATTTTCAAGCAATAACAACAAAAAATGTATACCATATTAATTTTAAGGGTTCTTTAAAATTATCTATATATTTTTAGAAACTATAAAAAAATTCTTTGAATTTGAAAAATCTATTCCAACACGCATGGACTTTTATAGACATAACTAATGGAAAGAAGAAAAAGACTATTTAGACATTTAAAAATAATAAAAAAACTTAGAACATAATATAGACTTAAAAAACCATAGAATTTTATTTTTTTTCAAATGTTTAAAATATTTTTCATAATCTTTTCTGAAGAAAAATATTTTTGAGAAATATATTTGGTTTAATTAATTGCATCTTTGTATTTTCTATTTGTTTCTTTAACCAACGAAGTGTATGAGGGATGGAATAAAAAAAATAAAACTACTGTGTAGTTTTTAAAAAGAGATGGATAAATTAAGGAAAAAATAAAATTAGAAGATATACCAATATAATTTTCCAAATATAATATTAGATTCTTAAGTTAGGATATGAAAAAGTACCTAGTGGTAGTGCTCTTTTTAAAAAGCCATATTTGTATCAAAATCTCCTAATTTTGCACATTTTTTGTTTTTATAAAATTTTGTCTGAAGGTAATTTTTATAAACATGCACTAGAGAACAAGGTAAAAAGCTCTTATAAAAAATATATCCATCTTTTATGTCTTACGTTTTTTGACTGTGAAAAGAAAAAAAAAAATCCAATTTTTATTTATTGAAAACTTTTATAATAAGAGTTGTCGTTTTTTATCACTGGTAGGAACTCTTACTATTAATTTTTCAACTCTCTGATTGTGAGAGTTTATATTAAAAATTTAGACATGTCTGATTTTTCAACATAGGCGTTGTTGTTGTTTTCTTTTTTTTTTTTTTTTGAAAAGCATTGTAGTTTTCTTGCCTTCATTGGTCATTCGGTTTACTTGGTCTTTGAATTTCAAGCAATAGTAGTCCCAGAAGGGGGAAAAAAAAAGCAATAGTATAGTCGTCAACACAACTTCTTGGAGCCACATAATAAACTAATGAAAACTATTCCACAAAATTAAAAAAAAATGGAAAAAAAAGGAAGGGAAAGTGGATAATCAAGGTGTATATATGATTTTTTTACGCAATTTTCAATTTAGTTATTGCAGATAGGACAACATTAAGAAATTAATAAAAGAGTCTTGATTAAAATATCTGGCACACATAAATTTTGTTACTTTTTCTATTGTTTATAGAAAGGGACTTCTCCTGTTCTGCAGCATGCATGATACATCCATTGCTACTTTTTTTCTTCCATTCTTTCTTTTTCTTTTTATCTTTATTAATTTTTTTTGCAAAACACATATGTCCATTGGTGACCAAAAAGCTCAATTAGTATATTCATGCCTTACATCACAATCCCAGTAAAAGATAATTATTCTTGCCTTCCATGCCAATCATGGTTAAGTTTAATTTCCATGGAGACAAATTTTCAAGAAATTATGGGAAGATCTTGTACCCGAATTATAGACATTATTTCATAAGAAAACAAGACAAGATATGTTTTAGAGACAAAAAAAAATCAAAAGAAAATTTTATAAACAGACAAAAATAAATTAATTTCTATCAATATGATGTACCGACCCATCGTCAAGTTCTATTAAATAGTGGTAATTTTTTCCACCTTTATTGTCATATCTGACGATTAGAATTCAAATCCTACCAATAACGTGTTCTTTCATTTATATCTTAGAAGAAATTCTTCAAAATAAAGATATAAACATAAAGAAAAACAACCTAATATGGAAGCCCATTCATTCAAGTTTCACCTACTACCGCTTCAAAAAAAAAAAAAAAAAAGTTTCACCGCACATGATTTGATAATAGGAAGAGAGCAATTCTATTTAATTCTATGAGTTTATAACTTCACTATAAACAAAATAATTAAGTGTTGGTTTAAAAAACATACTACATATAACCTCATGTCAGGAGGCAATTGTACTATCTTCAATGGTCTTTTACGGTTGACTTGCACATATTTAGAGTCTGTTTATTTCAATGCTCGAATCACGGTTTGAATTATTTTGCTATAGTATTTTCTCTCACAAAAATTTAAATCTTCATTCAAATATTCTATTCAAATACTTGAACCAAATGAGCCCTTAGGCACAATTCTGGCATATGAAAATTGGTTTCCCAACATGCATATTGCATGGGATTTTAAGTGGGGAAAAAAGGAAAAAGAAAATAATTGGCGTTGCACTCTCTTCTAAAAATTTACGTTCATATGAAAGATTTCTTTTTCTAATTCCAACTACAAAATCTTATGTATTAACATATTATGTTTTAATATGTAGACCATAATAGAACCAAACACAGAATGCACGTTTCTTTTATCCCCTCTTGAGTTAACAATTAATTCACATTTTTTCACACCAGTAGAAACTAGAAATCATCATATTTTGCCCGTCGAATATTTTATAAGGTTTTAAAAGAAAGTTAAATTTATTACTGCTAACTTTATCAAATTCTTACACTATAATATGACAGTTTTGGACCGTCATATTTTTATTAGATTCTGTTTAACTAAAATTATTTTTTAAATTTAGATATAACTTTGATATGATCTAACATTAAAAACGTGCGCTACCGATTCTTACGTTAGTTCCCATTTTTTTTGTTTCCACGAAGAGGGGATATTGTCAAAAGATTTTGCTATAAATAAGTGAATAAACTAAGTAGCTAGCTAGCAACTTCTGGTTGTTTCCCTACTCTAAATTTGACATAAAATTTTGAGTTTTTGATAATTGAAATTGAATGTACACAGAAGCCCACCACCACGTGAATCACCCTGTCAATTTCAAGAGTCTCTTGCTTGTTTTTCTCTTACTTGGAACAATAAGGCTTCTTTCATTCCTCCAAAGACACAAACATGAATTGGAATTCCACATTCTTTTTTTAAAGCCCTTTTCCCCCCCAAAAAAAAAAAAGAAAAAAAAAACAAAAGAAAAAAGGAGAACAACTTTACCGTTCCCTATCACTCTCATGTCTCATCACTTATTAATGAAATCAAACCAGACCACATCTCATCCCACATTCTTTTGCGTACATAAACATTTTTTTAAGGGCTTTTATCATTTTGATAGATTATATTTTAAGAAAACATTACCTTAACACGTCGTTATTTTAAAAATATTAAAATAGTATCTAATAATTTTTAAAAATATTGTTTTGATACTTTGAGTTTGTGTTTTTAAGGTGAAGTTTCATTTTTATGTTTTTGTTGATGAAGCCCAATTTAGTTTTGTAAAACTACAATAAAAAATTAAAATAAAAGACTAAACAAAACTTATAAAAAAATATATGCGGATTTATTTGTTTTTTGTGTTATTTATATTTATTTTCTTTTATAATTTTAACAAAATAATTTAAGGTCTATCAATGAAAGGGTAAATTGAAAAAATTTCATGTCTTAAAATACACACTTAAGATATCAAAATGATATTTTTAAATACTATATGATATTGTTTTGATATTTTTTAAACAACATTTTACTAAGAAGATATTTGTCTAAAATATGTCCTCATTTGGCAATCACGATTTTAACCTTTATTTTATGGTTCTAATCATTTTTATTATACGCGCCGACACTCGCGAGTGTCCCAAGAAGTTTTTCAATTTTTCTTTTTTTATATAATTCCCGAAAGGCCGACGGGCTTTTTTTCCCGGTTAAATACCGCCCCCTGGAAAACGCGAAATTCAATTTCGAGCCCAGACTTCGAACAACGAAACGAGAGGACTTCATTTGTTTCTCTCTCTAGAATTCTCTCTCTCCTCTTTCTCTCAGTGAGACTTTGGACTGGGTTTCGCAGCAAATTTCCAGTGAGTCGTCTCTTTTGACTCGGTCTCCAATGGAAGTCGTCCAAACTCAGTCCCTCTCCACCTTCGACCTCCAGTCTAAGCCTCCATTCCCGTACTCCCTCGGCGACATGAGCATTTCCTCCTCCGACCTCCATTCTCGGGACTTTCCGAGCTCCGAATCGGAATCTCCGGCAGGCGGCGATGGGGAACTCCACGCCTTCGACTTCTCAGTTAGCTCGACCGAGCCTCACGCGCCGGCGAAGGAGTCGTCGGAGTTCGAGTCTGGCGCCGCCGCCGCGGTGAAGCTGCAGAAGGCCTACAGAGGTTACCGCACGCGGCGGAGGTTGGCGGACTCCGCCGTCGTCGCCGAGGAGCTGTGGTAAGTTCGTGTCTGAAAACCTATCCGATCATGTAAAACGTCGTCGTATTGTCTTGCGATTCGGTGAAAATTGACTTGAAAAATGTGTGTGGTGTTTCTCTGGTAAAGGTGGCAGGTTCTGGATTTCGCTAGGCTGAATCACAGTACTATTTCGTTCTTCAATTTCTCGAAACCGGAAACCGCGCTTTCGCGGTGGAATCGTGTTGGATTGAACGCTTCTAAGGTATAATTTTCTTTTGTTTTCTTTATTAATTAATTTATTTTTTACTTTTCCTTTCTTGAGTATCATAGAACCGTGTAATTTCTATGTATATTGAACAAGTTGCGGCTGATTTTGTTGTCGTTTGGTTGATTAATTCAGAAAACGACGGCTTTGGTTTGAATTTCTGTAGCGAGTTTCATACTATTGTGTGTAAATTTTGGACTTTTTTGACCAGGTCGGAAAGGGTTTGTCCAGAGATGCCAAGGCACAAAAATTGGCCTTTCAGCATTGGATTGAAGCTGTACGGACTTTTCAATTTATTTATAATTACCATGCTGATTTTTTTTCCCTTATTTGTTGAGTTTTGATCATATTATTCATTTCCATTAATCCTTTTGTGGTTTTATATTTGCCTTTACTTTCAATATTTGTAAAATGTAGATTGATCCGAGGCATCGCTACGGCCATAGCTTGCACATGTACTATGAAGAGTGGTGCAAAGCTGATGCTGGGCAGCCATTTTTTTACTGGTAAGAAATAAATTTCTCAATTTCCAAGTGATTTTTTTTTTTTTAAGGTTGTATTTCTTTTGAAATCTATTATTTTCGGAAGGGGGTTTTGGAAGAACTTGAATTTTTACCTTTAAAATCGTGTTGTTATTTTGCTCTGCAGGTTGGATTTAGGAGATGGGAAAGAGCTTGATCTCAAAGAGTGTCCAAGATCAAAGCTTAAACAGCAATGCATCAAGTATCTTGGGCCTGTAAGTGCTTCCTTGAATCAGATTTATTACAGTTCTACATTGAAACTAATTAAGTATTTTAACTCCATGTCTTGCTATATTGATCTTTCATTTTTCTTGGTAATTAGCAAGAGAGAGAACATTATGAATACATTGTTGTTGAGGGGAAAATTATACACAAACAATCTGGACATCTTCTGGATACAAAAAAAGGGTCGCAAGGAGCAAAGTGGATATTTGTGATGAGCACCTTCAAGAAACTATATGCTGGGGAGGTTAGATTTTCGACAAACAGAAGGCCTTTTTCCTTTTATTTCTTTTGGAAATATGCTTAGAAATTAGCGGTCCTTTGTTGTTCCGGAATGCTGATGCATGTCTATATTACATTTCAGAAAAAGAAAGGAACTTTTCATCATTCAAGCTTCTTGGCCGGAGGAGCAACATTGGCTGCTGGGAGACTAGATGCAGAAAATGGAACCTTGAAGGTGTGTTTCTAACTGTTGGTCTGGAACTTGCATGGAGTACACAAGCAAAGTTTCTATTTGCAAGTTTCATGTTCATATGAAAGTTTAGTTCTTCCTTTGATATCGACTTATCCATCCTTTACATTTGCAACGTTTGCGTCATAGAGACCTATGGAAGACCGGTTAAGATTGATCCTTTGAGAGCTCACAAGTGGCTCTATTGCCTTTTTCAGAATTGTTGACATTTTTTTTATTTTTTTATTTTTTCACCGTTCCAAACATGCATTCAGGAGCAATATTTTAGTAATGCCATATCATAGTATTCATTGTGCTGATTATAGTGTCTCATCCACTATTGCTTTGACTTTGCAGTCCATCTCTGCATATAGTGGCCATTATCGACCAACAGACGAGAGTCTTGACAGCTTCCTATCTTTTCTTGAGGAAAATGGAGTGAAACTTAATGAAGTGGAGGTAATATCTTTTGCCTGACCTTATAGTGTCCCAAATGTGTGGCCCTGAAAAGTTTAATGTTTTTAAAGTGACTAGATAACTCTGGATGGTGGAAAGCAATTTAGTAAAAAACTGATTGGTAAAACCTTGATTGTACATTTTGTTTGTGTATGTGTAAGTCATATATTTTTTGTTGCATACGGAGTGAGATGTTCTGTCGAAATCTCCTTACGGTTGCAGTAAAAGAGATTTTCTAACCCCAATTAGCTTTGTTTTTATTATGGTTTGAATGTTGATGGTTTAAATCTTCACTCACATTTGCCTGACGGTATTTTTGCCAACCCGTCTTCAGATACGCAAGGCAAACGAGGATTCTGATTCCTACGATGACAGCAACTTTAATCAAGCTGTGACTTCGCTCAAATCTCTAACAGACACCAAAGCTCCTGAACAAAAAACTCTCAAGGAACAGCAAAAGGCCTCATCCTGCGAAACTACTGAACTTCCCCAGACCGGAACTAAAACAACCAATTATAAGAGGACCTTGTCTGGTGGTCTTCAGAGTCCTAGAGCCGAAGTGCCCAAGGACAAAATACTGGAAAGAATCAATTCCAAGACGGCTGCAAAATCGTATCAATTAGGACATCAGCTATCCCTCAAGTGGTCAACTGGAGCTGGCCCGAGAATCGGTTGTGTTGCAGACTACCCTGTGGAAGTGAGAACACAGGCACTCGAATTTGTTAACCTCTCTCCGAGAACACCCCCAACACCATCGTCCTTCCGGCTACTGGCTGGTCTTGCATCGCCCACGTCTCATTCCACAGCAGATACCAATAATGGAGATGGAACTTCTGGTCATTGAGCTTCATGCGTCATGTCCAATTTTGTTGCATCTTAGCTTAATGAATGCTTGAACAAATGTAAATATCTCGTTGTCTCTTCATGTCACTTCAGATATTTAAGGATGGTGATCTTTGTTTTCATAATTACTCACTGTTCGTCCTGCTGGGCCCATTTTCTCCCATCGTTATGGACTTTTTAATGGTAGAGACATTTGACAGGTCGGTTGAAACCTATTGGTTATAAAGATTTCAGCAATTATAATAAAAAAAATTACTATTGTTTATATATTATAGTTTTTAAATCAAAATGTTTAATTTTAATTAACAAACTTATTAAAATATGGTTCGATAGATTCATTCATTGACAACCTACTTAGGCAACCACTGCCGCTTTTTCAATGTCATCGCTCCACAGTGGAGGCAGCCTTGTTTGGCAAAACTCAAAGTTCTTCATTTTTTGTCTGTCACCCCCAAAAAAAAATGATTCTTAGTTCTTAAATGCTTCCTAAGTTTGGCGGTTTCCTAATAATATACATCTTATTATTATTATATTATTATTGTAAAGCTTCCCCTTTTCATTACACAGCCATAAAGTACTTTATTAATTGTCGTTTATTCGCCTTTGGTGTTTTAGCCATTTATGTCTTTTACTCTTTCAGCACTACCATTTGGAGTCTTACGTGGCCTTATCTTAGGACTAGAGAGATTAATGCTGAAAACGCACTAACATTGATAGGTAAACAGCTGTTGAGCTTTGAACATGGAAAAGCTACAATATTTTTCATACGTGTGTTTAGAAATCATGTTGTAACTTGGTGTTAGGATTTAAGTATTAAAACATAAAGAGAGTTTTAAATTATAACGTATTTTTATTTTATATTATAATCTATGAAAAAATTGCAAAGAGTTAAAACTTTGTGTTTCAACTTGATTGCTGAAACACTAACTATTGTGAAGGCCAACCGTTAATTTTTATTTAACTTTTTTTTTTCAATGCAAGATAATTTCTTTCTATTATTTATAATTGAGATTTGATCTTCAAGCTAACTAATAGATCATTCAAAAGAGTTTATGCGTGATTACATATGCAAGAAAATGAAAAAAAGGGAAAGTTGTCGTGAATAACACTTTTTTAGAACTAATTATAGTAAATATCAAGTTTTAAAACTATTTGTAATAAATAAAAAATTTATAATGTAAATAATTTATTTACTCCTTATTTACAATGTAAGTAATTTATAGGTGCAAATAATTTATTAACACTCTGATTTACAATTCTCATTTATAAAGTAAATAAAAATGTAAATAAGAATTATTTATATTGTAAATACTAAATATTTTCAAAACCTATTATTTTGTTAGGTTATTTAGTCCTCCAAAATTAACTCCTGCATATGCATAGCCAAGATAACACACTCCACAGAGGCGAAAAGGGCCAAAATGTTGGACTTTGGACTTAAAATAGCAAATTTGTTCCTTGCAGAATCGCCCGTACAGGATCAAAACTCGCGGATTTGAAAAACAAAAATATTGATTTGTGATGTGACAATTCTTTAATGCGTGTGGTCAATTTGCAAACATTTGTCCACTTTTGAAGCTTACAAACTGGCAATTGAAAAACAGAAAAGAAACCTACAAAGTTTACCCAAAAAAAGGTACAAAAATGAAAAAAGATAAGGACCCAAGTGGATGAAGTAAATGGATTGATGAATGACTAAATTTTCACCTCCTTTGCATAGACGTAGAAGCATACATAACACCCTGATGTCGTTGATTGGTTTCCATGGTAAAAATTGTGTTCTGCAACTGCATCTCAAAATGTCAACAAAAGGACACATACATACACACACACATATATATATATTATATACACATACATACATAAATACATACAAAACTGAAAAAAAAGGGAGTATGAATTAGGATATACATTATGCACTACCTGTACAATGGCATGTAATTTTACTTGTAATCTGTTATATTCATGAATGATTCTGTTTAAGGCCTGCAAACACCTGCCAAAAAAAAAAAATTGTTTCTCAGTGTTAAAACAGGAACCGTATATTTGTTTTTGCATTTTGGGATACCAAACAATATATATATTATATTGAACAAAAATATATATGATATTATATTTACAGATATAGCTTAGCAATAAATTTACAATTCTGCCTATAGTGTTGAGCTCAACCGTTCGAAGTTCGAATACCCCACCCCGGTTAAAAAAAAAAAAGTTTTCTTTTCTGATACCCTTTTTCTTTGCATATATTTTTCTCTGGACATTATCAAGGTCTATGATATTGACTTATTTTTTTTTTTTAAATAGATTGTATTACTCTTGCTGCAGGCATTTGAATATGTATTAGTACAGGTAAATGGCAGCAAATTACAACATTTGATATATTAATTAGTATGTAGAGCTTAATAATCAGAGCTTTAAAAATGTTTCTCTTTCTCACATTTGCTTGTTCTTGGCATCAGAAGCTTGATGAAGATCACTACAAGCGAGTTTCATGTTCCTTGCACCAATACTACAAGGCCAAACAAAGCAAAAATGAAAGAAAAAAAAAATCCAATACCAAATTATAATTTTTATTTTATTTTAAGTAATATATTTTACTCCCAAAGAATGGCAATTTAATAAAGCAAAAACAAGCCACCATAATTACCTCGAGCTACTTCCTTTTATTTGATGAACATAAGGATCCATATCAGAGAAATCGATGACTTCTTGAGACCTAACAAAAAACAGAACAAACAAACACATAAACACAAATCAAATATCCATTAAAAAAATAAAAATTAAATAAAAACCCATGAATAAAAAAACAATATATATAAAGTACAAGATTAAAATTCTCAATATATATATATAAAGTACGAGATTACATGTAATTACTCAAATGGTTAATGATCTTTCGGGCGTCTTTGATAAACAAAGTGACAACTTCGGCTACAAAATTGGGGTTGCTTTCATCTTGTAAAGCCTGAAGTTGAGTAAACTGGCTATCCAAAATACCCTGTAGAATGGAATAGTAAACATATATATATATATATATATATATATATATATATATATATATATAAAACACAAACCCAACAATATGCAAAAAAACACCATTCATGTAATATGCCAAACCAAAGTTTCTTTTCTTTTTTCTCATTTGAGTACTTTCTCTTGCTTTTTGTCTAAGCAAAGGCAAATTTAGAAAAGAAAAAATATATAGAGGAAACAGAGAGTTTTCATTTCAAAATCAATCTCATATCAATGCTAAAAAAAAAAAATCTTCCAGAGAAGCCCAAAATTTGTATTTCAAAACAGAATATCAAAGACCAAAAAGAAAACCCAATAAAAGAACCAAAAAAAAAAAAAGCAAGTTACCTCCTCAAGCATGGAATGGACAAGGTTCTTGAGCTCTGCCTTAGCCGCAGACAAGTCCATGTTAGTCATAGATATTGGAAATCAAACCCTAAAATGTTTTTACAGAAAGCACACGGGCATAGAGAAAGAGGAAGGAGGGAAGGAGGAAACTTTCCCGGACTGACAAGATGGCCACTTTTATTAGTCACTTTTGTGAGCCACTTTTTGTAAGTCAAAGTCAAATAGTTAATTAAAAACAAGGTTAATTGGCTTTTCTTTTTTTTTTTTTTTTGAAAACAAGGTTATCCCATAAAGATTCGCTGCACAAATTTGAGATGTATAATATATGTTCAAATTTTCTTTTTCTTTTTTTTTTTAAAGGATAAAGCAATTTTCCTTTTTAGAATATGAGGAATTTAGTTAAAAATCCGTCAAAAAGCATTTTAAGTTTTTTAAATGGTTCGGCTTAATTTGGTAGGTATTTGGCTGATTGGTTCTAACCAATAAATAGTAAGAAGTTCTTACATGTTACTATAAAAAGCAAAAAATTGTTATAATGTAAAGTTCTCACATGCTACAATTTTTTAACCAAAATTAGTTTCAATTATTGGTTTTAATCTTATTTTCCAAATACGCTACATTCAAAATTTTGAATACAGGAGTCCGAGAGTTTTGTGTTAGAGTATGACAAAATTATTTTATCAACAAAGTATTGTTTTGAATTGAAAGGGTTTTATCAATTTTGTACATTATTTTTCATTTTGATGTGGTTATAGTTGAATGGGAGTTTAGAGACATGATTTATTGATTGAATACCCTGTTATAAAAAGCTCTTTATAAAATTTTCAACTGGTTAATTATTATTTAAAATGAGCTTTTTAAGAGTTAGATTTTTTTTAAAGAAGAGTTAGTCTCTAAGAGAGTAGAAAATAAAAATAAAATAAAAGTCACCATTTTCATGCCTTTTTTAATGAATCATTTGTCTAATTTTATTTTCAACTCCTAAACTATGTTTCTTGTCTCAATTTGACCCCAAACTTTAAAACATTATAAATCGTACCTTAATCTTTACTTTATATCTCATGCTTAGCCTATTAATGAAAAAATTTGTTAAAACTCGACTGAATCAACTATGTGAATCTCACATGACTAATTAACAAAGGATATTTTAAACAAAACAAGCTTTTAATATGAATTTAAAACAATTTAAGTTTCACATACTTCATTAGCCAACGAGCTCACGTAAATGGATAGCATAATTTTTTTATGCTTTCAATTTCTAAATTTATTTAGGAAAATTTTGTTTAAGATACTTTTTTTGGTTGAAAATAAAGGGAATTGATAGTGTCCTCACGTCCTAGCCGAGTAGAAGTTATAGGAGGCCTCTTCCTGTTGAAGCCATTGAGACTACCAATAGGATGACAAGGACCCTAACCCTAGGCCTTAATAGTGGCTAAGGGTATTCACGAATCAAATTATACGGATAAGGACTTCATTCGTAACCAATCCGTGTTACTCCTCAATTCAATCCGAAAACTATAGATTTTACATATTAAATTCCACAAATTTACAGATTGAGCATTTAATTTTTTTTTTTTAAAAAAAACTAGCAATTAAAATTAACATAGTATAACATAACATAATTTAATAAAATCTAACATATTACAACCTAATAAAATGCAAGTTTTTGATAATGAACTAGATTGTAGTATTACAAAACATTACAACTAACAAATATAAATAAATTTTAGACATGAATAAATGTCATGAGTAAATAATGTAGGTCTTTGTTATTAGACTAAGCTTATTTTTTTAAGTATATAAACTTTGGACACACTACCGCAAGAATATAGGTTTATATATTTATTAAAATGTAACGCCCCTATATGGGGGTTAACAGTTTTTAATGAGATAAAATAAAAATAAATAATAAAAGTAAAACCTTAAAGATTAAAATTTGCCCGGGACTTAAATGAAAACTCTCAACTCAAAAATAAAAATATAAACGATAAATAAACCACAGTTTTAATGTAGCACCTTAAATTTAATAATATAAACTGTTGTCATCATCATTTTAACCCTCAACACATTGTAATACAGTCACAGAAAGTAACAATTGATGCTTACATTATCATGAAGAACATTCTCAACAATTGAAGCAGTCCCAATGTAATATAGCTACATCACTTCCTCAACTATATTTCTCGTAGCCACCTCACACTTAGTGAGTCCTGAAAAGATAAAAATATAAGGGTATGAGCAACACTATGCTCAGTAGAGAAAGCCATTACTCACCTTCAGGTTTTTATCATTACCACATTAAAATCTGCATGGTTAGTAAGTCACATCATATTCCAGATTATGAGGTTTATTATGATCACATCTTATGGATACCGTAGTTAATCATTACCAAGTGTCATAATTACACATTTATACAAATATTACCAATCATCATTGTTCCTAGGTATCCATGTTAAATTGAGTATCACTCAACTCATCGAAACCCAAATGGGCGCACTTGATCACCCTATAAACATTCCAAGGGTGTTCCGGTGAGGGGACATCAAGCCCCGAGTCCTCACCAAATCAATTCCTGTACAGTGTGTTCTGGGACTTTCAACCCAAGGAAGCGTCATCACCTTCCCCCTATTTTACCTTTTAGGGTATTCATGCCCAAGGACGTAACCGTCGCCCTTTTCATGTCTCACAATTTCTCTATATTAAATCATTATTAATAGAGTTAATTTTCCTAACCATGCTTCTCAATTTATAACATGTGTCAATTCATTATGTTCCTCGCCGTACAATACAAGACGAGTCCATGTCACAGTTTCATATGTGATACACATATAATATCAGTTCAACATAGATATATATATATATTGCGGCAAAACAATCAATTTTAATTCTATAAAAACCTCACAAAAGATGAGTAATAGAATCCCTACCTTTCAAGCTTATCAACAGTCTCTTAATCCTGGAATCAATTAACGTTAGCTCCATACTCCCTTGATCCTAAGGCGTGCATAAGGACAATTAAAACTAAAGCACAACATACAACTACATTCATAAATAAATCATGTGTAAACCTATCTTACTAGTATGCCATTAAAGCTTTTATATAAATCTCTTTTGAATACCACAGTAAACAATTTTTGTCTTAACACAATATAAAATGTGAACAAGTAATCTATATGTTTTAGTCCCTAATAAGATTCATCAATCACTTAGGATAATATTGGAAAGGTTGCAAGACATTAAAGAATTAGGTGGTGAGCAAAGATGGGTTCTTGGTTCAGGTTAGCAGCTGGTATACCATAACAAACTGGCAGATTTACTAGTTTCCAATACAAAAATTGAATAATTCTTAGAAAATAAAATACAACTCCGATTTAGGTTTATGATAGCTCGTTAGAAAGCCTAGGATGCTACTTTTCAAATATGCAAACCAATTCATAAAATTCATTTTAATTTAATCTTAGAATTTCAAGAAATAACCACTGCCCATAGGGGTATTACAAAGTTTAACAATATAAATTTTCTGTCTAGGGCATATACACTTAGACTTCATACATATGCTCCAAAATAGCAACAAACATATACTTAGGTTTAAGAACGCAAATTTGAATAATCCTTTAGTATAAAAGAAAATTTATAAATGAAAGACTAAATTTGTTCATAAGATTCTAACCTCGGATTATGGTTAGTTGGAAGCTTGAAATGGCTTCAAAACAGGTTCCTTTACTTCGGTATGACTGAAATTCTTGCTCAAATGGAGGTGATGGTGGCTGATTTTTATGGCTGCCTTGAAGAAGTTCTCTAAGTATTTTGCTTCAGCAAAGAAATGAGAAGAAGAGTGTGGGAACCGTGGAAGAAAAAGGAAGAAAAGATGAAGTCTTTGAAAAGAAGTGATAGAAACAATTATAGAGGAGACATGTTGAAGCATGTCACGGAGGAAATAAAGAAAATGAGGGTCAAGAGTAGTTGGAAAATATATCCTTATGTCTCATCTAAAGACTTTAACACACATAATGCCAATATGACATTTTTGAGATTTATTAGAAGTTCTAAGGCTTTTTAGTAATCATACTAAATAAATATAGGAGAATTTTAGAAAATTTAAAAATAGATAAAAATAAATATTATAAAATAAATTTAAATGAAGCAATTTTTTTTTTTATACATTAAAAATTAATTTAATTACCTCAATACCCGTTAGAAGAATAACGGGTGTCACAGCTCTACCCCCCTTAAAGAAATTTCGTCCTCGAAATTTCAATTCAGCAATACTAGTAAAAATTTTGATTCCATTATGATTCCAATTCCGAGTCTAAACCGTTAATGTTGTTTATCTTCCAAAGTTAAGTTATCGTATCTCCACTTATTTACTTGCATAATAAATCTTACTCCTAAATCCCTCAATGAGAGTATTTCTGACAAGTTTCAACTTATAACACCGTATAATAGTCTAAGAATCTGATCAGGCATACATATTGACCATATCATGATTCCAGTCCTTCATTGTCCATGGACTGTGATTTACAATCACATTTAAGGAGATTGCCAGAGAAATTTTATATACTTCATCTTTAGGTTCCTTTTCCTTTTTGAGTAAGGAAAAGTCAAATATATTTGATTTCATACCTCAACTAATAAACTAAAACATAATCATAAAACATATATCACAAACACTTATATTCAAAACCATACATTAAACTTATTCATAGAGATATTAAACGGAATCTCTGGTTGTAGACAAACCCGACATATTTTTCATTAAACAGCTATCATCATGACACAAACATTCAACCCAAATAATATATTCATATTTCATATGGAATATCCCCATAATTGACTCTGGTACTTCCACATAATATTAACAGAATATTACACATTACAAACATAATACGGATACGTTTCGAGAGTACAAGGCACTCCGTATACCAGCTATCCATATCATGCATGCTTATAGAATACAAAAACATCGATAAACAAAAGATCGGACCTTAAGAAGGATGCGTTTCGAGAGCATCAAGTACTCCGTATCCAGCCATCCCGGCATTAGGCTCAATGAATCTAAAAGATTGAACAACAACGTACCACAAGAAACACAGAATACAAGGCAAACGGTTATTCGTAACACACGAAATACGGACACACATGCCTACATGCCAAAGATAAAACAAAAAGATTACAGATGGAGATTCAAATCAATTGGCCGCTCCCGGCTTTCTCTTTCCCATTCAAGCTTGGATGTTGCAGTGTCGGATTCTGGATGTATGATTTGCATTTTATCTATCAATTCCTCAGCTGTTGAAGCAGTGACAAAGATTTGTCTCTCCGATTCTGTAGTGATGTTTTCTTCCACAGCGTAATCTAGAAATTTCAAAAGACCGTCATAAAAACCCTTTACGTTCAGCAGTCCCAAAGGTTTGGAATAAAAGCCCAACAATTGCCCACAAGCAACTATAAATATTTCCTCAAGAGTACCTAGACCACCAGGTAATGCTATAAAAGCATCAGAATTATAGATTATGTCTTTAAAATTTTTAGGGATACTCCTGACTCCTTCTCCCTTACCTATGGCTTCCTTACAAAGGTTTCCTTCAACTGGAATATGAGGCCAAATTCTTACATCAGTAGCGTCACTAGACCTAGCTGCTAGTGCCATATTTACCATCATTTTTATACTACCACCCCCATAGATTATGTTAATCTTCTTGCGTGCTAGGACTTGCCCTAAGTGATTTGCAGCTTCTAAATAAGCTTTATCTTTTCCAAGGCTGGAACCACAAAAGACACAGACATTCTTTATTTTCTTCGTGGACTGGGAGGTAGACATATTTGGTTTATAGAAGTGGTTGCTTAATGTCTGCTCCACTTAGACTTCGGGTTCTACATGAGATTTTAAAGATGAGAAATATACAAAAAGGGCTAAAGAGATAGACGAGTAGGTAATGAAAAGGTAATCCAAAGATTTAAACAAAATCTTGTGCGGATAAGAAAGTAAGATAAGGTGATTGATAGTTTATAGAAAATCTGATTCACTTTTTGAAAAAGATTAGACACTAATTGTATAACTTTTGACAATTGAGAACAATTCGACAAAAGACCCTCTTGACACAACTGTAGACTTTTTGACAAATATACACCAAGTCTAGAAATTTAATATAAACGACAAATACTGTAGAACTTTTGAAATTTGAGACACAAATCTTGAAATATCTGGATAAGCTTTTCAAAATTCAAACATATTACTGTACCGTATGTAACGTGTTTGATAAGATAATATATTTTATTATATATATATTTAAGAAAATCATAAATTAAATAAGATATTAACACTTACTGTATCAATCTAATAATCACAATTATTTCAAACACAAAAGCAAATATTCTGAGTAAAAGAAAAACACAAACTGTTGAACATAAGCTAAAACTGCTTCAAATAAGTAAAGACTAAATAACCTTTATAGAGCGATGACTTATTCCCCATCCAGTTTTCTTATGGCTTGACAAACAGGATCTAAAAATACCATATTCCTGAGGCGTTGTCTTTCTGTATAAAATTTAGGCCAGAGTTTAAAAATAGCTCATTGAACATATCCACTAGGGTGACCGTGGATAGGAGGATGGATGCTATCCAAGTTCTCCTTTGAAAGTCCATCCCTACAAAACCTTATTTTATCCTCTCTATTCGTAGACATATAACCAGGTGAAGTACATTTACCGTTACAATTTTGTCTTCCACATTTGTTACAAGTGACCACGATGGCACGAGCTCTTCTTTTCATTGCACTACGACTGGTACCTGTTCCTGGTAAACCGACATCTTGACTAAAGTCACTCGGACGGATTTTCCCCTCTATTAACATTCTCACATCACAAGGGATACCAAAACGCATAAGAATCCACAACCGAGTAATTCTAGCCTTGTATTTCTTTCTGAGAATCTTTTGGGAGAGTGATGGGAAATACTTTCTCAGGTGTTGGTACTTTGGGTCCATGATGAGATGAAAGAAGAGTAAATAGAAAGGAAAAATTAAGATAGTAAATTGCAGAATCCTAGAATTCCTTCTTCTTTTAGAGGAAAAGAAGAATTTCTAATGAAAAAGAAGAGGATTTGCGATTTAGAGAGAAAATAACAAATTAAGAGAGAAAAAGTGAACTCGGAGAAATAAGCTCCTATGCACAGTAAACGTATATGTAAACAATGATTAAACCACTGTATATGACACGTATAGAGATCACGTGAGAGAGACAGTGTGAATCAAACTGATTTAAGATTTGAACTAGGCCCAAATGTTCTTAGTTGAAAATGGTCAGGTTGTTTCGGCCTTAACACATTTAGAACGAGTTAAATAACAAACATAAAATTGAAAACCAATTTGTATAAATCTTAAACTCAATTTAAAGCCCACTATAGATAAAGTTAACTATGAACAACAAATCTAATTTAACGACAACAAGGATCTTCCTGAATGATATTTAAAATCATTTCATAACAACATAATCTTCCAGCAACTCAAATAATTTTGTTTTAATCAAAACCTTATTGAACAATGCATACACCCATATGTTATTCCTAATACTCAACATCTATCAATGGATTCATCATCATTACTACCAAGGGTTTAGAATGCGACTAACCTTGAAATCAATACGATTTACGTCTTTCAACGTAGACCATATCAATGAACAAAGACACTTGATGTTACTACTTAAGAACATCTATAATCCCCACAATTCTACTCATACAATATATAATTTCCTCATATAACAAAACCTTAGGTAACCAAAAGATTCACTGATACACTTAAATACAATGTACGTAACGAAATATTCCAATTTTGAGATTCATGCATTCTAGACTTTACACAGTCTCAACAGACCAAAAGTCTAACATTTATCTCTCTCAAGATTCAATACCATGATTCCCAACTTATATCATATTCCTCAAATATATAGAACTTTTAAGAAAAGACATTGACACTTATGTGCTCCATCGAATCCACACATAATCATTACTTAGGTTTGAATCAATTACGAAAAATTTGGCATATCTATGTCAAACTTTAAAATCAATAAATCAAGCCTTATATTTCTTATTGTTTTTCACGAGACAAAAGGCTTTTAAATCCTCGTATCTATACGAATTTCTCATCGTTTATACGAATTAGATATGCTTATAGATCCAAATATTATACGAATCTCTCATAAGCATTCTACTTATAAACTCATTCCATATAATTATCATTCCCTTATAACTATTAATACTTTCCTTCTATATAATTATTGTACTCATATAACTATTGATATTTTCATTCTATGGCCTTTCCATGTTACATCCTTTTAGACTGTATAAATCAATGTGAAGGTTCATTTTGATGATGACAATGAAAATTCAGCTTCAAAACCATCTCAAAAATATATTTTTTTAAAGTGGTGCTACACTCCCTAGGTTAACCGAACCTAGGCTCTGATACCAAAAATTCTGTAACGCCCCTATATGGGGGTTAACAGTTTTTAATGAGATAAAATAAAAATAAATAATAAAAGTAAAACCTTAAAGATTAAAATTTTCCCGGGACTTAAATGAAAACTCTCAACTCAAAAATAAAAATATAAACGATAAATAAACTACAGTTTTAATGTAGCACCTTAAATTTAATAATATAAACTGTTGTCATCATCATTTTAACCCTCAACACATTGTAATACAGTCACAGAAAGTAACAATTGATGCTTACATTATCATGAAGAACATTCTCAACAATTGAAGCAGTCCCAATGTAATATAGCTACATCACTTCCTCAACTATATTTCTCGTAGCCACCTCACACTTAGTGAGTCCTGAAAAGATAAAAATATAAGGGTATGAGCAACACTATGCTCAGTAGAGAAAGCCATTACTCACCTTCAGGTTTTTATCATTACCACATTAAAATCTGCATGGTTAGTAAGTCACATCATATTCCAGATTATGAGGTTTATTATGATCACATCTTATGGATACCGTAGTTAATCATTACCAAGTGTCATAATTACACATTTATACAAATATTACCAATCATCATTGTTCCTAGGTATCCATGTTAAATTGAGTATCACTCAACTCATCGAAACCCAAATGGGCGCACTTGATCACCCTATAAACATTCCAAGGGTGTTCCGGTGAGGGGACATCAAGCCCCGAGTCCTCACCAAATCAATTCCTGTACAGTGTGTTCTGGGACTTTCAACCCAAGGAAGCGTCATCACCTTCCCCCTATTTTACCTTTTAGGGTATTCATGCCCAAGGACGTAACCGTCGCCCTTTTCATGTCTCACAATTTCTCTATATTAAATCATTATTAATAGAGTTAATTTTCCTAACCATGCTTCTCAATTTATAACATGTGTCAATTCATTATGTTCCTCGCCGTACAATACAAGACGAGTCCATGTCACAGTTTCATATGTGATACACATATAATATCAGTTCAACATAGATATATATATATTGCGGCAAAACAATCAATTTTAATTCTATAAAAACCTCACAAAAGATGAGTAATAGAATCCCTACCTTTCAAGCTTATCAACAGTCTCTTAATCCTGGAATCAATTAACGTTAGCTCCATACTCCCTTGATCCTAAGGCGTGCATAAGGACAATTAAAACTAAAGCACAACATACAACTACATTCATAAATAAATCATGTGTAAACCTATCTTACTAGTATGCCATTAAAGCTTTTATATAAATCTCTTTTGAATACCACAGTAAACAATTTTTGTCTTAACACAATATAAAATGTGAACAAGTAATCTATATGTTTTAGTCCCTAATAAGATTCATCAATCACTTAGGATAATATTGGAAAGGTTGCAAGACATTAAAGAATTAGGTGGTGAGCAAAGATGGGTTCTTGGTTCAGGTTAGCAGCTGGTATACCATAACAAACTGGCAGATTTACTAGTTTCCAATACAAAAATTGAATAATTCTTAGAAAATAAAATACAACTCCGATTTAGGTTTATGATAGCTCGTTAGAAAGCCTAGGATGCTACTTTTCAAATATGCAAACCAATTCATAAAATTCATTTTAATTTAATCTTAGAATTTCAAGAAATAACCACTGCCCATAGGGGTATTACAAAGTTTAACAATATAAATTTTCTGTCTAGGGCATATACACTTAGACTTCATACATATGCTCCAAAATAGCAACAAACATATACTTAGGTTTAAGAACGCAAATTTGAATAATCCTTTAGTATAAAAGAAAATTTATAAATGAAAGACTAAATTTGTTCATAAGATTCTAACCTCGGATTATGGTTAGTTGGAAGCTTGAAATGGCTTCAAAACAGGTTCCTTTACTTCGGTATGACTGAAATTCTTGCTCAAATGGAGGTGATGGTGGCTGATTTTTATGGCTGCCTTGAAGAAGTTCTCTAAGTATTTTGCTTCAGCAAAGAAATGAGAAGAAGAGTGTGGGAACCGTGGAAGAAAAAGGAAGAAAAGATGAAGTCTTTGAAAAGAAGTGATAGAAACAATTATAGAGGAGACATGTTGAAGCATGTCACGGAGGAAATAAAGAAAATGAGGGTCAAGAGTAGTTGGAAAATATATCCTTATGTCTCATCTAAAGACTTTAACACACATAATGCCAATATGACATTTTTGAGATTTATTAGAAGTTCTAAGGCTTTTTAGTAATCATACTAAATAAATATAGGAGAATTTTAGAAAATTTAAAAATAGATAAAAATAAATATTATAAAATAAATTTAAATGAAGCAATTTTTTTTTTTATACATTAAAAATTAATTTAATTACCTCAATACCCGTTAGAAGAATAACGGGTGTCACATAAAATTTTGTGTTTGTGTATATATCTATATACATATATAATTTATACAATATATATATAGTTCATATTCATGGATTATAGGGATTAAGAGATACTCAATCTATAATTCGATCCCTTTGTAGTAGATTAGGAAAATTCTAATCCAAAAACCAATTTGTATTTTTCATAATCCAATAGATTGGATTGAACTGAACGGATCGAACGAATTAGCGGATTTCATGAACACCTATAATGGTGGCAAAGGAAGAGCTATTTAAAAACTTCACTTCCACCAGGTCATATGTTCGAGTATTGTTGAGTGCAAAAAATCTGCCCTTACCATTTGGGTTTATACCCTTCATTAAATAAAAATTTGAGTTAAAAAAACATAGTTTAAGGTGCAATTTTTAATGTTTTGAACTTCGGGAGACAAAACAAGTGAAAAACATAATTTAAGGTCCAAAAATGAAACAAACTCTAAGTCATTGTCACGGGTCACTAACCCCTTTGTTAATATCACCGCCAAAACTGTCATCGCCACAATCTTGTACAAATCCAACACCAAAGACACCTTGCATGCGCTTGTAATTCTTTTATTTCGAGTATCCTCATGAAAGGGGCATTTGCAAATTGTGATAGTTTTATGAGGTCGTACCATGACACATGACATCCCTTGTTCCCTATTTAACCTACAAAAATGTTCACAATGTTTGAATTTCTCCAAAGCAAAGGCATGTGATTCAATAGCGTTCATAAGCAGCAGCTAGACAAACATGTCTTGGACCATGACTTTTGGTTCCTCAGACAATCTAATTTCATGTTTTCTGAAATTCCACTCGATTATAGTACGAGAATTATACTAAGGTTTTGTTAGATTCAAATATTTCAAACTTACTGATTACGATAACTAGGTTGCCAATACCCTCTGCTAACATACATTATTTAGCCGTTAAATACGATCCAAATCATTTTTTTCTACAGATTTGTGGAACAAAAAACAGATACCTAATGGTAGTTACGTGGTCCTTTGCCAATACCCTTCGGTAATACAGGTTATTCAGCCGTTAAATACGGTCCAAATCATTTTTTTTACGGATTTATGGAACAAAAAATAGATACTTAATGGTAGTTTCATTACCTTTTTAGTATCTATTGGAAGCACCTTCTAGCTTTAACTAGTACCTTTTAACAAACTTAACAATTTGTAAGGATATTTTGTGATACATATATACTTCTAAATAATGTTCATCTTAATTCGTACCATAATGAAATAACAAATATATAAATATAATAAAAATCTGAAAAACCTTAAATGCATAGTACTAGCATTCATTATCACAAAAATACTCTTATGTCCAAGCTTCTGTTTAAAGAATCAGTTATAACATATGTTTTAAGTTTAAGAACTGTAGCATATGAGATTAATAATTTTTTGCTTTTTACTGTAATTGTTGAGAGCTTTGTATTATTCACAGTTGTAACTAATGGGTTAGAACATATGTTCTAAAGACCCTATTAATTATTAACAAATTGAAATCTACATCATCATTAACAATTTATTAGAGATTTTAAGGAGTTTGTTTGGTAGGAGAGAAAAGTAAAAGTGAATAGAAAGGTGGAGGATTAGTGAGAATAATATGACATGTTGTTGTTTCTCAAGAAAAAATGAGTGAATTTATTGGACAAGAGTTTTAATCTTTTAAGAAACTATAACTTAATCTCTCTCAATATGGAATGGAGGGATTAGAGAAGAGAAATCATATCAAACACAATAAGAGGAACACCATCTCCTTTTTTTTTTTTTTTTCCTCACCTAGGTTATACCTTTTTTTCCTTCTCATTTTCTTTTCTTTTACCAAGAAACAACTTGAGAGCTAGTTTGGGATTGATGTTAACCCTAAAAGTGATTAGCAGGAGAATTTCAAGAAGAATTGAAGTTTGACAAATGACCTGCTTTTAATCGTATTAGAAATAAAATTCTTGCTTAAAGCAACACTCAGAAGTACTCGTTTCGTTAAAGATTCTAAAATGGTGGGCACATAATATAATCACTTTTCACAACAGTTCTGAGAAGTTAAAAATTTAAACATTTAAGAGGCCGTTTGGTATTGTTTTTAATATGGGTGAAAATGTTTTTGTTTTGAAAAATATGAATTTTTTTAGAATTATGCTGAGAGTGTTTTTAAAACTTTTGTCTCAAAAAACGTATAAAAATATTTCTAAAAATTCTGAAAACGAAACCAAATGGGGTGAATATCTGCTATTATGGGAGCAGATTAAAAAAAACATTTAAAAAACACAGCAATGTGTCAATGTCGACTTGTCCCAAGACCTTTTTTTTTTTTTCATAAAATGTCTAGGAAGGAATTGGACCATTGTTGACTTTTATCCTCTGCCCTATGATGACTTTGAAATAATTCGAACAAATTCAAGTTTCACATGGCAACAAATGACTGGGGATTTTTGACCATAAAAAAGAGAAAATTTAGACATACAATAGTATTTTACAAGTTAAGATGAAAGTTGTTAAAAATTCAGAATATTTATAAATGGTAAAAATTAAAAGTTATTTCAACAATATACTACTAAGTTATTTATGCAGCATAAAGCGTGACAATTATTACAATAATTACTACTTAATTATATTAATCTGAAAAATATTTTTAAAAATTATTATATTTCAATTTTACTAGTGCAAATAATTACTACTTAATTATATTAATCTGCTTTGCACAGGAGATCAGTTTTTTTGGTGGTCCTGTCAATATATTTTTGGAGTTTTGGTATTTTAAATTTTGTTGTTGCTCATATATTTAGATGAGAGTAAATATTTTGGTTATATTTTTGTGTTTTTATAAATATTTTGGTGAGAAAATATGCAATAACACGATAAGGGTGATTGCCAACCTACCACTGCTAATTACTAGAATTTTTAGTATTACAGTAAATCATCTCCAATAATCAAGGTAAAATTTTGGTTACCTTTCATCAGGAACTTTTAGGTATTATGAAAGATGATGCAGATCTTTAGTGTCACAATTGTAAGGTATCATGGTAGAATACTGGCGATCACCAATCGAATATCCTCCACTAGAATTTCTAATATATAACAGTAAATTCCTCCTAGTACCGTTTTTGCTACACTATTTTCTCTAATAAAATTTAAACACAAAAAAGGTTCTAACCATAAAAAACGATTCTAACTGCTTTCTCGAACAGACATTTAGATTATAGATAGTTTAATACTATTATGGGTGTATTTAGCATTCCACATATGCTAGTGTGCCATTCTCTCTGCAAGATTTTTTCTTTCATTTGCAAAAATCAATCTAGCAATAAAATCAATCAAGACTTAGTTTTGTGGCATTTTTTTTATGAGAAATCTAGACGAATCTTTCCTACAAATGTCTCCTTTGTAAGAGAGCATAAGGTTTTATGCCATTTCTTGAACATGATAAAATTTTTGCCCTCAGATTCTCAATTAAAATATTAATTTTGCAAGAACAAAATTCTGAGAAAAATATTACAAAACTAAAGATGGGTATTGTTTTCAAAATAAGTGAAAATGTTTTTGTTTTGAAAATTAAGAATTTTTTAAGAATTATGCTAAGAGTGTTTTTAAAATTTTTACCTTGAAAAACATACGAAAATATTTTCAAAAATTATGAGAACAAAAACAAATGGGGGACACATTTTCAAATTTTCTTAAAATTCTCTAAATTAGCTCACAAAAAAATACTGTCATCTTTGACAGACCTAGCCTAACAAATAGTGAACCCAAAAGAAAGGGGATTCCAATTACGCATACAATTTTTTTGTGTTTTTAATAGTATCTAATCAATCATGTTATATCAAATCATTTAATAAATTTCAATGTTAAAACATTAAAAAGTTAGGCTTAGTTTATTGACACCTTTCATTCTACCTTTCACATATATGTTTTTAAACCACTTCCTATTCTACTTGTTACATCCCACTCAAAATACCAATAAAGTCCTTATACCTAAACAGTATTTTTTTTTCTTTTTTCACTCACTTACCAACCAAACAAACTTACATGGAAATTCAAAGAGAAACATGATCAAAAGATCTAATTGCAATAATTTGATTAAAAAAAAAAAAACAACAGCAACAACAACAATTAAGAAAAACAAGGGCCTCTCGAGATCACAAAGAGGATGATATATAAATTCTTTTACTGCGAATCAAACTATTGGATTCCACCACTTAAAAAGAAAGAGAAAAAAAAAACTATTTGTTGAGGGTAAGCTCGGCGCCGCCACCGAGGACACTACTTGGTGGTCGGCAACTCAGTTTGGCAGACATAGGCTACCGCCCGACCCGACGATTTATGCTTCTTCCCGAGGTGCCTTCCATTTATCTGAGGGCACACCCCCAAGAAGGCTGCCACATCGGGGATGTACAGTAGCTCGGGCCGGGCCATGCTATTCATCATAATACGTCACTACCCATCCTTGTAGGCCAACACCAAGCAGACATGCTGCCGTCCGATAGAGTCCAATCCATTGGACAATGGACGCGACACTTGTCACTTATTGCTTGATACACTTTGATGTGACACCTGGGTAATGGGTAAAACCCATCTTGCACCCGATCCAGCTGGTGACCTATAAATAGGATGCATTTATGACGTTTTAGAGAGAGAGACCTCTTCACACTTAATTAGCTGCCGAGCTATACTTGCCTTGAGCATCGGAGAGCCCATGTCTATTGACTAACCCCATTTCTCCGAATCATCCCTCTCGCAGGTACTTATTCCCGACCAGGGGCAAGCTTAAGAGGAGGTCAGAAGGTGTATAGTCACACGTGGGTGTTGATCCGACACCGGACAGCGGTAAGCATCAACATTTTGGTGCTAGAAGGAGGGCCGAACGCGCCCCAATCCAAGTTATTGTACCTCGGACTTCCGAAATGACAACACGAGGTAACGTAAGAGATAGTACCGTCTGACGTCAGGAGTCGGGCGATGCCAGACACAAGCAACCGGCTGCAGAACGGCCCAGCAGTCGTCCTCGGACCGCCAGATCTCGGTCCGGAAGGCAAGGAAGCGCGGCAAGAGCCGAGTCGGTGCAGGCCCAAGCTGCACAAGATCCGATCCGGGAGCTTACAGATGCAGTTCGGATCTTAACTCGACAGCTTGCACAAGCTCAACAGCAAGCTGCATCGGAACCGCCACCCCCTACCCAGGTTGACCAGGCAGGGGGTCGGCATGAGCAGAGCGCCACCAATTGGGAGGATCGATCAGAGCAGTCTCCGGGATCCACCAGAGGGCCCCTGCTTGACAATAGACTGGTTCATGAACATCAGATGGGACGTCAACCACACCGTGTCCCATCACCACAAGGTTCCAGAGCCTCGGTGTTTGATCGGCTCGGATTCTAAGGGATTAACAGAAATCGCCAAGGCGGAGCTGGAGGCCGTGCTGAGGGCGGAGTACCCTATCGGGTCGAACTGCCCGAAGACACGAATAGTCACCAGTTCCGAGTGCTGCAGCGACAGATCGATGAGATCCGCAATTGCAGGTTCGGTTTGGATGAGATCGGGGCTCAGGATCCGCCCTTCCCGGATCACATAATGCGGGCACCCATGCTGCTGAAGTTTAAGGTCCCAAAAAAATAGTCTTATGATGGGGCCACCGACGCAGATGAGCATGCAGAACTCTTTCGCGGGCACATGCTGTTGCAGAATGCCAATGATGCTGCAATGTGCAAAGCTTTCTCGCTCACCCTTACAGGCCCTGCTCGACAGTGGTTCCGACGACTCGAACCAGGGTCGATTTCTTCTTTTGGGCATTTAACCGACGCCTTCTCCGCCGCATTCTCTACAACTAGGACTCGGAGGAAAGAAATAACTTCCTTGTACGCCGTCAAGCAGGGAGACGGCAGTGTCAGGGACTATGTCAACCGATTTACCCGGGCTGCTCTTGAGGTCAAGCACGTCGAAGACGAGACCCTCAAACATATTTTTGTAGGGGGCCTCCGAGACGAGAAGCTGACCTGGTCCCTGGCCTTTGAGCAGCCAAACACGTTTTCACAAATGCTCAGGTACGCCCAAAGACATGCGGACGCTGCCAAGTATATGAAAAGCCGCCGGGAGGAGGCTCGCCCGAGCAGGATGAAAAAGAAGAAGAAGCAGAAAAGAGGGCCAGAGCAGGGCAGCGCCGAGCATGCGAAGAAGCAGAAGAAAGAGAAAGCTGATAAGCCAAAGGGGCTGACCGGCAAGTTCCAAAACTACACGCCCCTGGTGGCAACTATCGATGAGGTGCTCGCCCAGGTCGGCGACAAGAATTTGTTGGCGCCGCCTCCCAAGCTTCGAGGCTTTAGGGCGAAGCGTGACCAGTCAAAGTTTTGTAAGTTCCACCAAGATGTGGGCCACACTACCCGAGAATGCATCCAGCTTAAGGACCAAATAGAAAGGTTGGTCCGAGAAGGTCTATTGCAGGAGTTTGTGGAGAAGGCCATAAATCTGAGGGCGACCTCTACAAGGAATGACTCGTCAGGCCGAGACGTGCAAAGCCGACCCAGGACCGATAGTGGGAAGCCCCGGAACCCCCAAATATCGTACATACAATACTTGGCGGGCCTGTTGCGGGGGACACATCAAGTGGGCGACGATCCTACGTCAGAGAAGCTCGGCGGGTCGAACGGGGTGACTTCATGAACGTGTCCAAGCACATCAATAAGATATGCCGCCAAGAGGACACCCCGATCACTTTCACTAAGGAGGAAGCAGACCGACTAATGCATCCCCACAACGATGCTTTGGTTTGTGAACTGCCTATCGCCAACAATGTTGTACGGCGAGTCTTAATTGACAATGGTAGTTCGGCGGACATCCTTTTTAAGCAGGCCTTTGACAGGCTGAAGATTAGCAACGCACCTTTAGTTTTGGTCCGGACTCCACTTTTTGGCTTTGCGGGTGAGTGTGTCCGAGCAACCGGGAAGGTCAGTCTCCCAGTAACTTTTGGAGAAGGTCCTGTTAGGGTCACTCGGGTGGTCGACTTTTTAGTCGTTGATAAACCCTCTCAGTATAACATCATCATCGGCCGGCCAATGCTGAACGGATTAAAGACCGTGGTTTCGACATATCACTTGGCAATGAAGTTCCCGACAGATGGTGGTGTTGGAGTAATCCGCTCGTCCCAGGCGGACTCTCGGGCTTGCTATGCAAACGCGGTCTGAGCAGCCTCAGCTCAGCAACAGGGAATCCTGGCCGTATATTCAGTCGACGAAACCGACCTCCCAATCGATCCGACGCCGAAGATGCTCGCGGACCTAGACCCCAGGTTTCCCGAGGATGAGGTAAGGGGTACCCCGGTCGAAGACTTAGTGTCGTTCTCCCTGGACCCCGAAAGGGCAGAGCGCACAGTCCAACTTGGGTCACAGTTACAACCTGAGATCTGGGCCGACCTGGAATCCCTTCTTTCTGAATACCGTGACGTTTTTGCATGGTCTCATGAGGACATGCCCGGCATAGATCCGAACGTCATCAGTCATCGGCTTAACGTCCAACCTGGTCACAGGCCGATGATACAAAAATGAAGAGCCTTCAACCCGGAGAGATATGCCGCGATAAACGATGAAGTCCAGAAACTACTAAAGGCTGGGTTTATTAGAGAGGTCAAATATCCGGAATGGTTGGCAAATGTCGTCCTCGTCAAAAAGGCGAATAGCAAGTGGCGGGTCTGCATCGACTATACCGACCTTAACAAGACCTACCCCAAGGACTGTTTCCCACTTCCTCGGATAGACCAGCTCGTCGATACTACAACCGGACACGAGCTTTTGAGCTTCATGGACGCATACTCCAGATATAATCAGATAAAAATGGCCGAAGAGGATCAAATCAAAACCTCATTTGTTACTGACCAGGGCTTGTATTGCTACGTTGTAATGCCTTTTGGTCTCAAGAACGCCAGAGCTACCTATCAATGCCTCGTCAACAAAATGTTCGCTCGGCTGATCGGGAAAACTATGGAGGTCTACGTGGACGACATGTTAGTAAAATCTGTCCAAGCGAAAGACCACATAGCCAACCTCAGAGCTAGCTTTGACATTCTCTGGGAGTATGGGATGAAACTCAACCCGGCAAAATGCGCTTTTGGCGTCGGCTCCGGCAAATTCCTCAGATTTTTGGTTAACCGACAAGGAATTGAGTTGAACCCGGCAAAGGCCCAGGCAATCATAGACATGCATTCTCCTCGGACAGTGAAAGACGTGCAAAGGCTTACTGGCATGGTGGCCGCCCTATCAAGGTTTGTCTCCCGGGCTACCGACAAGTGTCACCCTTTCTTCAAGGCACTTAAGGGGAGGTTTGAGTGGAGCAGGGAGTGTGAGGATGCTTTCCAAGGCTTAAAAATTTACCTAGCCACACCCCCGCTCCTGTCCAAACCTTTGCCCGGTGAGATTCTAACTGCCTATTTAGCCGTCTCTGAGAAGGCTGTCAGCTCGGTGTTGATCTGAGATGAAAACGGGATCCAGAGACCCGTCTACTATACCAGCCACGCGTTCCAAGGTGCTGAGGAGCGCTATTCATCATTGGAGAAGCTGGCCTTCGCCCTAATAACATCGGTCCGGAAGCTGCGGCCGTATTACCAAGGCCATACTGTCATGATCTCGACCAAGTTTCCTCTCCGGTAAGTTTTACAGAGCACGAAAATATCAGGTCGGATGGCCAAGTGGTCGGTCGAATTGGGCCAGTATGATATACATTTTGTGCCGAGAACAGCGATAAAAGCTCAAGTCTTAGCAGATTTCCTTGCCGAGTTTACAGAGGCCAGAAAAGTGGCTCTCTTAGTGGAGAAATCACCCGTTGAGGAGCCGGATACAGCTGGCTGCAGTGAGCGAGGCCTTTCCCCAGAGCTGAACTGGAAACTACACGTCGATGGCTCAACCTGCGTCGACGAGTCGGGGGCAGGCTTGATTTTAACAAGCCCCAACGGATATAAGGTCATTTATGCCCTTCGTTTCGACTTCAAAACCTCTAATAACGAAGCGGAGTATGAAGCTTTGCTCGCCGAATTACGAATTGCCCGAGACCTTGGAGTTGATCGGCTGACCGTCTATAGTGACTCCATGCTAGTGGTGCAGCAAGTCACAGGAGGATTCCAAGCCCGAGCAGAATCAATGACGGCATATTTAAAAGAAGCGAAACGGTTGCTTGGACAATTCAAGTCCTACACTTTTAAGCAAATCCCCCGGTCTGAGAACGTGGAAGCCGATGTCCTTGCCCGACTAGCCTCCGGGATAGGCGGAGTAGACCCGATGTCCGTTCCTATTGAAAGACTCTCTGGACCGAGTATCAGTAAGGAGGTCATGAGTCTGGTAGCCGAACCAAAATGCACGTGGATGGACCCGATCATCCGATACCTGACCCTAGCCGAATTACCCGACGACCGGGAAGAGGCACGTCGGATACGTAACAGCTCGGCCCAGTATTCGATGATTGGGGAAAAGCTGTACCGACGCGGCTACACGACGCCATGCCTAAGATGTTTGGATTCCCAGGAGGCCGAGTACTTAATGAAAGAGATTCATGAAGGCCTTTGTGGCAATCACTCCGGTGGACGCTCCTTGGCCCAGAAATGCCTGCGGCATGGTTACTACTGGCCTACTATGCAGCAAGACTACGGGAGCTTTGCACGAAAATTCTTCAAATGCCAGCAATTTGCTAGGATGCTAGGTTCACACGCCGAGCCTCTAAATCTGGTGACTTCGGCGTGGCCATTTGCGAAATGGGCCATTGACTTGATCGGACCACTCCCTCCGGCTCGTTCGCAATTCAGATATTGTATCATCGCCATCGACTATCTGACGAAATGGATCAAAGTTGAGCCTTGCACCAACATGACTGAAGCTAAGTGCACCAACTTCGTGTGGAAAAACATCGTCTGTCGATTCGGAATCCCGCACACTATCGTGACCGACAATGCTAAGCAGTTTGACTCCTCGGGTCTACGCCATCTTTGCGAGAAGCTCGGCATTAAGAAAGTCTACTCTTCCCCGAGCTATCCGCAGAGTAACGGCCAGGTGGAGGCCGTGAACAAGACAATTAAAGACAATCTCAAGAAGAAACTCGAGGGACTTAAGGGCGCATGGATTGACGAACTACCCCAAGTGCTCTGGGCATACTAAACAACTACACGAACTGCAACCGACGAGACACCGTTCTCCCTGGTTTATGGGGCAGAATTCGTCATCCTAGCCGAAGTTGGATTACCAAGCTTGAGGGTTGAGCAATACGAAGAAATTTTGAATGAAAAGCTCATGATGACCGAGCTCGACCTACTTGAAGAAAAAAGGAACCGAGCATCCATTCGTAATGCAGCCCGGAATCAGGTTATAGCTCGGTATTACAACAAACGGGTTCAGCCGAGAAGCTTTAAGGTTGGTGACTTAGTAATGAAGAAAGTCACGGTTCAACAACCCGGTCTCGGGTCTTTTGGTCCGAAGTGGGAAGGACCTTTTAAAGTCGAAGGTGTCGTGTGATCAGGCACTTACAAGCTGACCGATTTAGAGGGGAATCAGCTCGGGCATCCATGGAATGCCGAGCTGTTAAAAAGATTCTATTCCTAAAAAAAGACGAGGAAAAAAAAAGAAGACAGAACGGAAATCAACGCCAGATTCCTTTTTTGATCTCTGGCCACAATTCTTTTGTAACTAGACCTGCTGAGCAGGGCTGGAAAAGTCTGTAAATATTACATTAATGGAGCACAACCTCCCTAAACTCATTCCACCTGAGCAATATCTTTAAGGGAGGATTATGCCTAAGACGCCAGAACCCCAGCTCGGAAGACAGGATGTTGACTCCCCATCAAGGGAGTCATCCTCGTCAAACTGGACAGGGGGGCTAGTCAGTATATGTATCATGTCTGTCATGCAGACACCCTTAAGTTGCTCAGCACATTTATGTGCCCGATTAGTCCTATACTTGTAAAGTTTCTTTAAAACTTCAACAAGTCTATGGGGGGCAACAGGGTAAGGGTAGCTATATGCCGTTTATATTCTGCCCGACCGAGACCAGAAACCTAAACTTGCTTGGATAACTAAGCAGAAACGGTAACTACTCAGAACGACCGAGAACAGAAGTCCTCGGATTAACTAAGGACGGAGGTACTCGGATTAACCGAGAACAATTGTACCTTTTACCTCTGCTCGGTCAATTGTCTCCCAGCCTGGGAACCCCCCGAGAAGTATCTAACTTTAAACATTACGTGGGATGAAAAATAAAACTACACGTAAGAAAAAGTGGATGCAAAACGGGAAGATATAAAAAAGTTTTAACTTTATTTATTAGGGAGGTACAAGAAAATCGGGTACCTCCCAAGCCCAATTACAAAAAGCGAGAAAAGCAGAGGATCAATCGGCCCGAGTCTCATCACCAGCCTGAGTTTCGTTCCCGGCCGCGTTGTCGTCTTGGCCTCCCTCGGCAGCTTGCACATCCCCGTCGTCATCACCGTCCACAACGACGACCTCCTCCTCAACATCCCGTTGTTGCTCGGCCTCGCCCTGGTCCGGCTCGGAAATGACCGACCAGTCGAATGCAGCCGCCTCGGGATGCTTTTCAATCAGATGGTCGCGGAGGTCCACCATTCCATCAAAGTAGAGATCGGTATATTCGGGGGATGTCTTAAACTCCTCAACCGCAGCGGCCAGCTGATCGGGGAGCCCGACTACAAATCGGTGGTGCTCGGCCTGTAGAGTTGCTAGCCGACCCTCTAGCCGAGCGGCTTTCTCTTCCTGCCGAGCGGCCTTATCCTCAGCCTCCTTAAGCCGCCTCAACATGTCCTCGGCCTCGGACTTTGTTTTTTGGGCCTCCTCCTTGGCCCGATCTAGTTCACCCTTCTTCTCGTCGAGCTCTCTGTCGGAGTCCAACTTCAGCAGGAGGGTCTTCTTGTGCCTTTCTTGCTCCTTGTGGACCTCCCTCACCCCGACGGAGTGCGCCATGTGCACAACGGCTCCATGTACACAACGGCGCCCAGCTGCGAAAATTACAAGGGGTTATCCTCGGCGATATTACAAGGGGTCAGACACTTACCGAGGCTGCCGTTCGGAGCGCCATGTTGCACAAGTCTCGGAAGTCCTCACCCTGAATGTCCATAAAGAAGTCATTCGGGGGAGCCACATCTCCGAGGTGTTCGAGGAGCATGCCACGGTAGTTCGGGCGCCTTCTTTGTTGGTCATCGAAAGAACCTCTGGACGCCTCGTCTACTCAGCCAACCTCCGACGAGGTCCTTATTGGCGGTGGTGGTGGGGCTTGGACTGATGTGGAGGTTTGCCCGGTGCGTGTCGGGGGCTCGGGTGCTGGCGTCCGCTTACGCTTTTTGCTGGCCTCAACGGCCTTGCCCTTGCCCTTCCTCTGTGTTGTCATCTGGGCAAGCCTGCCAGCACGGGAGCTCGGTGCGGTCATTTATGTACAAAGAAAATCCCAGTTAAACGAAGGGCGAAATAAAAGAGGAAAGGGCGACTATAAATAAAGTTCCGGGCTGACCTCCGATCCGGAGTTGGCTCGACGGGTACAGGAGCCTAATCACGCCCTCGAGCTTCTCATCAGCTACAGGTGGCCCCGCATCGAGGGAGCCACTGGACGAGTCCTCGGTACTGGACGATGAAGGCTCCCTCGTCGGCCACCCGGACCGGGAAGTGCTTGGCCCTGGAAGATCCGCATCACCCGGACGGGCAACAGTAACCTGCCCGGTTTCCCAGGCAGGACGCCTAGCTCGGGGAAAACTGCTGGATTCCCCGAACCAACCGTATCTGGACAGAGTGTCCTTTCTCAGAAGAAAAGGACTGTTGTCTGGACGACTCGAGCTTCTCGAACAGTTCATCCACGGCCTCTATTACGTGGCTCGGTGCCCAAGGGCGCTTGGTCCAGACGTGCCCCAGCTCAAATGACCCCGGCACTTGTTCATCCTCGGGGACAGCTTCACCGGCTCAGGCTAAAAAGTTTCCCCCGACGTAAAACCATTCGTACTTCCACAGCTTGTCCGAGTCGGGGTTGCCCAGAATAAAGTCCTTTCTGAAGCCGGTGAAGTAGTACCAGCCGGACTGCCGAGGAAGCTTCGTCATCTTGAATACTTGTTTGAAGGCCTCCAGCGGCATCTCAGTACTCCGGTGGTACTTCCACAAAATATACATCCCGATCAGCGACCTATAGCTGTTCGGGTTCAATTGTGCCGGGCACACATTAAAGTCATTAAGCGCCCGGTGAAGGAAACGGTGCAGTGGTAGACGCAGCCCGGCCATGAAGAACTCGGCGTAAAGTGTGATAAATCCCTCCGGCGCCTCTAAAGGTGAATCTCCCTCTCCGGGGACGACAAGATTCACATCGGCCAGGATGCCATACTCGTCGCGTAGGGCCTCTAACCGCGACTCCGTGATCGCGCTTGTATAACCCGCCTTCGAGGTTTGCCTAGGGCGGCTTATCCGATATGCTGTAACGCCTCGCACGCGGGTGGCCCGGATCTCTTGCTCCATTTTTGGCTGCTCTGCCCCCGTATCCTCGGCTGCATGCTCCTCATCGGAGGCATCAACCATAATCACACCTGCAATTTGGATGGGGGCCTCGGCATTCCGACCAGAGGCGCTAGGAGCATCCTCATGGGTTTGAAACTCGGTCCTCTCCCTTGGAAAAACTTGGGAATGGCCCGCTGTTGCCGCCCCGGTATAAGGGTCTTGTTCCCTGGACGGCCTGATAAGCTTATGCCCGCCCAGCAAATTTAAAAATTCTTGCTCGGGCACGGTCTGGGAATCGACCCTTAGGATCTGCTCCAGCCGCCTGGCCCCTTCCCGTCTTTGGGACGCCACCTCGGCATCAGATTGAGTCGAAGAAGAGCTACTGCTCTCCCCGCTACTTTTCGACCATGAAACCTCCACGTTTTGTGAGTCGGACAAATCACTCATTTTCACTTAGAAAATTACCTGCTCGGGTTCTTGGTAGCTCGGTTGATATAATCCTCGGCTATTACTCGAGCTCGGCAGCCAAAATTTCTCGTTTGTAAAATTTTTGAAAATGAAGTGCAAATTACGGAGGGAAGGGACCCTATTTATAGCCATTTTAAGCGGGAAATTCGAGCGTGAAAACCCAAAAGGCGCAATTAATACGCCTGACAGCCGCACAGACGGCTACGACGCGACACGCGTCTCCCGTCTGATCCGCGCGTCTTTTCGCCTCACCCCGCTCCTAAGTGTCGCTTGGCCTTCTTCCTTTGAGCCGACCTCACCCACTCGGTATAGTCCACCCGGCCGAACACCGACCAGGTGAACTGGGGGGCTAATGTTGAGGGTAAGCTCGGCGTCGCCACCGAGGACACTACTTGGTGGTCGGCAACTCAGTTCGGCAGACATAGGCTACCGCCCGACCCGACGACTTATGCTTCTTCCCGAGGTGCCTTCCATTTATCTGAGGGCACACCCCCAAGAAGGCTGCCACCTCGGGGATGTACAGTAGCTCGGGCCGGGCCATGCTATTCATCATAATACGTCACTACCCATCCTTGTAGGCCAACACCAGGCAGACGTGCTGCCGTCCGATAGAGTCCAATCCATTGGACAATGGACGCGACACTTGTCACTTATTGCTTGATATACTTTGATGTGACACCTGGGTAATGGGTAAAACCCATCTTGCACCCGATCCAGCTGGTGGCCTATAAATAGGATGCATTTATGACGTTTTAGAGAGAGAGACCTCTTCACACTTAATTAGCTGCCGAGCTATACTTGCCTTGAGCATCGGAGAGCCCTTGTCTATTGACTAACCCCATTTCTCCGAATTATCCCTCTCGCAGGTACTCATTCCCGACCAGGGGCAAGCTTAAGAGGAGGTCAGAAGGTGTATAGTCACACGTGGGTGTTGATCCGACACCGGACAGCGGTAAGCATCAACACTATTCATTCCAAAAAAACAAGTGATGATGAGTTTTGTTTATATAGTTTTTCTTTTTATTAAAAGAAATGGCTATTTACAAACTATAATCAATTCGTATATTAATACGATTTGTAAGGATTTTCTTTGGTAAATCAATTGGTTCAAAATTAATAAAAAAACTAATGGATTCAAATAGTTTATATATAATTTGTTTATATTAAACAATAAAACTTGTTTTTTGTTGGTATATAGAAAAATATAGTACGTTCTTTTTTCCGTAAATCAATATATCATTCGAATGGTTTATATAAGTCCTTTATATTAAACAATGAAAATGAAAAAAAAGAATTTTAAAGAATAAAGAAACCATTTAATTTTTTTGTGAGGGGTTTTTTTTTATGTTGAAATCTCTATTCGTTTGAAAAAAAGACCGGGCATAATATTTATTTGTCATCTTTCAGAAAAATATTTCATTTTTTAAGTTAGGGTATGTAATAAGTATTTTTTAAAAATACTTTTGCAGTTAAAAGTAATTTTGTTAATGGTAAATATAATAATATTAAGTTTTATTAAAGAAAAAGTGTGTAAAAAGTAGGGTTTAATTTAAAATAGTTCAAACCACTAAATTTGAACTAACATTGTAAAACTTTTACGTATAATAATACTGCATTTCAAATTTTACGGTTCGAATCACTCTCACAAATATCCTAACCTTATAAACATTTATTTTGAACACTAAAAATAGAGTGGTAATTTGAGGCCAACAAAGGGGTAAAATTTGATTGATTGATAAAGGACTTGTTGAAGGAGAGTGGAATTCAAACATGTTGAGTTAATGGCGAGCCAACAAACCATCGGGATGGGACCAAGTGGTTTTCACACCCATCCCTCTCTACAACCCACTTTTGTGCAACCTCACCATCCCATCTTTTAGACAGTATTGAAATAGAAAAAAATTGTGACCCCATTTTCACTCTCGAGCTCAAAAAAAAAAAAAAAAAAATCAAATCAAATACAAAACACTATCCATACTGTAAATTTTTTATAATGTTTTTAGGATTTCAACCAAATGTTTGGTTTAAATCAAGGTGGTTATAATGTTTTTATAATGTCAATGAAATTTTCACTTAATTTTTTAATTTTAGTATTATACTTATTTTTTATTAAATTCATTAAAAATTTTATAGGATTTTTCAGGTAAAAAACCTTACTAATAGTTCAAGTCTTAAAATCGTTAAATCAGCCTAAATTTTGTTTTTTATATACACTGTCGGCCGGAAAACAAATATTTTTTAATGACTTTTTTTCCCCAAGTAGAGAACTGTTTTTTATACCAAAAAAATTACCAAAATTTTATAAGAAAAAAGGAAAAAACAAATAAAATAATAATTAATTAAAAAAATTTGAGATCTCTGGTTATCTAACATCCACGTACATCGAGGAGAGGACACCCAAAAAAGCCGGCAATCAAAATCCCCAACTGACAGCACGCAGTATCTGCACGCCACGTGGAGGGCAACCAAACGATCCACCTATTTCCAGAGCCAAAAGCCCACCCGATACGTGAGAACTCCCACACGTGCGGAACTGCCTACGTGGCCTGGACACCGAGAAAACGTGTCGTTGGCAGATACATTGTCCCCCGCTTCGCAAAGATGACGATCTATGAGCTGGATCGACAAGTGGCGTCTCCAGACTCCCCTCCCTCGCACTTCCCCTTCCCCTTCTCTCCTCACTCTCTCTCTATATTCCTTTCCTTCACTGACTCACACCCTTCTATTCTACCATTCTGTTTCTCATTTGCGACCATGTTGTCGGGAAGGTGTTCGGCTTTCAGCGGTTCGCGATGTTCTTATTTAGTACAGTCTCAGGTGACGGCGGCGGTGATGGATTGTATGGTGGAGGAGGAGATTGAGGCGGCGGAGGCGCTGGCGGATTTGGCGCATTTCGCTATGCGGAAGCAGGGCGGTGCTGCCACTGATTCCGGAGGAGGGAAGCGGGTCAAGAATGAGGCGCAGCCTTCGGCTGAGTCGGTGACTCGCTGCTCGGATCTTGCTCAGGTTTGGCTCGTCGTAGTAGCTCTTAGTCTCAGTTTGTTATTATTTTGTTTTGTTTTGTTCCTTTTTTTTTTGTTTTTTGTGAAGTGAAGGAATATAGTTGGTACTTGGTACTTTGGTACTAGCTCTGTGTCTGCAAAGAAGAAGAAAAAGGAATTAATCATGCTAATTTGATGGTTAAAAACGCAAATTTGTCCTTTTTCTCTTTTTAAGGGAAAAAGTGAGAACTTCTGTAGTTTTAGCAAAATTTCGTAAAAGTTAAAGAGCAATTTATTTTATTTATTTATTAACTTTCTAGCCTAGTGAATTAGGACTTGTCAAGTTTGTAGCAGAGACAGTGGAAAATTTGATTATAAAAACCGAGCAACTGATCATTGAGTTTCAGTGATTGCGTAATCCATTTTAAGATGTATAAATTTTGAGTGCCTATTAGTCAGCTCATTCAATAAATTCATGATAATGACATTATTAGATTACAATATATGGACCCACATTATTAGCAACTGGGTTTTCATGTCAAAACCCAAATCTGCAATATTGTTATCCTATTCTGTAAGTGGATTTGTAATATTGGTTTCTGCATACTTTTGGCAAGTCTAAATCAGAAATGATATTGATAAGATTAGTATTGAATCTTATTTTGTTGATTTGCACAATGCAAGTCACAAGTATAACTTTCGTACTTACCAATATCTCAAATTAACTAACAAAATTCCTAATCTGACTTTTCTGTTAATGACCCGATTCTAATTAATCAGTATTCTACTATTGAGCGAATACAGTTTTTTTTTTTTTTTTAAATGTCTCTATAGGAGTTGAAAATATTTTTGTTTACAGCAGGATAGAATAACAAGTCCTGAGCAATCTGCAAAGGCGTGCTGGAATGTGCTTGCAGAGCAGTTGAAGGCTCATGATCCAAGTGAAAAGAATTTGAAGGTTGAGAAGGAAACCGAACCACCTAAAACAGGTCTTAAAGCCTCTACAGGGCCAGGCTACTCGTCATTTGGTATTGGCAAGCCAAGATGCAATTTGACCGAGGTAATAAATTTACAAACTTTTTTCTTGATGACTTTGTTTTATTGTTGCTGTTAATTTTTTTTTAACCCCGAATCCATAATTGCTTCTGTTATTAAACCCTTGTTTCCTTCCTTTGTAGGACGAAAAGGAGGCACGGAGAATTCGTAGAATTTTAGCTAACAGAGAATCTGCTAGGCAAACAATTCGCCGGAGGCAGGTATGTACGATATATGCTGTAGTTGCATCTCTGGGGTTTTAGCTCGACATACTCAAAGCGGGGAAGACTGTGACTTGTTTCAAAGTCTTCCTCTCTTTCTCTCTAGGTTTTTTCTTTGTAGAACAGGTATGACCAAAAAAGGTTTAACGTATAATTTTGTGCTTTTCTTGTTAATATTTAGAATCTAGTATCTAAAGACGTCATCATATAGAAGATGTATGCACGTGAAGCTGGAATTTCCTTATGCCAAAGTCAATCACATCGGTGACATGAAGGCGTCTATGCATTTTTACATATTTTCCTCACTGGTAGTTGAAACTATTGTGTATGTGCTTCAACAGATAATGCATTACCAGCTTATACGATGAAAGATTCTCTGTCCTATCAAATGTTTTCGCCATTTCTGTAGCGCATATGTACAAAGGGATATTGTATTCATGATGTGCTTACACTTACAGTTTTCCCTTTTTCCCTAGTATTTCCTTTATTTTTAAAATGCACGGCATTGTTCTTATTCAGATTGCTTCATGGTTCTGATTTACAGGCTCTTTGTGAAGAGTTAACTAAAAAAGCTGCTGATTTAGCATTAGAGAATGAAGGCTTAAAGAGGGTAGGCAACACTCCTCAGTCTCGTCCTCTGCAGTTCCTCTTCTATCTTGTCCCCTCTATCCAAAGCACATACCTGCACACAGCAGTTTCTATAGTGTTGTTTGGAAGCCGTGTCAACAATTTCTTCGCATGCTAATATCTAATTGACTATGACTGGTTATTTTCCCTTTTCTCGCTTAAATTATTGAACTTATTAAACACCACGGTGTTAACACTGGTAGAATATAAAATTCTTGTTGGTGGGCCACCTCTTAATAGCTTAAGCTTTGAAAGAGCTGGTAAACTAACAAACATTGTTCATTTTTTGTGGCATTTCTATGGAAAAGAAAATGGAAATGGCGTCGAAAGAGTACCGGACGTTGGAAGCCACAAACAAACAGTTAAAAGATGAGGTAAGCAAACGTCTGTCATTGTGAACTTGCTTGGTCTTGAAGTAATTTCAATGAGTGATAAACTCCAAGTTTGCAGATGGCTATGGTGGTAAAGGCTGACGTGGAGGAAATTCCTGATGCTCAAAAGCCTGCCTGCGTTCTGATAACTCCATCTTCAGCTTCACCTTTGTTTTTGTATAATAATCTGCCTTTTACACCAGTTTTTTGGCCTCCAATGGCTCAATCTCCAAAATCTGTCCAAGCATCTCATATACTGCAAAATGCAATTGTTATGCCATCAAACATTCCTTTTCCAGCCGAGGGAAGGCAAGGCTCTTGTGAACAAGAGAATCTCATGAATACTGATGGATTAAGAACTCCTTTTTATATTTTTCCATGTCCTTGGTTTTTTCCTCGTCCCGATCCCAGGACCTCACTCCAATCTCAGTCGTCAAATTTTCAGAAAAACGAACAAGATGAGACTTCTACTAATAACCAATACAGCCCTACCTCCACAAGAACCACACCCCACCAGGAGAACCAGCACTCTTTTATGCGTATCAAAATAAAAAAAGAACCTTCTGGCTCATTGGAAGCAAGAACTACTAATGATCTCAATGAACACACGGAAGAGGTTGCTCAAGACGAAGGAGATCAACACACAGTATCTCATCTTAAGGGAAGTATTTCCAAAGATGTGCTGATCACTCCACGACCGATAAAACCCGTGGTGGTTGGATCAACCACAAAGCATGAGAGTGGGGTTCCATTAGATTCCACTACCCATATCAAGACATCCGCAGCCGAGGCGAGAAAGAGGAGGAAAGAACTCACAAGGCTCAAAAACCTCCACGGCCGTCAATGTCAGATGCACTCTTGAGCGCCGAGACCACTAGTTTTGTGTCTGAGTGTAGTATTCTCTGCTCATTCAACTAAATGGAGTGCATAAAGTAAAAGTGAGGTACAAACTCGTAACTTTGCGTACATCTTCAAGGCTTCCTTATTTTCTCATATGTTAATACAGGCAACTAGAAATACGGATAGCCCAGTTGTTTTTTTTTTTTTTTTTTTTGGGGGCAAATTCTCGGAGAATGTATTAAGTAATAAGTAGCTTCTCCTGCAAATTTTGGCGGCAAATTAGTTCTTTGTCCACAAACCAGTACTCTAATTGTAGGTTATGAGTTAGAAAAAGGCAGTAAAAGAAATCTTTGAGTAAGAGCCTATAATTTCTCCACATGTTTTTCTTTCTGACCTGTACATGCTCTTTTTTTTTTTCTTTTTCTTTCTCTCTTTTTTTTTTTTCCACAATGTAGATGATAATTACTTTGCCTTCAGTTCTTTTACCCGAACCCAATTCACTAAACTTGATTTACTGGGGAGAAAAAAATTATAAATTAGTTCATTGATGTTCTGCTCAGAATCACTCCTTCAGACAAAGGAAAAACCAGATCAATACATAAGTCCACCCTTGGCCACAAGGATATAGCTCCTAACACTGTGGTCATGAGAATCATGCCACTCAACTAAAGCAGATAGGATTCTAGTCCCGTTCGGCATTGCACCACCCTTCACGGCAACCTTGAAAGTGCGTTTCTCGCGCTGGTGATCAAAGTTCAAAACTCTCGGATAAACATTCACGGAAAGACGTTTTGGCGAGACCACAGTTGCCGTGTACACTGAACTCTGGTATCCGACATGAGTCACCGTCCGGTGGAAGACTGCCGAGATGGTAGAGTTGGGATTTTTGAGCTGGATATGCATGGTGGGGTAGTTAAGGCCGTCTGCGCCTCGTGCCGGCTGAAAGCTGGAGCAGTTGGAACTCTTCTTGCCAACAAGGAGGGCAATGTTAGTGCTGTTGTAGCCTTCTTTGCACAAGAAGCGGATATAGGAACCCAAGGTCAAGTCATAGACGAGGCCAGGATCAAGTGCCCTTAGTGGGTCTATCTGTCCTGCTCCAGAGCCTAGCTCCGCCGTCGCGTCCTTTATCTTCATCGGTATTGCTACATCAATGTTTGGCCAAATCAGAACCACAAAACTAAATTGCACTCATCCACCTTGAATTTATTGCATGTTGTATTTCAAATTTTTAATTTTGGTATCTAGGACGTAAACTTTTACAATTTTTGACAATGCAGTCCAAGATTTTGATTAACAGACAAAGATTAAAGTTTGAAATGCTAAAATTTATAAACTTCAGGGTTCAAAAAAAAAAAAAATAAAATTCGGCAATTGCTATCCATTAATTAACTAGCTATTGAACAAAGTTGCAACAAATTTTTAAAATTTAAGAACTTTAGGTCTGACTTGCCAAACAATAAAAAATTTGACGTGCGATGGTGGAAAAAAAAAAAAAAAAAAGCAGAAAAAGAAAAGAAAAAAATCTTAGGCATATCTATTTATTATTTGGCGTTTGTTAGCTACTAAATCATAATTGCAACAAATTTTAAAATTTACGATTCTATTTGTCAAGACTAAAAGTTTGCGGTTTAAGTTATCAAATCTTAACTAATTCAGGTTGCATCAATGCAATTAATTCAAACTATGAAAATGTTTTGAGGACAAAAATGAGAATATTTGGACAAATTTTATATTTGTTTTAGGAGTCTAGCTAACCTGTGGTCATGAGGGCAGACTTGATAGCAGCAGGAGACCAGTCAGGGTGGAAGGACTTGATATAGGCTGCAGCAGCAGAAACATGTGGGCAAGCCATGGATGTTCCTGATATTATGTTGAAGACAGCTCTTCGGTCGTCTGATGGGTCACCAGTTAGGGTCGTCTGCTGTGAGAAAGCGGCCAAGATGCCTATCCCTGGTGCAGCAATATCAGGCTGTCCATGGAAAACTAATTAGTACTAACTTAGAGAGAGAGAGGATTAAAGGATTAAACTATTTAGTACTACTAACTTACACTATGTTTAGTAGGAGGGAGAGGGGTACTAGAGAAAAAGAAACAAAATGAGAGGTCAAATTCTTTGTTTGGTTAGGGGGAGAGAAGAGCTTGAGAGACGTACGCTTCCCATGGTCCACTAAATTAGATCCTTCTATTAACAAAAAAAATCTAAGTATCCCTTCATACTATGTTTTGAAAAGACTACTTTACTCTCTAAATAAATTATTAAAAAAAATATAAATATACCATATAATAATTTCATAAATAACTATCATCTATTGTTTCAATCTTTTCCTCGTCCTACTAAACAACAGTATTCCTCCCCATCCCTATATCTCTTTCCATTCTTTTTACTTCCCATATCTCGTACCAAACGAAGTGAGAGAGAGAGAGAGAGAGAGAGAGAGAGAAGATTAAAGATTTATCTTTTTTGTACCTTTAGAATGTTGGGGCTGATCAGCTGAGGTCCTCTAGATGAAAAGGAAGCAACAAATGGGGCTTCAATGGTGACGGTCCTTGTCTTATGTATGACAGCCATGGGATTCCTGCAATTTAACATGGTTTTTAATAAGAGGGTAGTAAAACATCTAAAAAAAAAAGCCAAATTAATGTGTCAATGTCAGATTTAGCATTTAAATAGGAAAATCACTCTTATACACAGTGTTATTCTTAGTGTTAATTTTGGCATACGCTGTACTTGATAATAAATTTAGTAACATGTATAATATATATCAAATTTTGACATTTAATTGATTTGATTGTTATTAGTTGACATACTTACTTTTTCATTTTATCATTACTATGGTAGCATTTTCTAGTTATTTTAACATTAAAAGTTCACCTTTTAAGGTTTTCAAACTTAAGTATTATGACAAAAATAGATAAAACATTTAAAATAGTATTATGCATCGAAGTACGAATAAAAATATCATATCAAATACGTTATTTTTATATTTTGATGTCAAATATATCATTAAGACTAACATTTGCATGACAAAATAGTCTTAGACAAAGGTTAACATAATCTACATATGAGAAAAACTCTAATGAAATTATACAAGTGATTAAAATTCATACTTGGTGGAGTTAATATAGAGAGCAATCTTTCTGCCATCCTTCGGAAGGGCAAAGGTCGCAGGAATAAGAGGTGTGACGGCTGTGTCTTCAAGTGAGTCAAGGGTCATGATTGTTCCGGCCCCACCTAACTCTTCAATGATGAAATCCTGGTTCCTATTACCTTTGCAGAACACTATCTTTCCCTTGACCTTGTACTTGCTTAGAGTCCCAAAATCACAAGCGCTACAAAAACATTTGAAATTGAACTAATTTGATCATAATAAACTACTTATACAAGGACCAATTCCCATAAAAAAAAAAGTTGTATATATAAACTGCTCTATGGTATGTTGATAATTTTGATCCACAAGCAAGTTTTTAATAGCTCGTTTGGGAAGTATTGGAATAACATTTTGTGATTCTAACAAAAATTACTATAATATTATTTTTCATAAAATTTAAGCCAAAAGTTGATTAAAACTACAAATTATTGTTTAACTTACTTTTTAAATGAGGATATATATACACACACCTGGTGTTTCCAAAGAATCCCGATGTACTATTGGCTGCACGAGGTCCATCCGTGAGAGGATACAATTGTTTCTTCATAGAGAAGGTATTAATTGCTATTCCCTGCATACAAAAGATGTATTAATCGATCTTTAATGTAAATGTGAATGTCGATATAAATGTTATATTTGCCATTAAAAAGTTTAAAAATAATATATTTAATATGTTATTTTATTTTATATTTTAATGTATAATACTATTCGATATGTTTTTTTTTTCATAATTATCAAATCTTGAAACTTGTAAAAGTAAGCTTTTAATATTAAAATAATTAAAAAGTAAGAATATAGTACATCTACTGACCAATATGTAAATTTAGCATTAAAAATGACATTACATTAGATAATGCTTTTTTGCACTCAAATGCTAAATTTGTCATTGATATATCAATTCAATATTATATAGTCTCAAAATATAGCAAATTAAACACACTAGATATATTATAGAAAGCATTGTTGTGGAGTCTCAAGCTAGAGAGAAACATTATTAGTAAAACTTCGAGTGTTAATGTGACTAATATTTTTAACCTAAAAACAAAAAAATACTTATTATAACTTATTTAGTCTTTATATAGTTTTTACTTTTAAAATAAATAATTTGGGATTTTTATGCAAAGCCCTATGTCATCTTACATATAGATGTGTGTATTATATTATTTTTGCTATATTTGTCTACTAGTTCCAATCATTGTTTTTCATGGAGCACATGAAAACATAGTATAACTTAAATGAGTCAAACCAATGGGGATTCTATTACCTCGAGTTTTGACTCATAAGCTTAGGAACTAACCAAAGTTCTTATAGATATAATATTTCTTATAATTCTCAAATTGGGTTAGCAATATCAATAATATCTAATTTATGGGTTAACAATAGGAAGAGATCAAGAAACATTCATATGACACAATAGCAATCACCTCTAGCGTTATTTAAGGATAATATCTTGACAAGTGTGTTGTTTAGATCAATATTAGAACCTGCATAATGCTTTCCATCCAATTAGAAACTCTTTTTGTTATTGAAAATACTTGAATTTGTATGTGCTTTATTATGTTTGGCGATAGTTATTCATGTACTGTATTATATTATTATACCTCATTTGTAATAATATTAGAATCGTAATAATGATAGTATACTTTTATACTAAACAATATAACTTTCATATTAGATCAAAATTTGTATGTTATTAACTTGGTTCAAATTAAGTAATATTGATTACTTTAGCGATTGTGCAAAGTTGTAAAAAAATATGTAAGATTTCTCTCAAAATATTCTTCTTTTTCCTTAAATATCCATCAACATCTATAATATCTATGACAATATCCGTAAATCAAAACTTAGATGACATCGACATTTTTGTCTTTTGGGCAGAATGATGATTTTTTTTTTTGGGTGGAAGCACTTATAAATGAACAGAGATGTTACATATATATATATATATATTAATTATTCACTTTTAGTTACAATTATAATTTTACTTATACAGTAAAAAAAGCACAATTGAAATTTTATATAAACTTAAAGAGTAAAAATCATTTTTTTAAGTTAAGTGAGACATGCCCTCACTCATTTAATGGTGTCTCCGCCACAGATCAGGATGTTAATTTTTTTTTTTTTACAAAAGACAGCCGTTAAATAAATTGTGGTTCTAAATGGTCATATAATAATAATAATAATTGCGTTACCCTAAATTTGACAAATATTAGTTTTACTTTTAGAGAGGGAGAGAGAAGAACCGAAAGACATACAGGGACTCTCTTTCCATTGCCAAGCTTGGCAACAGTCTTGAACTGCCTATCAATGCCGGTAGCGGCGACGGTGAGTACCCACGGAGCCACATTCTGCACCGTCGACAAATAAGGCCCGTCATTCCCAGCGGAGCACGACGTCAGAATCCCTTTCCTCATAGCATGGAAGGATCCGATGGCGATCGGGTCGCTGAAATAGTCCCTGGTGGCTCCGCCGATGGATAGGGATATGATGTCGACGCCGTCGGCAATGGCATCGTCGAAGGCGGCTAAGATGTCGACATCGGTGCAGAAGACGGTCCAGCACACCTTGTAGACGGCAATGCGCGACGACGGCACGCCTCCGCGGGCCGTCCCCTTGGCAATGCCGTAGAGGCTGGCATCCTGAACGGCCACGCCGGCGACGGTGGAGGCGGTGTGGGTGCCGTGGCCCTCGTTGTCCACAGGACTTGGCTTTTCCTCCCCAGCTGCGTTGTCTAGGTTGTAGTATTTGGCGCCAATCACCTTGCTGAAAATATAATATAATATGCCCATATTAAGGTCTAATCCATAATTAATTAGTTAATTAATTAACTTGGTCTTTCAGATTTAAGAGTGTGACTTTCTTTTTTTTTTTTTTTTTTTTCTATGAATGGTTAGACCTTTGGCCCATCTTTTTTGAAGCAGATTTCTATGGGCAATCTTACTTAATCCTACAGCTCAGCTATTAATATAATAATAAATCCTGCTCTAAAAAAACTGAGACTTATAGTTTTATGAGTAATAGGGTTTTAATCTATAGGATGAAAAGGATTTTTTAATTTTTTTTGTTTTCTTTTTCTCTTCTGTTTTTGTTTTTTGTTTTTGTTTTTTGTTCTTTTTTTAAGAGAATCTATAGCAAGCTACCTTGTCAAAAACATATGGAAAGGGGAATTGGAAATGAAAGTACTCATGTTTTCTTTATTTTTTAAGAAAATTAGAAAAATAATTGACTTTAATCATACATTTTTAAAAATTAGGTTAATTTCCTGAAAATCTAAGCATGGCAAATTTGTGGTAACAAATTCGGTTCCTCATACGCCTATTTTAACCTTTGGAAGCAATTATCATATATAATTATTGAATCTCACATCAAAGTGAAATTTCTAAGGAATTGACAATTGAGAAGTTACTTTTGCACAAGTCCAAAAATGTAAGGTTAAACAATAAATTCTACCTGATCTCAAGAAGGTTTTTGTGATTTTTTTTTTAAATTATAAATTTTTTGAAGAAATAAAAATGTGTGGAGTATAGATAATAGAGTGAATGAAAATTAGGGCACGTATCATATGATTATCACATTATGGCCCCTTGAAAGAGCAACTTTAACTATCAATTATAACTATGAATAATATAAGACTCTCACATGTTACAGTAAAAAGCTACAGTCTAAAGCTCTCACATGCTATAGTTCTCAAACCAAAATTGTTGATTCTAACTATTTATCCAAACAACCTAAGATTTTATACTTGCAAATACGGTAGGAGCTGTATTTTGCACTATCATTAGCCGTTAAATTAATTTTTTAATAGTTTGGTCTAAACGTGTCCATGTTAAAAGTTTACAACTTGCACTACAAAATTACACATAATTATAGATCAGACTATTAAAAAATTAATATAAATAATAGTTCTTATTGGTAGTGCAAAAGTACACTTCCTCCCTCACAATTAGTGTTTTTATCTTTTATTTTTTATAAAACGAAGGACATACTTTTCTAAAGAAGTCTTTTTTGTCTTGGTATCTTTTTTGCTTCAAATTGTTACAAAGAATTAAAGTTTCAGCAAAAAGAGATCAAGAAAAGAGTTACTTATTGCAGCCGGTGAAGTTGGCCCCTTCTACACATTTGCCTTTCCATTTAGCTGGGGGAGGCCCATAGCCTACATCACTAAAACTTGGACAACCCATCCAAATTCCTGCACACATAATTCACATATTAAATGTGACGCATTTTTCATTTTGGGTATGAATGAAAGTTATATATAAACACATATTCGGATAGAGGTCCATCCAATAATACAATAATCATTAACAATCATTGAACGTAAGATAGATGTTGGAGAGGTGTAACACAGTTAGAGGCCAGTATTTGAAAACATCGTTCGAACAGCAAATAGTTGTTCCAACCAGCTTTCTATGATGTTTTTCTCATATGTTATAGTATTTTTTTGTTATAACATACAGTTTCAACTATGTTCCTAAACGCCCTATAAACGTTATTACGTTCAATGGCTTTTATTTGACATAAATACGGCGTCAAGATTAAATTTCAATGACTATCATTGACGGTTTTTTACATCTGCGCGTTACGTCATATAGACCGTATCAGAATTAATAATCACACATGCACGAATTTTTATCCACCAACCTGAATCCAACACACCCACTATGATGTCGCTTTCAGCGCTTGGGTTTCTTTTCGTTGTCGTTTCTGACATTCCTAGGAAATCCCATGACCTTGTCGTATGAAGTTTTCGCCGTGTGCTTGGAAACACAGATATAACACCACGTTCATCTGCAATAATTCATTCAATATCGCCAATCTTTTAAGATCATAATTTTCAGGTATACATGTCTAAAACACTCTGACATGTACTTTATATGCAACGTTATTTATTTAATTTCTTTATACCAGATAGTCTTTTCACTTCTTGTGGCAACAACTTGGCTGCAAACCCATTGAAGCTCTTTCCATAGCTATAAATTTTGGACTCCCTCGCTAATTTGTGACTGTAAAAATACACATATACACATATATATACAGGGTAAATGAGAAAGTTGTGATATTATTAGAAGTTGCAATCAGGTCTTGTAATTTAAAAAAAAAAAAAAGTTTATGGGCACAACCAGTACTGAACACTGTAACTGATGATAGAAGTTGGCTCTAGTACTGTTGAGCCCCATATCGTAGGAATATTTCTAATAGTGTGTAGCATTGTTCTGAAGTCAGAACATAAATAAATGTTACAAATACAAACTATTGGTAGGGAATTAGAGGCAGGTAATTACTCTCCAATTGCTGATAAAAGCAAGTCATTGTGGCTTTGAATGATTGAATGGGTCTGAGCTCCTTCCTGAACTTCTCCCATGTACACAATATAGGACTGTAATTCATCATAGCCCAATTATTCCACTTTGTCAACAAACCATATTAGTATTCACAAAAACAAAAACAAAAACAAAAAAACAAAACAAAAAACAAAAAAGCAAGAAAAAGAAATGTTGTATATATAAGAAGCAATATTTACAAACAATATGAACATACCTTTCTAATTTCATTTGATCCATGAACAAACGTAGCTAGGAAGCAAATATTGAAGGTAAAAACTAGTAGATTAATTTTTAGCATCCTCATTGTTTTGTTCGAAAAATATATGTGCTTGGTGTATTCTATCTTCAATAAATAGGCAGAGAGCTTCATAACTTTATAGTTAGTGTAATTCCTTGTTACTTATATTAGTGACACAAGTACATGTTTCTCTCTCATCTCTGCGCAAAGAGAGTGAGAGAGATGAGGATTTTGACCGAGAAATGAGAAGAAAATGATACAATTTGGTCTTGGTTCCGTTTAAGTATGAGATTTTGGTGGCTTGTGATTTGGATCTTACAATGCAATTAATTACATACCAAGGAAGATCCTATGTTACGGTAAGGTTTGAACTTTTAGATATTAATATTTACATAACGATTTTTGTTTATTTATTTTTAAGTGCATAAGAATTCATCCCGACAATCCCAATCCACATGTTTTTTGGAAGTGTTTGCGAGGTTTTCTAGTCTGTACTCCTGGTCTCCTGGGATATTATAAGACGTGAAAATTAATCAATGTTCAGTACTAATTATTAACAAAAATATTGTCTTCTCAATAAGTAAAAACAAAAACGAGTAGTCGAGGGTAGGATACCGCGTTGCCTTGTAATCGAACTTCAAATCTTCACTAAATTCTGTTAATTCTAGATTTTTTTTTCTAATATGATTTTGATATACTTTATTTGTCGAAATGACAATTTTTAAAAGGCAAAATTTTAAGTTAGTATGCTGTTATATCGAATATGCGTTTGGTATTCTATGTTTTTGAAATATTTAATATTGATACCTCAATCTTTGAGAAAATCTTTTTTTAGTACATCAAAGCTTTTTTTAGGACATGAAAAGACAAAGTTACCCTTTTGTATAATTTTGTAACGCCCCTATATGTGGGTTAACAGTTTTTAATGAGATAAAATAAAAATAAATAATAAAAGTAAAACCTTAAAAATAAAATTTACCCGGGACTTAAATGAAAACTCTCAACTCAAAAATAAAAATATAAACGATAAATAAACCACAGTTTTAATGTAGCACCTTAAATTTAATAATATAAACTATTGTCATCATCATTTTAACCCTCAACACATTGTAATACAGTCGCAGAAAGTAACAATTGATGCTTACATTATCATGAAGAACATTCTCAACGATTGAAGCAGTCCCAATGTAATATAGCTACATCACGTCCTCAACTATATTTCTCGTAGCCACCTCACACTTAGTGAGTCCTGAAAAGATAAAAATATAAGGGAATGAGCAACACTATGCTCAGTAGAGAAAGCCATTACTCACCTTTAGGTTTTTATCATTACCACATTAAAACCTGCATGGTTAGTAAGTCACATCATATTCCAGATTATGAGGTTTATTATGATCACATCTTATGGATACCGTAGTTAATCATTACCAAGTGTCATAATTACACATTTATACAAATATTACCAATCATCATTGTTCCTAGGTATCCATGTTAAATTGAGTATCACTCAACTCATCGAAACCCAAATGGGCGCACTTGATCACCTTATAAACATTCCAAAGGTGTTCCGGTGAAGGGACATCAAGCCCCGAGTCCTCACCAAATCAATTCCTGTACAGTGTGTTCTGGGACTTTCAACCCAAGGAAGCGTCATCGCCTTCCCCCTATTTTACCTTTTAGGGTATTCATGCCCAAGGACGTAACCGTCGCCCTCTTCATGTCTTACAATTTCTCTATATTGAATCATTATTGAATAGAGTTAGTTTTCCTAACCATGCTTCTCAATTTATAACATGTGTAAATTCATTATGTTCCTCGCCGTACAATACAAGACGAGTCCATGTCATAGTTTCATATGTGATACTCATATAATATCAGTTCAACATAGATATATATATTGCGGCAAAACAATCAATTTTAATTCTATAAAAACCTTACAAAAGATGAGTAATAGAATCCCTACCTTTCAAGCTTATCAACAGTCTCTTAATCCTCGAATCAATTAACGTTAGCTCCATACTCCCTTGATCTTGAACTCCAAGCAAAACAGATCCAGTTGTATCTCGCTGTATCTACGAAGCATCCTCTGTAGTGCTCCTCGAGCGACTATGAATGGCTAGGAATGCTTCCTGGAGATCATACATTCTTGAAAACGTCATTCTGGACTCCGATACTGCTGTTTGAATCGCCTCGATTCGCGTGCAGTCGGTACCGGATGATTTTCATCAGAGTGGAATTTGCTCAAACGGAGGTCACCATTGCATCCAGAGCATCGAAACGAGTCAGGAGGCGGTCTCGGATCTTCGATCGGAGGTCCGGATCACAAAATCCCATTTTGGCCTTTGACCGGCCGTTGACCGGCGTTGACCACCGTTGACCGGCCGTTGACCGGCGGCGGTTGGCTCCGTTGAGGGCTGAGCTCGAGCCTACCCCCCCTAATTCGACCCTTCTGAGTTCAATGGTGATGTCAATTTCATTCAATTTTGCCTCCATCAGCACAAATCGAAGAGCGGATCCT